>ML675631.1:208706-425640 GCA_007922155.1 Mesoclemmys tuberculata | reverse complement strand
CAGTGGCAGCATCACAATTTCAATTATCCTGCTAGCACAGGGCAGGTATGGAGAAATGCAAGGTAGGGTGGTAATGCAGCTGCTTTGAAAAGGAGCACTGTGTCCTGGTTCTCATGCTACACACTGCAACATAAGATCAGGCTCTGAGCAAGACCCCTTAAGAAGTGATGCTGTAGCCTGTAGAGCTGAATACATTGCTGCTTCTTGAATGCTGTGCCTTGCTACCATAATGCTGAGTGGTGGGGATTATGGTACAGAAGGTTTTGGGAGCACTTCCTCCAGCACCTCACAGGTCAGAATGTATCCATGTCTTGAGCAATCTGTCTGCTTTTGTGTGCATATTGAAGTGCTATTTGCTAGGCCTGAAATGTAGCAAGGCAGGAGTAATATTTCGCTAACTGGCATTAACAATGAGTATTGTCTTTCCAGGCACCATGTTGGATGGTTTCCATTTAGACGACTGCCAGTTCACCCTCTTCCAAACAATGTTCTTCCCCAAGCCGTGGTAAACCAGGACCAAAATAATAACTTACAGGTATTGGCTCAGTATTTGACATATATCAACAGGAAATCCTGAAAAAGGATTTAGTCTCTATTTTCCAAACATTCGTATATCACTAAATATTAGTGTTCTGTACAAAATCATCTAGAAACTTCTTTTCCTGGTGGAATAATATCCAAACTAGTCTACTTTTCTTTCCCTGAGTCATAGTGCTCAAGGCCAGAAATACCACAGATCTAGTCTGACCACCTGTATTTCACAGGCCATCAGCACCACCTAGCCACTTGCATGATAAACCCAACAACCGAAATTAGACCAAAACATTAACAGCCTTCAGGAGCAAAGTTCCACAGGCAGAGAACAGGAGGGATCTGCTTAATTCCTGCTGTACATCTGGTCACTGTTTCTATTTTTGCTTTCATAGAAATCAAAGTATCTTCCGGCCATGTTAGAAATTTTACTTGGGTTTTAAAATTTAAGCCTTGCAGTCACTTGTGTATTCATAGATGATGCATTTTGTTCTAGAAAATCCCCTCTTGGTCAAAGGCTATTATGGCCTTTTGCAAAGTAACAGGTTCAACAATTATTTCATATTTTTGGAAGAGGCAAATATTTGCAGTGCTTGTTTACTTTACACTACACTACCGTAGCAGATGTTAAGTCTCACCCCAATCTGTCTACCACAAATAAACTGCTCCCATAATTGCAGAAAAAATTGAATGTTTTATCTTAACCTGGTATGAGGTTTACACACGTTTCTCCTTATATATGCCATAAATGGACATGTACAAGTGGGCATTTTCATTTGGTTTTAGTAGTCTGTGGAATTGTGTTTTTGGTGCTGACCAATTTACAACTAGAACATCAAAATATTTTTCAGACTCAGCAGTTCGTTTTTGTATATCAATGCATCACTTACTTGTAAATCTGTCATAAAATAGTTTCACTTAGTACTGGATGCTATTGGACCTGGTGAAAATGGTGGGTGGTTTACTGTGTTTCAGCTATGTTGTCTTGTGCCGTAATTCTGGGACAATGGGTAATAAAAGAATGAAATACGTTCATATAGTCAGGGCTGTTAAATGAGTCCTTAAACTCTGCAGTTTAAACTAAAATAGTTTGTTGTAGAAAGGAATCTGGATTTTTAGGGTTTAGTTTTGTTAAAACAGCTTTCCCCACTTACAAGATCTATTTTATATTAGCAGCAGGAGGAAAATGCGGATGGAGAAGATGAACTTGAGGCTGTTCCTGATGAAGGAAGAGCTTTACCAGAAAGTCAGCAAGGCAGTCCTTCATTTATGAACACAGCCTGGCTTTTCTTCAAGACTTTCTTTGCATCCCTCCTGCCAGAAGGGCCTCCAGCTGCAGTCAACTGACTGATTTTGATATTGACCTACTAGCCCCTTTGTAACTCCAGCAGGTTACTCTTCTGTAAACCTGACTAGGCTGGATGCCAACTCCAAAGTTAATGACAAGTATCAGTGGAATTTCTCTATCTTATAGCTACTAAGCAAACTGAAAGCTGCAAGAAGCCTTAAACCATTTCAGCATATAGACTAAAATGTACTGTGCTTTCCATGTCTTCATTCCAAAGCACTTCAATGTGTGTTGTACAACAGGCATTAAGCTTGAGGGCCTAGGATTGTACAGCTGTGCACTAAATGCACAGACAGCAGATGTGTACAGAGATGTAAGAGAAGCAAATTGCTTCTACCAATGCTATTTGATTCCTGTTGGAATGTTTCAAATGCTATTTAAATTACACTGAGTGTAGTATCTCATGTAAAAAAAAGAATTACTAGATAAGTATCAGCAGACTTTTCTAGGGAAAATTTATCCTTAAAATGCTTAAAGGAATGCAGTGCTTAACCCTAAAAGAAAATGAGAACGAAATCATGTTTGTTGTGTAAATTTCCTATGGAGGACATAGTGTGTAATATAATGATCTACTTTGTCAGAAAGTGACAGATAACTGGAGCTCTTGATAAACAAATACACCAAGTGAATCAGCTGAGTTACAAGCTGAATTTCAAATAGTCAAATTCAGGTGGTTTTAAACAATTTAAATGTTTCTTTTCTTGCTTATAAATCATGGGATGAGTTTCCCAAAGTTCAGTTAATCTAGAATTTATTTACTCTCTGCATCTTGTAAGTGCTTCCAGGATGCTCAATTTAGGTAGCCTAGAGGTTCTGTATTCAATCCATGTAATTTTCTGTACTGTTAAAAAGACCAATGCCAAAAATACTTTTTGCTATCAACTTAGACTCAGAAGGGCCTGTTACCTTTGTTAGCTAGAACTTTCTGAATTCCAGAAGCTTGTGACAGATGGCTACAGTCTTTCTGAGCTTGGCCATAGGTTACAAAATGAACTTCTGCTTTCTCCATGTGTATATAAAAGTGTCAGCTGGGCTTTTGCATCCCAGCAACCACAAGAACTATGCAAATCCTCTCCAGAACAACTTTCACTGTACTGGTTTCTTCCTTCATTGTGTTCCCTTTAATTTCCAATATTTTTCAAGTGATTTGTTTTCAAAAACAGTGTCAGCTGTTCTGTGCACAGTTGACCACAATCAGAAAATTGTCCTGTGCAAATGGCTGGCTGTGCACCTAATTTGCTGTCTCTGCATCCAGTAATTAATGGCAATTATAAATGAGCAGAGCATTTGCACATTTTAACTCTAAATTTACTCCTCAGCTGTCTATAACTTGGTTTCCTAATGTGCCTTGGATAGCTTTTCTCTGAACAGACAAAAGAAAGTGAAGTTATGATGCTTATGGACAACTTGTAGCTCAGTGGTTCCCAACCTTTTTGACTCGAGGGCCACAGATTTCATTTTTACAACCCTGAAGGGCCATCAGTCGCCACGAGCAGGCCCCCACCCCACTGCAGCCAGATGGAAGGAGTTCAGTGAGGAGGCTGCTTCCTCACTGGTCTCCCTGGCTGCAGCAGGGAAAGCGCATGTGTCCTGTAGCCCTGCACCTCACCTGGGTCTCTAGGCAGTGGCTCCTTTCTGCAACCAGGGGGACAGAAGATCAGTGCTCCTCTCCCTCTGACTCCAGAAGGGACCCAGTTTCTATGGACCTAGGTGGAGTGCTTTGCCATATTCTCTGCTACAGCCAGGGGAGGGGAGCACTGATCTCCCATCCCTTTGGCTGCAGCAAGAAACCTGCAGTGGTCTTTTAGCCCTGCAGCAATGTGCTCTGCCTAGGTCCTTCTGCAGCCAGTAAAAGGAGCTGTGGGCCACCTCTGGCCCCCAGGCCACAGTTGGGAGCCACTGTTGTAGCTGCTGTTCTATAGCCATTCAAGAAGTTGATCTGATTTCAGCCCCCGTGACCTGATGTATGAGGCACCTTTGAACTATACATCGGTTTACAATGCATTGTTCTAGCTCAGGGATTAATGTTTTATTGCTAAGTAAAATCAGACTTTTCTGGGATGTGTGGTGTTAATCCCAAATCTTCATATCTTTTCAATAATGCTACTTGTAGATGGCAAAACTCCATTATAAAGCTTTAAAGCAAATGTGCTGTCATACTAATGTGCATGACAGTTTGTTCTGTGCAGCTGACCATGTAATTACTTAAGAATTTCAGATTAATCCTGTTCTTTCCACATATTACACCTACCCATTAAACATAGTGTCTTATCTACTGAGTTAAACTTTTTCATGCCTTATAACAAATTAGCTTGAGATAAATTCTTTACCGATGCCTAGTATAATTCCCGTTTCTGAAACTTGCAAACTGAAGGCACAGTCTCTCACTCCTGTAAATCTGCTGAGGTGGCAGTGAAGAGGAAGGTTTAAATAGCTGCCTCCAACATTAGCAGAGCTGGCACTCTAGGCAATTGTGAAGCATTCACAACTTTGATAGTAATGCACTATAAATGAAGAAGCTGCCTTGACACCCTACATTGATTTGATCCTAGTGTCTGCTCCCTCCCCTCCATAACTTCCTGCAACTGAAAATTTAAATAGTTTTTATCAATCTATTGAAATTATATTTAAAAAATCAATTTGCCAACGGTGGTGGTATGGGATGCCAGTCCCTGTGCCCAAGCATACACTTGGAAGTTGTGAAGGTCCTAGAACAGTGATTCTTAGCCTATTTACCACTGTGAGCTGCATATGCAACTCTTGAGTGTTGTGGGACACTCTCATGCCTGCCCAGATGCATTTGGGCCAAAGCTGTGTGCTGATTGGGCCACAAGCAGGCCCTGGGTTGAGAACCACTGTGCTAGAAGCCTGATGCAGTGAAAGGTGGGAACTAGTGCTGTGGTTGAACAGAGGGGTAGGATTGTGGGCAGGCTTATCTGATGAGAACTGCAGATCTGATCTTAGCAGCTGATCTTAGCAGCTCTATTTTAAATGGCTGGGTGGTGGCTTGGGGTGGAGGCAGGCTTGAGGTTACTAACTGAGATGGGAAATGAGGGGCTGGCGGGGAGCGTTTGGCAGCAGAAAAATGGGCTGGTTTAAGTACTGTTCTAGAGGACGAAGCAGAAGGATTTGGAAAGTGCCTGGCTGAAGGGGAGGGAGCTGAAGATGAGCCCTAGGTGGCAAAGAGGAGGGGAGAGGAAGTTGTCTTTTTTTAATACATAATTTAGGCTTTCCTGGATGGTCCAACAAGCAGCTGTTAAATAACTTCTCGTTTTAGCCATTGCTTGTTATACAAACCCTAGGGCTTGTAGCTGTTCAGTTAGCATCCTGGCCCCACGCTACCGTTGCAGAGGAGAAAACCTCTTTGAAAGAACAAGAGTTGTAAATCGGGGGGATTAGCCACGAGGTGGCAAAGTGAGTGAAGAAAAGGCAACTGTTTCCATGGCGCTCTGTCCCTCCCCAGCCTCTGGCTACTTTGGGTATTCATTGTGAACCCATCTTTGTCCTTGCTGGGAAACCAGGGCGGGGAGAACCCAAGACCTGGGTTCTAAAATTCTCTCAAGCTTTTGTCATTTCAGCTCTTTAAAAGCGAGAGTTTGTTGATTTAGAAAGCGTGCAGAGCTGCAACCGAAATGCTTGCTCCAGCTGGGTGATGCGCCCCATGGAACAGGAAAGAGGAATTTAAAATCAGACAGCACCTAGCTAACTGCTGTGCGTCACCGTGGAGTCATTTCCTCTCCGCTCTTCCGAGGGGAACATTTTGTCCCTACCTTGGAATTGCTGGGGCAGACCCGTGGCTGGTGCCAGCTGTCATTGTTCTGTAGAAGCTTTGACAATTTCCCACTGACTTCCTTCAGGTGTAAATGATGAGGGGAGAGCCAGGCGCAGCTGGTTTAATTTTTACAGGTGTCAAAGCTATGAATACCCTTCAGGGAAAAGCCATGCTCAGTTTGACCCGATACTAGAATTTTATTGGGGGCCTAACGCTGAGCTCACCTCCCTTTTGACGCAGCAGATGGGGGTGCCTGCACTTCCAGTGCTCCCTGCCCCCTGAGTGCTGAGGGACCAGCCTGGGTCTTCCCCACCCCCACGTCAGGGGGTGAGGCCGCCCCATCCAACCAAGTGCTGGGTTGCAGCTGGAGAGGGGCACTGCATAGCAGGGAATGGGGGGGAATTGGGTGGTGGAGCCAAGCCTGAATTTGTGCCTCACCCTGCAGGTACACACCCCCCTCCCTGGGGCAGCTGAGGGTGCCCAGGGACCCCTCCTGCCCTGCGTGTGGGAGGGAGCACGGACGGGGAGGCCACAAATGCAGGTTTGGCCCCTGGGCACTGGAGGCCTATGGTACCCACTGGGAACGTCTAGCGTCACCATGAGAAGTCCTGCAGGGATTTTACATCCCTAGGTAGCAGAGAGGAGCTCTGCCCTGCAATGCACCTGTATAAAATGGTTGAGCCAGGTGCACTGACTCTTTCTGAGACAATTCTGCTGCTTTTGGACCCCCTTAGCGCTGAAGAAACAGCTCAGCAAAGCGAGGCAGCTGGATTCTGTTCCTGGCTGTGCCTCGTCAACAGGATGGTTTACTGAGCCCCAATGGCTTCTACCTCTGCAAACCCACTGCTGGCGCTAGGACGGCAGAGGTGTTACTGAGCATCATTTTGCCTTTGGAGCCGTGACTGGTGCTGAGATGGACAAAGCCTAGCTGGGCGCTCAGCTGAGGTTTGCAGGTGTGCTAGAGAGGATCTAAACAATCTGATTTTCCCTATTAGTGAGGGCACGTGACACAAGCTGGGTGGTGATAATCATATGATGCTGTGTGTGGCTGTCAAAGAGCTGAAAAACTCACAGGGAACAGCTTCTGTCTTAGGGAGTCTCCCTTAGAAGAGTGAAGAACCAGGTCGGTTTTGCTGGGCTCTGAACCGGTCTAAAGCATCTGGGCTTTTTTAATCTGTTTGGTTGTGGGTCTGGGGGTAGCCACTAATATGGTTAAGGTTTTTTCAAGGCCTGTTGTCTGTGTAAGCAGGCAGGGGAAGGCTAGACAGTTTTGTATGCTTCTGTATAGCACTTTACACACACTAACCTTCGCAGTGGACACCCTGTGCTCTAAGGAAATATCCCCATTTTACAGATGGAGAAGCCAAGGCAGAAAGGGAAAGTGGCATGACTCATGCCATCGAAGGCATGTGTCACAGCTGGAATTAGCGTTCAGGGGCCCCTTCTCAGTCTTGTATAATGAAACTGCCTCTGGTGCTATGGAGCTACTCCCACTTGCCAGCAGAAGCCATGCTGTGCTGCTTCACAGAACAGCTGGCTCTGCTGCTGGGAGAGCGCCTGAGGCAGCTCTAGAGCCATCGTTCAGAGCCCGGGCTCCATTCCCTCCCACAGCTGCAAACTGGGCTCCTCAAACCTGAAAAGAGCCATTTCATGGCACTCAAAGGCCTGGCTCATGGTGGGATTGTAACGCTTTCAGTGATCTGTGTAAAGAAAGGGGCTGCGACGTTAGACCAGCACGGACATAACCCTGTTCTTCTGGCCCAGCGCGTGAGAACTACGTTAACCCCCTCTCGTATAAGAGTCAAAGCCACGCATACGGTGCCGGCAGCAGGGATGGTCCCTAGGAAATGCTCACATTTCATGTGAGAGGTGGGGAGACCTTAGTAGCTCACGGTTGAGGCAATGAAAAGGGGCCATGGCCAATGTGTCAGCCCGGGTGGGGAATTGTAGCTTTAAAGGGCTCTGTCAAGAGCCAGTAGGAGCTGGTTTTTCTAGGGAAGCTCCCATTAAGCACTGCTGATCATGGAGGACTCAGACCCTGGCTGAAGCAGAGCGCTCTCTTCTCCCATGGCCCAGTGATCACTAAACACCGCAGTGCTCGCTGTCAACTTTTCTGCCGCTTCCCCCATCCCCAGCAGTGGCGGGGTACGTCCAGCTGCCTCAGACGCTGCGGGTGGGGTGGTATGCTGGACACCCAATTCCCTTGCACCTTCCCTAAGCAAAACCTGCCGAGTGGGGCTTTGCTGGCAGGCTCAGCCCTCAACCAGAGACTGATCTTCCCAGCGTCTGCAGCAGTAACGAGAGGAGCCCTGAAGTGGGAATGGAGGGTCAGGGAAACTGGAGGTGAGAGAGAGCAATTGATCATTGAGGCCATGCTGCTGGCCAACAGAGCCGAAGAGCAGCTCAGAAAACAGATGCAGCGTAGCAATGAGGGGACTGCTCTGGCATGCAGAATTTAGTTTGGTATGCTCTGTTGGCTCCATTAATCTATCTGCTGTGTACGGTGATGGAACACACCCTGGGCAGTCACTGAATCTCTCTGTGCCTCAGTTTCCCATCAGTAAAAGGGGTGATGTTTCCCTTCTCCCACTTTTATGTATTGTGTCGATTTAGTTTATCAGACCTAGGGGCAGGGATTGTCTGGTGCTGTGCGTATGTGCAGCATGTAACGCAAAGGGGCCCTGATCTTGGTTAGGGTGTCTAAATTCTACTGTAATATAAATCCTATAGTCATGGGGTCTCCTCTGCCACTCTCCCATACTATCCGCTTGCCTTCTAGTGCCGATTGCACAACAAATAAATGTCAACAAGACTGGATGGGCCAGATGCTGCTTTTCATTATACTGGCACAGCCCCGCTGGAGCAAATGCTGTTGAACGGGTGTAAGAACAGAACAGGGACTGGATCTGTTGCTTCCATTGTGTTATTTGGCAACGACCATAGAGCATATGCTTATTGCTTTTGGGAGGGGGGGGGTGTTTGCTAACTGCAGCACTGCTTTCCAGACTTCTTTTGTTATCACGTTTGGAAAATATCTGGCCTTCCAGTTCCTGGAGGAGGTCAATGCCCGTTAGTAAACCTGTAACTTACAAGAGGGTTTCTGTCTGAGGTCATTCACTTTTTCAGCTCAGGAAATCTGTTAGAAAAAGCTTCCAAGGACTAATGTCCTAAAGCAGGTTTCGAAAGGCAGCAAGGAACAGGTCGGAGAGCTAAGGCAGCGAGATGAGACAACTGTGCGCAAACTATGCGCTCAAGTCCCAGGCTGGTGCCCTAACCACTGGACTGTCCAGCCTCTCAGATAACAACTCCTGACCTTGCTCTTTGAGCTGGAGCGTGCTCTGGAGGATTGGCGACCAGGATGCCATAAAAGCCAAGAGTCTGACGTGAAGGGTTGTATGAGACGTTTACATTTATTTTTATTAAAGCCTATTCCAATTCCTCAGAACCCTTGGGAGAAAAATAGCTTTAACAACTCAGCACCATTGTCCTTCCATGGGAGCAGCTGAGAAAGTTCCCACTCCAGGTCCCTGGGTCTTCCAGAGCGTGCTCCAGCAAAAGGAGAGACTTGATACGCCTGCCATTGCTGAGGGCTGAAACCAGCAGAAGCCTCGCTCTCGGCAATGCTGAGGTCAGTTCTCTGCACCGGTCTAGAATAATGTTACAATTCCGCTCTTCTCCCACCACATTGTGCCCCCAGGAAGGGTCGATGCCCTTGGGACACAGGACTTCAAAACTGGTGCTGGGTTCTACAAATTACACCCCTCCCCCCCAGCATTAGCATGAGTGAATCTAGCTCAATGTATTTATTGCAGATGAAATGCACCTCCAGGGTCGGTGGCATGCAGCAGCTGTCTTTCTGCCTCTGGCTTTTGTAATGCTGCACCCCTGGGCGAGTCGTTGGCAGCAGGGATTAAATCTGGGCCTCCTGGTTCTTGCAGCATGAGTCTCTACTGCCTGGAATAAAAGACCCAGCTCTGTTCCCAGGCTTGTCACCTCTGCAGGTGTCCCAGGCACCCCTAGAAGAGTGGGTGTGTTACAGGCTACCCTCCTCAGCCTGGTGCCTTAGCTCTTAAAGCGTCCCACCGCACAGCTCCAGTTGGTTGGTTCTGTCGCACGGTGTTGTGCAGTATCTGTGGCCATCAGTTCTCTCTGCAGAGGGAGACAGTTATGTGCAGTTAAGATGAGCACGCCAGTCATCACAGCAAGTCTGAGGGTCCTATCTAGCTGGTCATTTCAGGAACCCAGCACAACTTTCCTTGTCATTAAGCTCCGAGAAGGCTGCAGACATTCAATTTCCCTCTGCAGGTCAATGACCGCTAATACCTCCATCCAAGGGTACCAGAGGCTATTCACTTTTTCAACTCAGGATATCTTTACAGAAAAACAATCGGCCTCAATTCCCTTTGGGCCGCACCACCTTTGACATCAGAGACAATGGAATTCCCCAAAGGAAGTTCTGCCACGTTTACAAACTCCAGCAAGGAAAATCCTGACCAGTCAAGCGGATCAGGACGCTAAAGGTTAGCGCCAGAAGCGTGAGAGATCTGTCTTTGGGAAGAGAAGTGAAACGGACCGCCTCGGCTCACCAGGAGACATCTTAAATTCTAATGGTGGTAATGACATTGACTCCTGAAGTGTCAGTGGGACACAGTGTCTTTCACTGCACTGTGTGCTACACGGCACTCTGTTGTGTGCTCAGTCATTCCTGTCTACGTGTCTGTACTATATACACATACCATATGGATTTAGGTGCCTGGCTTTAGGCACCCAGATATGAAAACTTTTGGTCTGAGTAACTTACCCCGCGTTTCTGTCCCAGCCAATTGTATAATGCTCAGGAGTGCTTGCTTCCAGTGCTGTGCTCGGACTTGTGGATCACCCCTCTCTTTTGTTGTTGCGGTTAATCTGCGCCGTCGTAATAGACGGCTGAGGGTTGCGCTGATCCCTGTACTACAGGCAGGGACACGGAGATACAGAGACAGTAAAGATAAGCCCAAACCACGCAGCGAGTCATTAGCAGAGCTAGGGTTCGAATTCAGTAGCTCATGATCCTCAGATTCAAGGGTTTTGTTCAGCCTTTCAGAGAATGCCGCCTCCCATGAAGGGTACAAATAAATCCCTTTCCAGCACAAGTGAAACATCTGACGGCGCCGTGCCAATGGGGCAATGGTGGACGGGAGGAACAGAGGCGCTTTAACCCTGTTAGAAAGGTGAAGTGCCCCCGGGTTGGAAGTTATCTTCGTTCTTCAGCTGTTGTAATGTGCAGGGACATTCAGTGAGTCCAGTCGTAGGATGGGAGAGACTACTGATCAGTAGCTGCGTTCCACTTAAGACACAACAGGCACAGAGAGTATGCTTAGTTTAAGGGGCAATCGTTAGGAAGTCGTTAGCAGAACTGTATCATAAGGCAATAATTTATCTCCTGTGTCCAGTGAGCTGGAGGATGGCATTTTTAACCCATATTACTTCCCCTCTCTCGTCCCACATTAGTGTCAGTTTCTGGCCATTCATGTGCCGGTCACTAATTAAATGGGAAGCAGTGTAGCCTTGCTCTTTTGTGCAGGGGCCTGGGAGTCAGCGGTTCTGTTCCTGGCACCAGCACTTCCTGTGCGATGTTGGACAAGTGACTCTGCCTCAGTTTCCCCATCAGTACAATGGTGGTGATACCTGACGGTACCTTTCTAAAAGCGCTTTGGATGGAAGGTGCTACAGGAGGGCAAACCAGCTCATGGCTGGAAAATAAGGACTCTCTCTCTTCTCAGGGCAAACTGTAAAGGGGTGATGGGCAAACCTCTAAGTTGTCCGCCTGAATCCATATCCAACCTTTATGGTCTGTGGGCTTGATCCGGATCTCATGCTGGTGTAACTCCATTGGCATCAGCAGTGTTATTTCTGATTTACAGCAGCCTCAGAGGAAGAATCAGGCCTATCTAAACCTAGCGCCTTCTTTGGGCTGAAGGCAGAGCAGTGGCTCTGAAAGGGTTAAGGAAGCCAGAGGAAGATTAGGAAATGTGGGACGAATTGGATAACTAAGGGAAGTGGCTCACGTCCTGTCTAGAAAGAGCTCTGTTTGGGAAGTGAAAGCCGCTAGTGCGGCAGGAGGGACTCACTCCTTTTGATCTTCAGCCTAAAGAACGATGGTTGGGGTCTTTGTGCTCTCGCTAGCCCTTATCAGCACGTCAGTGGCTTGCACGTTTGAGGCGTCCTCCTTTAACATCACTGGAATTGTGTGCAGAATGACAAAGCCAGCTGCTTTAGTGCGTAAGTCCTTGCTTTATTGCGCTATATTCCCCCTAGAGAAGGCAGGTAAGAGGCACAGGAGATGGCGACAGGTACATCATTCATTCTATTCTGGGCTATTTCCCTAACCAGTTGTATTTATAGTTAAGCCTTTGCAATCGGCCTGTGGGCTGCCACTGTGAAATATACCACTGAGTTGAGACTTCCTATGCTGTGTCAGATCGCTGGTTCAATGAAGCAGCAATAGCCTCCATCATTAGCCTATGACTGACGCTTCAAAGTCAATTGTGTAATGCTGTACTTTGGGAGAAAATTCCTTCCTGACCTCTGTGATGACCAGTTTATGCCCCAAAGCAATAGATTGAATGACCATTATATAAGCACACACCATTTAAGGACCGTTATACATTTAGCTTTGATAGCTATGGTTGTTGTTGGGGAAGGGGGGTCCTGAAATTATCCAGATCTTTAAAAAAAAACAAAAAAAAAAACACATTAGCAACAGTAATTGATGTGGGGGTGCCTGGTCTAGCGTTAAAGCAGTGGAAAGAAAGTGGTGCATGGCAGAGATTCCCAGTTTTGCCATGCATTAGGGGCAAATCACCTAATGTCTCTGTGCCTCAGTTTCTCAGTGGGGGAAACAAAATTCTCTGCTGCATAGCGGTATTTCTAGGGGGTTTGGAGATCCTCAAATGGAAGGCTCTAGTATTTAATTTTAAATACTACAACCAATAGTAAAGAAGGAGCGAGTGAAAATGGATCAGTCTATCCTTTGTCCCCCATTTCATAATATAAGCACAAAAGGACAGATGATGAAGTTGATAGCTGCTATATGTAAAAGCAAAAGAAGGAAATACTATTTTATGCCATTTATATTCTGCATGAGACACACTGTGGCTAGAATTTGAAAAGGAATGGATAAATGTATGACTGTTAGTAATATTTTGTACAGGCCATGATCATGTCCCTGGTAATTTCATCTCATTCTCCAGGGTGTACAGAAATCAGCTGTAAGAGTCAGGAAGGATTGTGTGTCCCGTCCCTCTGTGTGCAGAACTGCATGCCTGGCTAGGTGCAGTATGCTGTTTGGTTGGTTACTTTCCTCTGATAAGGGATCAGATGATCTTGGCCATCCTCATGGGAGGCTACCAGATGTGATGGACCAAGGGTCTCATCCATTGTCCTTTTGTGTGGTCCATGGAGGTCGGAAATGCCTTCTCTCAAAGCACTGGCGTGAGGTTCCTAGCTCTGAGCTCTGTTGATCATGTTTGCACTCGATGAGGATGGTCACAGCTCTCACGAGATTCCAGAGTTCAGTTCTGGGCTGGATTCCCTGGAAGCAATCTCTACTTTGGTTGTTCCAAATAACTGCTGAGACATATGGAGGTGCTGTCTCTGCAATCCTCTCCTGTGCAACATGCTTAAGTAAGCGTTTTACCATGAAGTAGAGGGGAGCTTATCCCTGCACTGATGGACACCAGGTGCCAAGTAAAACTGCATGGCTTTTAATGCTATTAACAAGAGGCACCGATCTGATTTTGAAACATGTCTGAATAGTGCTGTATTGTCTCTCTTATCCCTTTGTTCCACTTCAAGTTAACCAGCAGACTGCTCAGGTAATTCAAGCAGCATTCAGACATGCAACCTACCCGGATATCAGCGGAGAAAAGTCCATGGCGTTTCTTGGCAAAGT
Source organism: Mesoclemmys tuberculata (assembly GCA_007922155.1). Classification (NCBI taxonomy): domain Eukaryota; kingdom Metazoa; phylum Chordata; order Testudines; family Chelidae; genus Mesoclemmys; species Mesoclemmys tuberculata. The sequence goes on along the minus strand of ML675631.1, from coordinate 412,056 downwards.
GGCCTATGGGTTAACAAAGTAAGTATGACCGTTCACTCTCTGAGCTGTCTTTTGTAATGCAAAAAGTGGCCGATCTGTGAATAAGGTCTTGAATGTGCCTGGGAAGAAGGTTTGAAGGGAGATTCGGATTCACTCGGTCTCTCGACATCATGGATGGAAGAATGAGGCAACCGTATGCTCCTTTCCACATCCAAGTATTTCCTGGTTAAAACAGAGGCCAGCATAATTTGGCCTCTGCCGTTCGGATAAGTCACTCACAGCCAGAGATCTAGCAACCGACAAAGGATCAGTGTAAGCCATTTCATTGACGTCGTTGGAAAAGAGCAACGCTAACGGGGGAAAGTGTCAGAAGGGTCAGGTCACTGAATTGTACCAGGAAGGTGACTCTGAACCCATTATTGATTTACACGTGCACTATTTAAACAGCTGGCCAACCCCCAGGCAGAGTCCACGGCCGCAGCTCCTCACGTGGTAGCTCAGCGATTGCCCTCCAGACTCTGTCTCCTAAGGGGAGTTTGAGAACAGCCTGGTTTCAAAGCACGGCCCGCCTCCCCCTGATTCTCTGAACTTTCCCAACGCATGTTGGGCCGGGGTTTCTGATCTGGGCCCCCCTCCAGTAATCGACTCTCGCACACCTTCATGTCCTCTGCTGTTTGAACTGGTGTCATAGTTTCCCTTCTGTTAGGCAGGGGTGGTGATTTAGTGCACTCTGTCAAACGGTTGGTGCAGTCTACGCCAGGTGGCGCTACATATGTAATGCTGCATCCCTGGGTGTATTGCAGGCAGTGAGACTGAACCTGTGGCCTCCGTGCTTTAAAGCATGGGCCTCAAACGGTGCTGCTAGACAGCAAGCAAGCAGCAGAAAACAAACCCCACAACCCACCCACCACAGCAGGTCTCAGAGCCTGGGTCAATTGCCTGGGGTTCATGCTTTGGGGCCAGAGGATAATTGTGTAGATATGCAGGCTTGGGCCTGGCCTCTGAAACCCTGTGTGGATCTCAGGTTCTAGTTCTAGCTCCAAAACATCTACGCGACTCTCTTTAGCCCCAAGCCTGAGGCAGCTGACTGAACTCTGAGATGCACTGCTGCAGGGGACGGGGGGAGTTGTTTTTGCTGTGTAGACGTACCCTGACTGAGCTAAATGATCCAGCTTTATTGGTCAATAGTGTATCAGGTTTATCAATCTCTAAATGTGGCCCAGCCACCACCAGAGGGGCCAGAAAGCCAGCCATGGGCACTGGTTCCACATTTCAGGGGTCATTATAGGGAGGTTTTCAACTTGTAACCACTTAGAGCTGAAAGAGGCTATATTTTATGTTATTTATTATGATTGACCATGTTCATTAATTACAATCAAGCAAAAGCAACTGTAAGAATGCAAGCCTATATTATTTATTACTAACATGACCAAGAAGAAATGCAATACAACAAAAGAACTTTATGGAGTGTCTCTCCTAGAAATCAAGTCCCAGATAACGTTCAGAGTTAAGGACAGTTAAAAGGTTAGTAATAATAGAAGAGAGCGTCAAGGGAGAGAAGAGATGCGCTGATGTGAAGCCGGGCCTTCTGAATGGACTGTATCCACCATTTGCATTGTCTTCTTTAGCATACAGATCAACGACTTGTCCATAGAAAACAGTACGGTAGATTTTAAGGAAGATGATGCCATAGACATTGCAATTCAAAATGTGACAGCATCCTTCAAAGGGACCCTCAGCTATGGCTACACCGCTGCTTGGTTGTAAGTATGTGGGAACACAGGAACTGCCAGACTGGATCAAACCCGGGTCCATTTAATCCAGTGTCCTTTCTCTTCTGGAAGTAAGAAGCCCACCACAGTGGACAGATGTGGGATCATCTGTCCCCACATTAGGTCTCATGCTGGTCTCTACTAGTTAGTGATCAGCTTAAGCTCTGAAGCACAGAGTTTAATATCTCTTCTTACATTATTAATCATTATTAGTTATAACTGGATATTCTTGATATCCATATAAATGTCCAATCTGTTTTGGAATTTTGCTAAGTTTTAGCCCTCAACAACTTCATGTGGCAAGGAGTTCCACCATCTAATTATGCTTTGTGTGCAAAAGTATTTCCTTCTGTCGGTTTTGAATGTCCTTCCTTTTAATTTCATTGAATGTCCCCTTGATCTTGTGTTATGACATAGGAAGAACAAAACTCCCCTGTCTACTTTCTCTGTCCCACTCACTGTGGTAGAGATGTTCATCCGCTCCCCTTTATTTGCCTCCTCTCTAAGGTAAACAAGCCCAGACTTTTCCTAAAGGAATCTCAAAACAACCTGCATCCGTTTCATCCCTAGCTGGCAAAGAGAATGAGCAGTTCCAGGGGGTGGGGAGCTTCATAGACAAGGAGGGGCTAAGTCTGAGCGCTGAATAGTTTATCAGTGTGGCAGTTCTGTCCTTAATGTGACATCAACTAGCAATTCACAGTGCAAAAAAACCCCAAAAAACTAGGGAGTGTGAATACAAGATAAGGAAACGCATTCCAGGTCATGTTTTTTTAAAAGAATAGTTACGATTTCCTGCCCTCTTGATTCAAGGGGGAAATGGTTAATATAGACAGAAATGGGGCTAGTTCTCCATGGTCTATCTAATGTCTTCAAGGTGTTCGGAAGGCAGCTATCACAATCTATCTGCCAGCACTGGCTTCAATTGCTGAGTGTTTTCCATTCTGCTGTTACAGTGTGAAACTCGCCTACGCCATTGATTTTGAAATTGAATCCTCCATTGATCTCCAGATCAGCACCAAACTGAGTGAGTAGCAGCCCAGCATGGCATATAGCATCCCTAGCGACATCTGGGTTAAAGTCACGGCATCCCACGTGCTTTGCATAGCCTCTCCTGCCATGGAGCGTGATGTGGTTTTGCTATGGGGAGCATATAATGGACCTTTTGTTGTTGTTTTTTGTAGTAGAGTTGCATCTAACAGCCCCACCTGAGATCAAGGGCCTGATGTGCTGGGCGCTGTACCGACCCACAGCCAGAGACAGTTCCTGCACTTGAAGCTACCAATCTAAATAGGCAAGGCAGGCACAACGTAGGAGAAAAGAATCCCATTTTACAGAGGGGGAACTGAAGTACAGAGAGATTAAGGGACAGGTTCTCAGCGGGAGTAAATTCTTTTGATGGATTTCCATTGGTGTAGAGCTGAGAATTTTGCCGGATCTCCTGAGTTCCAGCCCAATGCTCCATCCGCAGACCAGCCCTCCCCTTTATTTCGCAGTTAAGGATGATTAAAAAAAACACCCGGGGTGCATTGCACAAAGGTGCGTCATGGGGTTTTTGACCCAGGGAAGCTCAGCTTCATAGCAGCACGTGCATTTGTAGCTAGCTCCTGTTCTAGAGCCTATTTCTGGGTGCCATATAATAAATCAAGTGGCTTACCTTATGAAAAACCACGAGTCAATGGCTTATCCCAGACGGCTCTAGACTCCTGCTGGCTCCTTGTTCCCTCACCATTAGGCCATACTGGATCATCCAAGGCTGAGGGGAGGGGAATGGGTTTTTCTTTTGGTTTAAGACACTGCTTCAGTGCTCCAAAGAGCCTCAAGGGCAATAACAATAGGAAGCACTTGAGGACAGCATGTCCTATTTGCAGAGCACAGCGCAAATGTTAAGCCAATTAACCCATGCCACACCCCATCTATAGACTGGAAAAGCAAGGCAGAGAGAGGGGAAGGGAATTGGAGCAAGGTATCGCAGCTAGTCTGTGCAGAGCTAGAATCAGAACCCAGAAGTTCTCGGTGAAACCTGCCTGCCAGCTGTCTCTGTCCTCAGATGAATTACAGGAGCTTTTGGCCTGCAGTTGTTGGCAAGCCAGCTTCAGTTTAGCCAGCCTTGCTGAGCGCATGGAATGATTTGCATGTATTTTCCCTACAGTTTCTTGTTTTGGGCTAGCAGGCAGGGGGAGGGGGAAGTGTTTTTTAAAAATAGCTTTCCACAAAGAAAACACCTGGGGGAGGAAACGCCTCTTTGGGGTGCGGGGGGAGGTAGAGGTTAGGGAGATGCTGGCGGGAAGTGCCAGAGTAATTTATATTTCCTACTGGAGAGGTCGGGCTCTCCCGTTCTCAAAACACTGCTTGGTGATGGGCAAGCATGGTACAGATGGGCAAACGGAGGTGACTTGAATGACTTGCCCATGTCACAGAACAAATCAGTGGGCAGCGTTGAGACTAGGGGCAAAATTTTGAAAGCATCCAAGTCATTTAGGAGCCTACGTCCCATTGACTTTTAACAGCCCTTTGGGTCTATCCACTCCGTGAGCGCTCCGGCGATACCTCTGCAGCAAAGCTTCTGCTATGTTACTGTAGCTAAGACACTTGCTAGTGATCTGAGCACTTCTCCTGTTGCTATTGTTAATCCGCACGCTGGTAGCTTGGTTGACAGAAGAATTCGTCTGTTGATCTAGCGGTGTCTCGACCGGGGCTTAGGTCGGTTTAACTACATCTCTCTGCGGGGCGGGGGGTGAATTTTTCAGACACTGGAGCAATGTAGTGAGGTCGACCCAAGTTTTTGGTGGAGCCCAGACTGTAGACTCCAGTCACTTTTGAAAATGAGACTTAGGCTTAGGAAGCCAGCCAGGCATTGCGGCCCTGAGCAGAGCCTCGTAACGACCTTAGAAAATCTGGACCTGGGCCACTTTTGACCATTTGACCCCTGCGCTCACCTTTCCTGGTTCCCACCTCCCCGTCTCAATCTTGGCGCTTTAAAAAAACATTCCTTGTGAACGTACGGAGCTTGGTACATGAGCAATGTTTGCCCCTCACAGCCTCAGACCCTAGGTTCTGTCGCTCCTCAATATGCTTCGGTTAAAAGATCCATTTCCCGCTAGTAACCTGGTGTCTCTGATTTCCTTGTTCTTTGCTACACTCGCTCCAGGCGCCCTGTTTATTTAGTTTCCTGGTTTCTTGTCAGTTGCACCAGTGGCCCAGGGTTTATAATCCAAGCTTGTTTTTTGTGCTGTGCAGCGTGTGCAAAGGGCCGGGTGGCTGCCGATACCTCAGATTGTTACCTGACTTTCCATAAGCTGACTCTACATCTGCAGGGAGACAAACAGTGAGTTCTTTAAGCAATGCATCGTTGTGCACAGGGCGGTTTGCACCGCCAATAGCTATTGTGCTCCGCTGGGCACCCCCCGCATTTCTATAACAATATTTCCTCTCTACAGGCCAGGGTGGCTAAAACAGCTCTTCACAGACTTCATCTCATTTACCTTGAAGCTTGTTCTAAAAGGCCAGGTAAGAAACATAAACGACTAGATGACAAGAGATGCAAAGGCTGTGTCTTGTGTCCACAAAGTGTCTTGTAAGCCTCTGGCATTGGTACATCATCATCATCATCATAATGAAAGCCTTGATCCTGCAAAAATGTAGCCATCTAGTTAGCTCTCTGCACTGTGAGTAGTCCCGATGATACGTAGAGGCTGGCCTGGTGGCTAAGTGAAGTGCTCTGGACCTGTGCTGCCAGGAATAAGTTTGATTCCCGATTCTAGACTCTGGAATCCTAGGACCAGCAAGGTTTCGGCAACAAGCTGACAGCCTGGAGTGCCCTGCCTTGCTTAGTAGCAAGCTCTCAGTGCTGCTATCCAAAGAGAGGATCACGTCAGACACCTGAGGGTCATATTTAAAAGCGGGAGGCTGATTTTAATCTCCCAGCAGTGTAAATCCGGAGTGACTCCAACGCAGTCAGTGGAGTTAGTCCAGTGTAAAACTGGCATGAGAGAAATCACACGGAGGCCTCAAATGCTGCAAGATTTGGGTTCAGACACATGGCAACACCAGGGGGTTTTTGGTCCATGACGCATTCAGTTTTCTTTCTTTCCTCTTGTAGGTGTGTAAAGAAATAAACTTTCTGGCCCAGCTGCTGGCAGATTTTATACAGGACAGAGCAGGTAGGCATTCTGCCTGTTTTCTCTTTCCTGTCTTCCTTCCTTCCTTCTCAGACACAATCCGCTGAAGCTGGGCTAGACCCAAAAGAGACAATGACACTGTACCAGCGAAATGGGGATCGAGACAGGGCAGTGGTGGGGGAGGCAGCGCCAAAACTGCACTGATAAGAATCTCTCCCTGCTTGGTGGGGGGGTTGGGGAAAAGAGACTACATGGGCTGGCGACTGAGAGGACGTCTACGCTGCAGTCACGGGGCGTGTAGACATACTCAAGAGAGCTTTTATCTTGCTAGGGGTTCAGCGTGGGCTGTACAAGCCTGCCCGGATCCCTGGGTACTTATTGCGGGCTAGGTACACTTGGAAAACTAGAGGCGTCAGCTGTAGAAAGGCTGTAGAGGAAAAGCTGTAGTGCTTTGGTATGGATACTTTAGCGACAATGAGAGTTTCTCCCTTCACTGTAGTTAATCCTGAAAAGTGGTAGCCAGGTCAACAGAGGAATTATTCCATTGACCTAGCGCTGTGTACACCGGGGGTTACTTTGCTCAGAGATGTGGATTTTTCACACCACAGAGCTTCTCCCTTCAGATTGAATATTTCAGTGCAGGCATCAAAGCTTTAGGCACCATCCTGGAGGAAAATATTTGCCAAGGGGGAGAAATATAGTTAATAGAACCTGTGGTCGTAAGTCATTTAAGTGGTTTTGAAAATCCCACCCTTCCTGGTTGACCTAGGTGCTCAGGCCCCACAGTGACTGATAAATAATATTTACTAGATTAATTAGACAGAGAGTGACCTTAAACTAAAGTATGAGGCCTGAGATACTGAAGCCATTCATGTCCTTCCATCTGAGGATTTGCTGTTGCACTTCGGAATGTAAGGACTGAGAATTTATTAGCCCTCTTTTACAACTGGGGAAACTGAGGCGCAGAAGGGCCATGGCAGAGATAGTAATAGAACCCAGGTGTCCTGACTCCTAGTCCTGTGTGTTATTTTCCTATAGTCTGCAGGAGTTAATCTGTTAGTGTTCCAAATGGACTTTGTAAATTCTGGTCCCAATCATGTGAAGTAGCAGAGTCAGTAAAATGAGTGGCTTTTATGCTTTTTCTGCAGAAAATTTCCTTCAGGATGGGGCCATAGGAGTAGATATTTCACTGACATCATTTCCAGTCATAAAGGCAAACTACATGGAATCACATCATAAGGTAAAGTAATTTGGGGGGCAAATGAGGGGGCCATTTCATACTAATTTCTTCCCTGTTCTCTTCTCTGTCCCACTCCTGGAGTGGAGATGGCTAGAAGGCAGTACTGTTTAACAGTTAGAACAAAAGTTAAGGAAGCAAGACTCAAGAGCTCTCCTACTGGTTCTGCTTCTGATTTATAATATATTTGAAGTCACTTAACCACTCTTTGCCTCAGTTTCCCCACCTATGAAATAGGAATAATAAATCCCTACTTCCCAGGCTGAAGTGAGTTGTAAGTAAGGCATTTTAAGATCCTCCGATTAAAGGTATTCTAGAAGGTTAGAGTATTTTTTTCCCCTATTGCATGTTGGAAACCAGTTTACAGCTGAGAGGCTAGGAAGGCAGATTCCTTGGAGACCAACTAGGGCAAATTAAGTTGAGGTGTGGGTAGAATGCTGGCTTGTGAGGCCTGAATTCAGCTCTTGGCTTAGTCTCTCTCTGTGTCTCAGGTCCCCACCTGTAAACAAATTGATCAATTAAACAGTAGTAAATCACCAGGACCAGCTGGTTTCACCCAAGAGTTCTGAAGGAACTCAAATATGAAACTGCAGAACTACTAACTGTTGGATATAACCCATCATTTAAATCAGCTTCTGTACCAGATGATTGGAGGAGAGCTAACGTGACACCAATTCTTTAAAAAGGCTCTAGAGATGATCCTGGCATTTACAGGCTGGTAAGTTCTGCACGCACCGGGCCAGACTGTCAGTCCCACCCGATCCCTTGATGCCAGCACCGCCTTGAGGACTCCCCCTGTGTAGGGATGGGTCTATGCTTCCTCCCACATAGGATGTCTAGCTAGTCACAAAGGGGGTGTGGCTGGAGCGTTATCAGGTTCTCGCAGTCCCTAGCTGGCATAACAGCCCCTTGTGGTTTCAATCCTTAGGCTACCCTCCCCTATGCTGGGGACTGGGCCAGTATAGACCCAGCCCTAAACTCAGGGAGCAACAGCTGGCTTCTTTGCCCACCCCTCCCCCTTTGTGATTAGCTATCCGACCAGGCTACCTCCGGCGCATGTTGGCTGTAGCTGACCGTCTTGCCCAGGCTGTATGGTGCATTATCTTCCCTTCCTGTCTGGCTTAGCTTGTCCTGTATGGTTTTAATAAGCACAACTTGCACTTTCTCTTACAAACCAAGCATGGCACGTCCAGGTGAGGACAGCTGGTTTTTAGTTTCCCAATTGGTTGTCACCAGCAATGCCTTCTCTTTCATTTCAAGGGTCTTCTTTTGTATAAGAACTATTCAGTGGTCTTCAATGACTCCATGTTCGCACCATCTCTGCTCTCTGAGTCCAGAATGTTATACTTCTGGTTTTCGGACCATGTCCTGAACTCTCTGGCTTTGGCAGCTTTCCTGGATGAACGTCTGGTGCTAACGATGGCAGGGAAAGAGTTAAGGGTAACTATTACAAGGTTATGTTAATTTTTTTCTCTCGCTCAGAGTATTTTGCAGTGCCTTTCTCCCCTACTTTGGGGAGAGGGTGAAAATTCTCAGAGCAGTATCTTGCTATGCAATCTGGTTTCAAAAGAAGAAGGGAATCTATAGTGAGATACAGTGATCATGGTCAGAAAAGTGGTGCCTTCTTAGACATCCATACCTGCTCTGTATGTGTTTGTTGATGAGTCACATCTACCAAAACCCTGCAGTCCCCGAAGAGCTATGGGAAAGTAAAGTGGATTCTGTTCTATTTCATGTCACAACATACTTAGCTTTTTGTCTGGATTACAATTTTTTTTTACATGCATCTAGCAGGATTTTCAGATCCTGGGGTTAAGTGTGGGGTGTAGTTATAACACTTGTCCCCTGGGTGGATAGTCAGCAGTGGGGATTGAAAGTGAGAATTTAGGATTTAAACTCCTGAAACTCTGCTGAGCTAAAAGTCTCAGCTCTGTTAACCAAGGCTGTATCAGAGGCTGTCTGTGGGTGATTGAATGCCACACTGAGTGGGTTACACTGGCAGATAGAAAATTAATCTTTTGACTTGTAAACTAAGCAAAATTTGCAGTGGGATCGTTGGAAGAAAAGGAAATCTGCAACTTCACAATGTCTTACACAGTCTTACAAATATAGTCTTTATTGGCTATAACCACATCTTAAGACAGAAAAAAGAAATCCTCGGAAAACAAAACACAGTACTGGAGAAGAGACAGTGTTACAAGATCTACAATACTAGCTTGCACCAAGCTCAGTTCTGAGTAGACCAGAACATTTTGGTTTATTGCAGCTTAGAATTGCTACAGGAAATTGACTGTGATGAAAAAAGAAGAGGCAAAACCCAGCAGGTGAAATCTTCAGCAGCCAGAGTGAATAAGCACAGACAGACAGGGGTAGAAGAAGGAGCTGACAGGGAACAATTTGTTGATGTGAGGAACGTTGTGTTGCAATTTATCCTACTTTTAATGAGAGCAGAACCAGAGCCTGGTTCAGTGGTGGCAAAGATCTCCAGACACACATTGTTACTGTGGTTGTTTGGTTCAAGGTAGACCATTGCCCTGTGGTCTCCAGGGGTTGCCCCTCTTGTTACATTTTAATTCAGCCACATTGTAGAATTCCTTGGGAGCTGTGATCAACCTACGGGCACCTCCCAGCTCTGGTGACATGTTTGGGGGCACGTTGTGCTCAAGCCAAATGGTAATTCATTGTTGTTTTTTTAAGGAGATGTTTGAAATGGAAGACACAGAGGCTCACCAAGGGATTGTGCAAGAGGTAATTGTGGAGCCAGTTCAGAGCTAACTTTATGGACCATGTCACTATTGTTTATTCACTTTACTATTTTATGTTCCATTAAAAGAAACACATAAGGAATGCCCTGCCTGAGCCGGAAGGCAAAGACACAGCTGAAGGTCAACTTGATGCCCTTCCAATTGGGCTCAAAAAGTCTAGTACAAAACCACGCAGGTTCTGATTTACCCCCTGCCACACAGAACCATGGTGGGGGTGGAGGGCATGGAACACGGTGGCTCTTTCAGGTTGGGGATGGGTGATTTGCCACTACACAGCATCTTGGGTCCTTCCCCCTCCCCACCATCCCTAGGATGTTGGAGGCAAGGGATGCAGAGACTAGTTCATCCCTTGGCTGGAGTAGCAGCTGTGGAGCTGGGGGGAGTGGATTTCTCTCCAACCCCCGACATTGCATACTTCCCCCAGTGTCCCAGCTGAGCTACTGGAGTTGGTAGGGGGGGAATGAGAAGAACCTGGGGCTATAAGGGGTTGCCATGTGTTGTATGTTCAGCATACATTAAGAATTCAAGTACCATGCACCTAAGAAAAGTCTTGGGCACTTAGCCCCTTATCCTGTCCACCTTACATCCTACAGATTTTTCAAGGCACTTCTTATGATGACTCTCTCGCAAAGGTCTGGAGTCTCACCCCTCCCCAAATTACCCTCCAGTCCGAAGGGACCATTGTGAAGTCATCCGTAGCTGTGGAACTCAGCGTCTTTCCCCCCGGAGCAGAACCCACTATGCTGCTATATTTTGAGAAGGTCAGTTACTTATTCAGTTCATCTTCAGGTTGCAAATGCCTTGGGGCAGGGACCCTGTCTCTCTCTAGGCTCTGTGTTGCGTCCAGAATCCTGTTGGTGCTCAACAAATAAAAACAATCAGCGCTTTAAGGTTAGATTGATGTGTTGATGTTGTTTGGAAAATAAAGGACTGCCGGAGGAGTTAAACAAACAGCGGGCTGAAGTTGCTGGTGTCTCTCCCCGCACCCATTCTCTTGGTTTGTCCTCATTTGCCAGTTCACACGGGGTATAATTCGGCTGTTCCTTGAACCCCTCTACACACACGCACCTGGAACATGTATAGTAATAACACAAGTTGACTGGAATAGGGAAGTGCTCTTGCGAGCCGCTATCTCAACCTGCTAACATAAGCTGTCTGCGACCTGGGTGCCGGCTAGCACTGTGACGCAACATTTGAGCGCTGCTAGCCATCCCATGCCTTCCCCCCCACGACCTCCTGCCTTGTGTCTTTTTCTTGCTATCTGCCTGTTCCTGCCTACTGCAATCTAGTAGGAACTCAAAATGAAGAGCTTTCTCTCAAAGGCACATGCTTGGAATAAACGGCAGGGCTAGTCTTTTAGAAGGAGAGGGATGGAAAGGGTTGCAGACTTATCTGAACTGGCTCTCACATATCCTTCAAAATGTTGTTCGGAATGGAAATAGAAACGATGGTCAGATGCCGTAAAAGCAGTTCAAATCCTCAGTAATTGGACAGATCTTCTGTAAACTCAATAGGCACAGGGACAGATTCTCAGCTCACCCATAGTCTCTTTATGCCAGCCTCCCCTTAACTGATCTCTTGGGGACTCCCCCAGCAGGGGAGTGGATCGATACCATTTCCCTTGTGGCCTCCCACATTGGCTATATAGGTGGTCACAAAGGATGTGCCTGGCGTGTTGTTGTGCTCTCACAATCCCTACCTGTCATAACAGCCCTTTGTGGTTTTAGTCTGCTGTCGTTTAGAACAGTCCTGCAGCTTCTCTCAACCACGGGCAATGAGTGGCCTGAACTTAAGTTACCTACTGTTGCAAATATGCCCGTTCAGTAGGCTTGTTTCTCACTACCTTGCACCTTGTGTTACCATTTAGACCTGTGCAAAGTGCACATGCCAGCTTCCAAATCAGAATGAGGGAGTTTGACATCCATTTTGCACGGATGTTGCATGCTACGCTAGGCACAAGGCCTCAGAGCACTGGGCCCATAATTGGTTTAAAAGAAATATGGTTCAGATCTTAAGCGGAATAAGGCATATATGTCAAATCAGCAGCTCTGTGATCCACTTTTGGCCTGAGTCTCTTCTCACGCTGGTTTCACACCATTGATTTCAGTGGGCCACTCCTGATTTCCACAGGTGAGAAGAGAATTGGAAGACTATTATAAAGAAATTTCTTGATCTCTGTTACTAACAAACCTGGAATTAAAAGGGGACGAATTAAAAAAAATCTAATTTACTCATCATGTCCCTAGTCCACTTTGCTAACTCTTTCTTTGCATGTCTCCCCAAGTTGGACATTATAAGGAAAAGGGAAATTCTCTTCACTGATTTTTCAGGCTGTTTTTACGCTCAGATCTTTAGAGCTGCAATGGCTACATTGCAAACACTGCAGGGGAAAGTGTACGCATTTAAAAACCACTGGGTTCACTGGAATCAATTTTAAAATTTGGAAATACATTCTTTAATTTTTTACAAAGAAAAGCTGCTTTTTTCTCAAATTTTAATTGCACTCCTCAATTAAGGTGTGACCCTTTTAAAGGGGAGAGATGGGCAATGTGAAGAAAGCAGCGCCAAAATGTGACCTGCTGTTTCTTCCTGTATTTGTTAGCAAGTTCCCCATAATTCTGTATGGCATCCGAAACATGTTTTGCTGGTTTATTTAATCTAAAAAGGGTAGCAAAAATAAATGACAACAGCCTCGCTCTCACTTGCAACCCTACAAAAATAAGCCGGTGCAGCCGATCTGACCTTACAATAAGCTGGTGTGGACAATGAGCAACTCATGAATAACAAACCAGTACTCTCAGGCAGATTAGCAAAAGCAAAGATCGGGTTTTGGTTTGGTTTTTGAAAGACAAATTCCAAGCTTCAAAGTATTTGTCAGTAGCAGTTTCACCCTAAAAATGAGGAAAAGGCACAGTGGCAGGGCATTGCAAGTGCACTGCAATGTCTTGGGAAGATCCCCCGTTTCCTTGTTCCTAAACAGGGTTTTGGAATAGCCGCCACAGAGACAGCCCCTAAAGGGTCCCTCTTGTTCTTTACACAAGTTCCTGGTGGGCCAAGGCCCGTGGAGAGTTATTTCTAGAGTGCGCTGTGGAAAGTATTCAGTAAAGCAGATAGTTCATTATTTTAATGCTGACTCTGCGGGCCATATACATCTCTGATGTTTAATGTGATTGGCTTTATCACACCAGTGCCTACGGGGATGGGACTTTAAGTGTTTGATCAATGCTGTGTGCATACCCATATAGTACAGACGTAATAAATAAAGCTTATTAGGCACATACCTCATTAGTCAAGTCACAGTGCTTCAATTTCCAGAGCTCCGAGTAACTGGGGGCTCCACAGGATTTTACCAGGCTGAAATGGCAAAAATGAATGGAAATAATTTTCGTCCTCCAATGAATCTGGTGATAAAACTGGATAAACAGTCACACGGTCTGTCTATTTCTCTTCACAGGAAGTCACTGTCACGATCCAGCCTGCATATGTAGAAAAGAAACTGGTTTTGCATCTCGCTGACTCTGTGTAGGTACTGGGATCTCTTGTGCATTGCACTGGTCTCTTAACCTGCCTGCGATAGCTGCGAGGAAAGTTGGCCTTTTCAGATACGCCTCACTGACTTTATCTTTTCTTGGTTAATATTTTCCTACAGGATAGAGCCTAAAGCTTTTAAATGTGCTTTGGAGAGACCAGAGGTAAGTAGAGTTGCATTTCATCTCCAGGGAAGACCACTTGCTAACTAGGGGGTCATTAAAGATCTCTGCAGGTACACTTTTCTCTGTACATGTGTTTGGTTTTCAGGATGACAAATCTCTAAGGCACTTCCTGCAGAAAATCATCTCAGTTGCTGGAATCCCAGAAGTGATTTCAAGTGAGTTCAGCCCGTGGAGAAAGTTCTGACAGAACATGCTATGTCAGTTCTGTTTGGGAACAGCTGTTTGAAGTGGCTGCGAGTTGGTTCTAATTGGTCCGTAGTTGCTGTTCAGAAAGGAGTTGTTTTCCATGGAAAATTTTGATTTGTTGGTGAAAAATCAAAAGGTGAAATATTTTGGTTCTGAAATGCTGCATGGGAGTTGTAGTTTGGGTGTGTCTTGCTCCCATTTTCATCTATGGATCAGGCTCTGTATTTGGACTTCATGGACCATGATGCACCATGGTGTCTCTTCTTGGTGAGGGGAAGTGGTGCATCTTGGGAGCCCTTGGCTGGAGTGCATCATGCAAGATGCCCTAACCCCCTTTGTCTCTTTGGAAGATCTTCCATCTAACGACAGTGTACCCAAGGACATGGGGCAGTACCTTGTATAGTATCTGAGGCAGCATCAAAGTGATTAAATAATAATAATAAAGTGGCCAGTAGAGAAGTGTGCAAGAAGTCACGTGATTGGCAGAATTCGCACTCAACTGAGTTTTTGTTATTTCAATGCATTGATTCACGATGCACCTTCATCGGACTCACGAAAAAATAACACTTTGGTGTGTTTCCTTGGTTTGTGTTTTCCAGCATGTCAAAAGCTTCAGTGTGTGCATGTGCGTGCGTGCGTGTGTGTGTTTCAAAGGCACAAATTACTGTTCATCCTCATGTGTGAGCCACTTTTCTGTTCACCCATATGAAAAATTGTCTTCCCTGTGCGAAATAGCCCTTGTGAAAAGAGGATCAAGACCTTGTGTAAATTGTTGATGCTTTAAAAGCAGCATTTTGTGAAAATAGGGACAATTGAAATGAGTTTCATGGTGGCCCAAAGTTCATGAGAACTCAGAGGCACCACACCTTGCCTGGGAAGTTTGCCCTTCTGCTATGTAGTCAAACCAGTCTGAGAGGTCAGGTCATCAGATGTGTCAAAGGAATAGCAATGTGTCAAGGGAATTGCAAACCACAGTTAGTGGATCTATAACAAGATGGTTTCATCGGTTTCACAGGGATCGAGCCAGCTTTAACATCATTGATGAACAGCAAAGGACTCCATCTATTTGAAATTAAAAATCCTGAGATCATCACAAAGGAGGTAAATAAATGTACATCTACTTATATGTACAGAGCACTGCAAGGTTCTTGTGGGAAATACGGTGTGAGCTAATATAACTTTTCTGTCTTTTTTTTTTTTTTTTAGGGATACCTAATCATACAGCTGGACTTTGGCTTTCCACATCATTTGCTTGTAGATTTTCTTAAGAAAACATTATAGAAGGAATTTATTCATAAAGGAGTGATGGAATTGACTGTATAAATAGAAGGAATGCATGTGACCCATTGAAATTATATGATGGGGCTTTTATGTTTGTTTTTGGTCAACTTCCCTGTATCCCAGGCAATAAAAGTGATATTGATTTTTAGCGAGAAATGCTCCGGATTTTATGGACATATATCTGTGATGAATCCCTGCTAAACATGGATGCTGAAATCCATGTCCAAAGCAACTTCTTGTTACTTCAAAAGTCTTAGGCTATTTCTGTGCTTATGAAAGCTCACTAAGCCAGTGGGTTTGGATCAGGCTCGAAGAACTACCTAGTGCCAGGCCCAACAGTGAACTGAACTGGTTCATTTTCATCCCTGTTAATGTATCTTAGAAATGCAGCATTTTATTGCGCTAGTTGCATGCGGGCTTCTTCTAGCCACCAATCATATCAAAGGGTGTAGGGTGGTGATATTGATGAACCTTAGAGACTAGGATGAGACACCCCCCCCAAGACTTGCTTAGCTTCCCAGAGAGTAACCTCAAAAGCAGTAATGCCGAAATACCTAGGGGTGGTATTAGCATCAGTAAGTTGGCTATGATTTTACAGTGTAATATGACTGGTGAAATGACTGATGCTTATGTAGAGGCGTCATATCCTGTGGTGTGAGATGATAGAGAGAGTTCCTTGCTGCACAGAGTTTGCAACTGAAATATTGTGTTCCATTATAGCCATCTCCATAACAAAGGGGTAGTGATGCATTGGTGCCAGTTTAAGAGCTGCAAAGAGAGGAGGCTAGAAAGATCACGAGGAAAGAGTAAAAAAATAGAAATAGAGGTACTCTCTAGCACCATGTATTCTTTTGTATGCTATGACTTTCTGGTGCTGTTCAAGCTCTTTTCTGTATCAAATTATATCTTCTTTCAGCCATCATGTTTCTATAAAGCTTTCAATATGGAAGCAAACTCAAAAGCAAAACGGGGGGAACAAATACGAAATGTAATTCAAGGATCATATGGTTTTCACAATAATAAAAGTAGGAGAGCTGAACTATCCCATTGTCTGAAAGTATATTAAAGTCAGGGTTTCTCTAAGAAGTTTGAGACCCGCCCCCCTAGGGGTCTCTACAGTTGATGAAATGTAAGGATCCGTTTCGGCTTCTGAAGGTACGCTTTCATATTTACGTGGCAGACACGTGTGGAGAAGCAGTGAGAGCAAGAGAGTGGGAGCTGGCTGGCCTGGTGTCTGCAGTCACTTCAGCTATGGGCTTGCTGTGTGAGCTTGAGCAAGTCACTGAATGGCTCTGTGCCTCAGTTTCTTGAATTCACAGTACGGTTTTAAAGCTTCAGTAACTCCTGCTGAAAAGGCGTTTCAAAGAAAATTCAGAGAGTTCAGAGGAGCCAGGTGGTTTTAGTTAGATAATCACGGGATGCATCATTAGTCACCATGATGGGGGAAGGGGGAGCTTGCTGAACAGTAGCCAAGGGGACAGGAAATAGTTCGCACTGCTCTTTGTATATTTTAAGTAGCAGTCTTAGCACAGGCCCAAAGTTCCTCTCTTTTTGCAGCCCACGTTTTGGACACGAAATCGAATTGCCCCACCCTAGCGCTGCTCCAGCTGGGATTCCAGGAGTCGCCCTTTCTTTATCTCTCTTTCACTTTGTCCAGCGATACAAATGGCACAGAAACTGCCAGGCAGTGTCAGGGAATTCCCGGCGTGTTCAGGGGTAACGTTCAGTGTACAAGTCTAAACAGCAGTGGGCAGCTTGCCACCTTTGTTTGACTCCTGCTGGTCAACCTCCAGTCTGCAAGCGAACCAACCTCTGTAACTTGTGGCACAGCTTCCTGCTGCTAAGTTTAGCTGCTTGTGAAGGGCTGATGAGCCGGTGGGCGGGGCAGAGCTCCTGGTAAAAATTCTGGTTGCCCGCTCTCTGTAGGGTTGCCAGTTTTGGTCGCACGTTTTCCCGGAGGTCTCATCACACGAGAGAGTCTTTAATTCAAGATGAATCTTTAATTCCTGGAGACGCTGAGACCTTCCTAGAGGGTTGGCAACCCTGCTGCAGATATTGCTGTGTCATCCTGCCGGAGCGGACTAAGGCTGTGTCCACACAGCCATCGCAGGTGTGTTTGAAGCTGGGGGGGAGACACCAGCACTAGCTGGGTAGCTGTGGGGCAGGGCGTACCAGTCTGCCCAGTGCTATGGCAGATGCTGAGGTTGCCCAGGTCCCCGGGGCCCTGCCGCTGCCTCTTCACTGGTTTTGGCTGTGTTAGCTCAGGCAAAACTGGCTGGGCTGTGCCTACATAAGCGCACCCTCATCTCTTGCATTGCAGTGTAGACGTAACCGTCGGCTACTATATGTGGAGTGGGGTGTAGTTCCCAGTTGGAGGAGACCTACCTACACTAGTTCAGCTCCAGCTAGCGCCCTAAAAATAGAGTGTAGCTGTGGGAGATGGGAGGGGCTGCCCCCCCCACCTATCCCATCCTCCCAGACACTAGGCGCCTACTGGGGCGGATAGGTCCTCTCGCTGCTCACACTACCCTCGCTACATCCCGCCTCTAGTGCGCTAGCTCCAGCAGAGCTGTGCAGGTGTGTGGGTCCTGGAGTTGGGGTGCCAGCCCCTCCCCCCAGCTCGAAGCATAGCTGGACCCTTAAAAACATACTCCAAAGCGCAGTGTCCCCCTCGGGAAGAGCTTGCACCACACGACAGCTGTTGTTTCTAGGTGTTCCAGGAGAACACGCGACCTTTCCCCTGACCATGTCTTCATCCCTGTCCTGGCTTGAATGCCCTGCTGCCCGCCATGAATATACACAGGAGCTGGCCCTACACCAAATCTCCCCCCCCCCCCAGGCCTCCATTTGTTAATACCTTGTTTCTCATTGGATTTGTAGCCCATTTCACGATTTGGTTGCCGAATTTGCATGCATGCTTCACCCCTGCCACGGAAGGCGGCACCTTTGTAGTTCTCAGAAAGTCTGGAAGGTTCCCCGAGGTTCTACAAAGGTCCAGAACGTTCTAGGAGGTGAGCGAAACATGAATCAGCATACGGAACCCCTGAAACATGCTAACAATGTGGGTCGCCTGCCTCCAATGCTGGTCCTGCGGCGGGGGGAAGGAGGGTGTCTCAGGAGCCACCCACGGCAAACCAAATGAGGTCTTGAATTCGCTTGTCTGCCTCCCTTCATGGTTATGAAAGAAGAGTTTTGCATAAATGGGCAACCAAATAAGTGGGGGGTGTGTGTGTGTGACCGAGGAAGGGAGATGTGCTCTCCGCCAGCCATGCAGCATATACTGAGGAGGGAAAGCCCCTTTTTGTCAGCACATCCTGCCCTCCCCTTCTGCTGCCCAGGACATGGGCTGAGTTTCGGTGCCTCAGAACTGAAGCACCATATGATAAGCCCCTTTGCGAGAGTGGTGGCAAAGCTCCCTGCACTTTTGGTTTCTCTTCTGACCATCGCAGATAATCTACTTTGCCTTGCACCTTTCCAAAACTACTGAATCAAACCTGCCAGCCCCAGGAGGCCGGCCCGAGTGGCCACGTGAGTCCTGCCTTTGGGGTGGCTGGGCGGAGGAGGGGAGCACCAGTGTTCGGACCGTGACTCTACCCCCCTGCTCTGCCCACTCCCGTTTGGCCCCCTCTCCTGAGGTCCCCCCGACTGCTGCTTGTGTCTCTTTGCCCTTTCCCTGAAGTTGCCCACCACTTGCGCCTCTTTGCCCCTCCCCTAAGGCCCCCGCCACCCACCGCCTCTTGGGGGGAGAGGGTGAAGAGGTGCAGGTGGTGGGTGGGGGAGCCTCGGAGGAGGGGGCCAAGAGGGAGCAGAGCAGGGGTGGAGCATGGCTGGGGTGGAGAGGCGAAGTGGGAGCCTCTGGTGGTGGCTGTTAGGGGAAGCTTAGTCTCCCAAGCCTATTGTACCTGCTGCTCATGGAGGCAGGGACGTATTATCCTCCATGAAACACAGGGGATTAAAGGACTGGTTCAGAATATCTGGGAAAAAGGCAGGATTTGTGCTTCCCTCTCTCGTATCAGCCCTGTGCTTTATCCATCATTTCTTCCAGAACATTGGCTTCTGCAAAAAGAGCGGTTTGAAAATGTTTTTGTTGGAATGAAACGGGGTTCAAAAAAAGAACTACGTAAGTTCATGGCAGACAGGCCCATCAATGGCTCCTAGCCAGGATAGGCAGGGATGGCTGTTTGTCAGAGGCTGGGAATGCCGGATGGGGTGGATCACTTGAAGATGACCTGTTCTGTTCATTCCCTCTGAAGCACCTGGCTTTGGCCACTGTCAGAAGACAGGACGCTTGGCTAGCTGGACCATTGGTCTGACCCGGTATGGCTGTTCTTAGGTTCTTAATATTTGTTTTTCCTATGAAAAATGGCTTTTTTGACTAAATGGAATTTTCTGCAAAAAAAATTTTTTTTTGTCTAAAATACGTAGGGCTAGTACGATCCCCCAGTACCATCCCATCTCAGCACTATGTCCCTACTGGGATGAATAGCCCCTCCTACTGCTCACATCACCCCGCTACTGTCCATTTTTAGCATGCTAGGGCCAGCAGAGCTGCATGGTGTGTGTGCCCTGGAGCCTGGCATCGGTTCCAAGCATAGCTGGACCCTTGGAAACATATTTTAAATCACAGAATCATAGAAGATTAGGGAAGGGACCTCGGAGGTCATCTAGTCCAACCCCCTGCTCAAAGCAGGAACAGAGTAGGGTCTTCAAAGAAAAGCAAACCCTATCCCCAAGCAAAAAAGCAAACCCAACCCCACAATGTCCCAGCCATTGTCCAGTCCTGCAGCTATCGGCGACCTGGCCAGACCCCGGTTTGCTTTCCATGGGTTCCAGACCAAATTCCTCTCCCAGTTTGGCACCAAAGAGTTTTGCACAGGTACTAAAAGCGATGGCACTTCCACCCCTGATGTCTGATCTCATGTGTGACAGAGGCTGCGTCCTGGTCCGTGCTTGTCGGACAGACCGTAGGAAGGGGTTGCCTGGGAGGCTGCGTTAAGTTTTCCAACGCTTTGAGGGCTTGCGATTTAAACCTGCAGAGCGTGAGGCTTCCCTTTAAGTGCGGGGCTTAGGCGGCTAGATTCCCCTGGTCGGAGGAGACTGAGAAACGTGCAGCAGGGCAGATCAGATGGGAAATGATGGGCCATTTGAACCCGGTGAGTGGCCTCTGTAGGCGGTGTGTCTACACATCCATGGGGCGTGTGCCTAGAGCCGTGCTGAGGTTCGGATCTTCACTCCTGTCTCTCCCTGGCCCGGGTCCCTCTCTGGGGGGCCGAGCCTGGCGGGGAGGGGGTGCCACACCTGCTGTTTGCCCCACCCCGGCTCGAGCCTGCCCCGGCGGGTGCGGGCGGGCTGGGGAAGGGATGCGGGGCCCGGCTGCCGTGTCACATGCTTTCTGGGAACCCTCTCCCGCTCGCCGCGCTGCGGGGAAGTTTAATTTCACTTTCGAAAGGGGCGGCCGCGGCGGGCCCGGCTGCGTGTGGATGGGGGGCGCGGCGCCGGGCGCGGGGGGCTCCCATCGCCCCGGGGGGTGAGTGCAGGCGGCTCGCGACCGCCCCCGCTGTCACGCAGCCGGGACCCGCGGGCGATGCACGCCCGGGGAAGGGATCGGGGGGTGCCCGCGGGGGCAGGACACCAGGGACTTGCCCGGCTCCGCGGGGCGGCGGGCGGCTCCCCGCAGGGGGATGCGGCGGCTCCGGTCCCTGCGCGGGGCGGCTCTCCTCCGGCACGTCCCGCGGCGCTCGGATGCTCGGCCGGGACCGCGGGGGCTTAGCGCGCTCGGAGCCTTTCCCTGGCGCGTCCACACACGCTCCCGAGACGTGGCCGAGCTCGTCCCCTCTGCGGCAGGTCGCAAAATCCTCCTCCGTGGCCCTGTTTTAAGTGATGGCGAAACGTTCCCCCCTCGCTTGCTAAACCCCCAGGGGCGAGGGGAGCGTTGGGCTGGAAAGGCTCTTGGTCAGCGCCCTGGATGGGTCTGGGCGTGGAGACTGGCTGGCTTCTGGCAGGGTCAGCCACGAGCCACGGCGCTTAACCGTGTTGGCTTGTGTGGTCGGGAAGAATCAGTTCCTCCAGTGCATGAGCAATTAGGTGAACTGCTGGGCTCCCTGTTATGTAGGAGGCCAACCCAAACGATTAGAATGGTCCTTCCTGGCCTTAGCATGTGTGAATCTGCTTCAGATGGGCCCTAGTGATCTTTCAAACCTGATTTTTCTTTTTGCTCTTGTGACTCCCTTTGCTCTCTAAGAGGAGCATCTGCCAATTTGTTGGACGCCCCCAAATATAAGCCAGAGGGATGGGGGTTTAGTGCTTCTGTCCCATGCTCGCAGAACTGGCTCTCTGTCCATTGACAGACAGGTGGACTTTTGTATTTATTTCTTTCTTTTCTGCATTTCTACTGCAATACAGAAGCATAAAGGCAACTGTCCCAGACTGTCCATCCAGCTGAGCACCAGTAGCAAAGCTGTAGCCTTGTTCTGCAGGGAATCAGCCAGTCAACCAATGTCAAAAATGATCCCAAGACTCAGCACCCACAGGAGAGCCTGTGTCTGTCAGACCTGCCCAAATAGATGGGCTGCGCTTAAAAGGTCTGACGACAAGGGCTATTTCAGACGGTGTGGGGGCAGAGGGGAGGGGATGGGAGAATTTAGTCCCAAGTAGAAGGCCTTCACAGAGATGGCTTTGCTTGCAGTTCCCTCTGTCACACACGAGCACACCCCACCAGCCTTTAATTGCCCGGGGGGGGGGGAGTCTGCGTTTGCCATTTTAGGGAATTCATTCAGTGTTCACGCCATCTAATCCTACTCTGAGCAAGTCTGGACACCGCTGGGGTAAAAATACCAGCACCCTGTCTACACCAGTGCTCCATTTTTTGCTAGCCGTGGAGAAGCTGCTCTGGTGCTAGCACAGTGCTGAGAATTGCTTCCTAGATTCTACCACAGACAAGACACATGGGGAAGCATTTCTTCCTGAAACACGAGGCTCTGCGGCCCTTGTTGTTTTATCTCAGCTAATGAACTTGTAGTTGTAGCTGCTGAATCTAATGATCATCCCATTATATTATCTGGTTTCCACCATGCGCTACCTTGGCCTAGTAGATAAAGAACCCGAGTGGGAACCAAGAGACCTGGTTTTATTCCCAGCATTGCCGCTGGCCTGAAGGGTGACCATGGGCAAGTCACTGCCTTGCTCTGTGCCTCAGTTTCCCCATCTATAAATTGGGAATAATGATACTTACCTTGAGATCTTCTGCTTAAAAGTCCTCTGCAAAAGCTAGGTATTATTAATACATGTTGGGCTGGATCTTTACTTGGTATAAATCCGCATAGCTTCATTGCATTCAATGGAGATAAATATGGCAAGCTGCTGTAAACCAGCCTGTGCTCCATGTCCAGTGAAAGAATAGTAATATCTGATTTCTTTTTAGAGGGGTTTTTGTTTGTTGGTTTGTTTGTTTTTGGACCCTTACCGAGCTGTCTGTCTGTAATTATTCTGTGACTAAGTATTGCAGACTAACCTCAGGACCCTCCTATCAAGGCATGCAAGCCTGTTTAGATTCCAGGAACATTGCACAAATTACCTGACTCTCCAAGGAGCTTATGTAACCTAGTGCCATGCAAAGAGAGCACCCTGAGCTTTTAGAATCATCCCTTTAAATTCCTTGAGGCTGTGTCTATGCCTGGGAATTTTAGGGGGAAATTCCCATCAGTGCTTTTAGAGCCACATGTACATTGAGGTTCTCACCAGTACAGCCTTCCTTAAGGCTGGCTGGCTGATACCCTTACAATGAATTCTTTAGGGAGGGTTGCCATTTTTGCACAGCCTCCCCTCTTTATATTTGGAACGAGGTACAAATGTTTTTACCACGCAAAAGGTTGCCGTTGCAAGGGGGAATTCCTTATTGTTTTTACTTTCAGTTTTTGTTAGGCCCTATGCTCTGCCAGAGCCGGCAGGGTGAGCTGGGGGGTGTACGTGTGTGGTAGTTGGCAAGCAGTTACCCATACGGGCAGAGATCAGAGCTAAAGAGGACACAATTCTGGGACTCCGATTTCGGAGTCCTCGTCTCTGTCCGTTTCTGCAGTCATTCGCATCTCTTTCTTTCCCTAGGTAAGTACATGTTCTCCAGTGTCTGTGCAGCATTTGGGCTCATGGTGGTCAGCTTCACATTTTGGTTTTATGTTTCATGCTGGGAATGGCAATTAGCATGCCTGCTGCTGGCTTTTCCTACTTATGTTTTGATCGTTTTGCAGCTCAAGCGTTACAAAGGCGGTGATAGAAACCAAACTGTTTCTGTTTGGCTTTGAAGGCCTCTCTGTTTAGGTCAGAGCCAGTACATGGCCCTCGCTACCCGTTGGGCTGCATTGTGCATTTATTTTGTTGTGCTGCATATGGAGAAGAGGACTGAAAAAGCTTTAAGCTGATTTTTTCAAACATTGTTCCCCTGTTCGTGTACAGTTTTTCTTCTACTTACAAGAGTTCACATTCTGGACTAATGGCTTTCCATTAGTGCCTGTATCGTCTTCTGTGGTATTTGGATCCAATCCTGCAAGTTGTTACTTGCATGAGTAGTCCTTACTTATGTGAGTAGTCTGTGTACGTCAGTGGTGAGCAAAAATTAGTCCCTTACATTGTAAAATCAATCTAATTGCTCAGCTACAGGAAACTTAAATAATAGTTTCTCAGAGATAGCTAAGTAGAACTGACCAAAACTTGGAATTTCCATTCCATGGGAGTTCATTTCAAACTGAAACTTAAATAAAAATGTCGAAGTTTCCCCCAAAATGAAATTTTTGAAAACCATCATTTGGGTCAATGGAAATATTTTCCCTGTTGAGAACACTGAAATATTTTGTGCTGATGTTGCCTTTTAAAATGTTATGTTCTATCACGATTCATAATATAAAATAGGTCCTGTGATGAAAAGAGCTGTTGAAACAGCAAAACCTTCAATTCTGATAAGGTCAAAACATTTTTGACACTGTTTCAAATTTTTATTGTTGAAATTGACACATTCCCATGGAAAGGTTCAATATAGACAAAAATGACAGTTGCTGATGGAAAAACATTCCCTTGGAAACATTTTGAGACGCTCTACTGCTACGGACTAGAGGAGAGACATTAGTGGATTTATTTTAATTTGCTCTTTGACCAGCATGCCAAATTTCAATAAAGCACATAAGTTCATTTTCAAGTTATACACTTTGAAAACTGGATTTTGAATGAGAATTAAGATTAAGAATGAGAATGCTGGTGATACGACTTTCAGAAATCCGTTATTTTCTCTTGAGATTCAAAGCCTTTCCAGATAAATGAATGTTACCTGACCAATCCTGTTCCCATCAGCATAGAGGGGGATTTTGTTTGGTTCTGTTCGAAGAGACATTGTGGAGCGGGTGGCATTCTGGACTGGGGAAGGCTTGTGACTCTTCTGCGTTAGCCTGACCACAGATTTCCTCAGATATTTTTCTCTGGATTCCTGAGGAAGGGGCTGCTTTCCCTCTCCTGGTATTTTGGTGTTGTGGGGGTATACCTTTAATTACAGAGGGAGGGGAGGAAAGAATGGTCCTTTCTGTGCAAGAGAAGTCGGCTTGCAGCGGTAAGCAATGCTGACTCACCACGGTCACCCCTTGGGGCAATAAGGCTCTTTTCTCTTTCTCAGGCACCCAGCCATCAGCCTTCTTTCACTTTCGAGTTTCTGGTTTGGGTAGTTCCCTCAGCTCCACGTCAAACCCCTACCTTCAGCCATGGCTCGGATGAGAACTGGAGGGCCAAAGAAGACTAGTTGCTGGATCTTGGGTACTTGGTTGGGGTCGAATGCAAACTCAGGAATGTATTGGTTTAGGGAAGGGCGTAGCTGCTCAGTAATGGCCGGGTTGGAAGGTGGTTTCTGCAGAACAGTGCCTCCTTTGTCCCTGTCAGATTATTGTTACAGTGGTGGCTTTTCTGTTACCAAAGCGCTTTTGATAGTGGGGGGAAGAGGAAATGGCTGCAAATGCCAGATTCCGGTTCGAAGGAGGAGGCTAGTTGAGATCAAGAAAGCAAAAACAACTCCGAGAAAATGCCACGTCTTACACTATTGGTAGCTCACGGCACCCTAAAACTGACAGAGGTTACTTTTTGGTTTTGGTCCATTCCCACATGCATGTCCGTGCGGAGTCAGATACATCCATGCTGTAACTCTGCTGATTCCAGGCTTGGTCTGGTCTGTTTTGTGTGAGGTGGAGTTAAGGTCAGTGCATTTTCATTTCAGTTTGACTCCAAATGACATCAGAACGTCTCATCTAGAGTTTAATGTACCTGACAATCGCACATCTCTATACTCTTTAACAATGAGTTACTATTAGAGCCTTAGCATTTCCACCTCTTGAGATCAGAATTTGATTGTGCCCAAAAGTGTGCATACGCTGCGGATTAGAGGCCTGTTTCAGTGCAAATGATGTAAGGCCTGATCCCAAAGCCCACTGAAGTTGGCGGATATCTTTCCCTTGACTGCAATGAGCTTTGGACCAGGCACTTAGTTTATACCATGAACTGCAAACACACTCACTTTTTCTCCCCTCATCTTTATGCTCCCTGAATCTCAATGAAATGTTCCCTGACTCGCACCAAAGGCACACTCAGGCTGTTGCCATGGCTCAGTTTCTCCAGTCACATTTTCTTAATGGCAAAGTGAAATTGCCGATGGTGAAAGATGGCGGATGAATAGCTTCAGGGACCAATCCAAAGTATAGATAGCATACCTGGGGAAGCCTCAGATGCTACAGAGATCAAGGCCAATATGAAAACCTAAGATAGATTCCCAGGTGTGTTTATTTATTAGGTAAAGTAATGTTACTGATGGGTACCAAATTAACAGTACAAGTTTCCCCACTCTGAGCCACCATCAATGTGCTTCAGCCCTGGGCCTGGAGTGATGTCACTTCACCCCCAGCCCCATCTAGGGGATAGCCTGTAATTCAGTCTCCATGACCTCTTCATTTCTTGCCCTCTCTGCCAAAATAACCAACAAGAGTTCTATTTAGAGTCAATTGTCGTGGTGGCGGTACTACGGCTTTGCAGTTCTATGGTGCTGCCCATCCAAGGTTCTGAAAGCACCTTCCAGACATTAACCAGCTCTCCGAGTGCCTCTGTTGCTATTCTCTCCACATGGAAACCAAGGCCTTGCAGAAGGGAACCCAGTGACAGAGCTGAAAATAGAATCCAGTTCTGCGTTCTTCTCACCGCTAGATAACACTGCCTCCCACACAACGATATGAAACCCGATTTATCAGGAGCTAGACTGAGTCTACCAACTCATTTCGCACAGGCCAGTCATCAGATGGTAAAAACCTTTGGTCTCTACTGACATGGGCTGGATTTTGACTGGTCACTTGGAGATGAAAGGCTGCGCAGCTCCTTACCAATCCCCTGCTGCTCTCCTAGACAGAGCTCCTAAATCTGAAACTCTTGTTTCTGATTGTTGAGTTTTGTATATGCCGTTTTGTATTTATTGATGTGTATTTATAGCCTGCTCTGTTAACAGTCCACTTCGTTCCCCTTAGGCGGCTGCACGGGACAAAGCGTCCACTGACATGCACAAAACAGGCATCCGAGAACCCATGTCTATTGAAAGTGTGACATCTACGGGTCGGTAATTCTACAGGAAATGGAGGAGAACCCACAGTTGCATTTAAAGATGTGAAAATCTAGAAAGAGAGCAACCATCTCACGATGCAGGTAGGAGATCTTCAGTTGGGTAGGGCAGAAGAGGTTGTGAAAGTAGAACAGGTACATGGAAAGTTTTGTGTCCCAAATTGGCCAAGAACATGCCACAATTCCCATTGACGTCAATGACTCATGAATGAGGATGGCTACACATCAGTCCCTTAAACTGGAAAATATAATCCTACTCTTGGAGTCCAAACCTCCCAGCTATTCTGTTGTTATGACACTGTGTTAACTGACAAAATGCACCATGGCAATAAAGTTATTGATGATGAAGTTGTAACTTTTTTCAATGCACCCCTGCAAGCATTAGGGTTCTGTTATTGATTTCTAGTGCAGTAGTGCCCGAGGACCCCAAAATGAGGATTGACTTTCCATTGTAGTAAGCACCATATAAATGAACACTCCAAAGAGCTCATCATCTAGGATTTTGTCAGTAACACAACAGGGGAATAGACAAATGGTAGGGAACGGATAGGCAAGGGAACAATAGAGATGCGGTTTTGTATAAGCAGTCTAACCAACACCTGTCTGTAGCAATTTGTAGGTGGTGTTGCACAGGCAGGTTTCCGTTGTTCCCAGCTCCATCATTAACCTATCTAGTTTCTTCCTTCCAGCTCCAGATGGAGGATATGGATCTCCAGAGGGCCATAGCGAACGCTCGGCCACAGCTGGTGGAGTCCCTGAGTCATGCCCCTGAGTGGCTGCTCACGAAAGCCAAACATTTCCTCCCTTACATGGACCCGAGTCACGTGGATGGAATCGCTGACTGCAAAAAAAAGGTCTCGTTGCTCCTTGACATGCTTGAGGATGCAGGACCAGCCATTTGGAGGCAGTTTATCCAATGTGTCTGCATGGAATGCAGCCTCCCCATGGACCTGGAGGTGCTCCTTTTGAGTGCCTCAGGAGAAGGTAAAGGAGAAAGAGTTGGGGGGTTGATCAGCAGCAATTTATACGGAAACACGGTCTCCGCTGGCTTCTTCCCAAACAAGAAGCCAGAGCTTTGATCCTTGCCACCACCCCTCTCAGGTCTCGCTGTATTAGAGCTAACGGGTTAAATGACTTGGACAGAACAATGGCATTATAGGAGTGGATATTTTAGGATGGCAATACAGTGGAATACAGTCAATGGATCCATTTGGACTGTGTCCACGTTGCCCATTCTGGGCCTGATCCTGCAAGATCCTGAGCTCTCTAAATTCCTGTTGACCTAACTGGGGCTTGAGGGTGCTCAGTCCTTGCCAGAATCAGGGTCTGTCTCTGAATGATCAGAACATCCAGATTCCCAAACTGGAAATGTCCACAGAGGGAAAACCTCTTTGGAAGGACACAGGATATTGACTAGTCCAGATCGTGACTGTGCTAGAACAATGTAGTCTGCTCTGTAAGGAATCCAGAGAGCTTTGGTGAGAGGATGAAGAGTGATGCTAAGACAAATATAATATACACATACATAATTATATTAATATTGTTGCTTACATTATTATAATTGAATGCCCCACATGCTGAAACAATTTATCCCGTCACCTTATGACTTTATAGCTCTGAAAAAAGTGGGGTTTTCTTCCCTTGAAAACATCAAAAGAAATTTCTTCCCAGTCTGATCCATATAGCAGAATATAGGAGGTGGCTTTGGAAAGTGATCTTTGCTCCATATATGCTGCCAGCGTTAACAATGAATTTAATTGCACAGAGCATTGTGGACACCAAACACTTATTTAGAGTTCTTGACACAAGAGGTGAAATCCCGAGCCCCATTGATTTCAGTAGATCTAGGATTTCATCCAAGAGGGTCATCTCTATTTAACGGTTGGATATCCTCACCTCAGCTTCTTGTTTAGCAGGAAGTTATGCAAATAAGACAGCTCATCTAAGCAGACAGTTCATGAAAATAGTCTTGTTACTGCACGTTAATCATGAATTTATTCAGAATGATGGCTGCATTATTAAAGTGCAACAGGAGCAACCTAAAAAACAAAACAAAAACAAAAAAAGAGAGTCCTGTAGCACTTTAAAGACTAACAAATTTAATTTCTGCAGGCATAAGCTTTCATAGGCTGCAACCCTCTTCATCAGGAGTAACCTGAAAGGAAAGGGGAACAAATAAGAATTGACCTTGTAGTTTCTTCCAGAGTTCCTTGTACTTTCTTCCAGAGTTCAAGCTAAAACAAGTTTTAGCCTCAGAGTTCAGTAAAAAAAATTTTTAAAGCTTTTTTAAGAATTGATCTTGTACTTTCTTCCAGAGTTCCTTGTACTTTCTTCTCGAGTTCAAGCTAAAACAAATTTTAGCCTCAGAGTTCAGTAAAAAAAAATTTTTTTTAAGTTTCTTCGGTTATAAGCTGTCTAGGGCAAGAGTTGTGGCTTCATGTGTATTTTACAGTGCCTAATACAATGATTTTGGTGGACGCTTCTGAGTGCTACTGTAATACAAATATTAAATAACCATTTAAAATAGTCATTGTTTATGGTTTTTGGTGCAAAGCAAATACAATGCAGAGATGTTCTACATGCACCTCTCTGCTTCCTGCTTTCCACGGGGCCCTGGAAGTGGAAATACTAATACACTGTAGTGATCGCTTTGAACTTTCAGCTCAAGCAGAAATAGGAAATGCAGGAAATGACATCAGAAAGAGTCGAGTCTGTTCTTGAGAGACATCCAGGTTAATTTTGGTTTTTTTAAGACCAAAGATGCTCTGATAAATGCTGAGCTTTATCTGAATGAAGCCTCCCAGCCTTTTGAGGTTCACTCATTGCTAGTGATACAGAGCCCACCATTTCCCCTGAACTGGGTCTGTGAGTTTCCCCAGCTCGATTCCTTGCCACGGAACTGTGCTCCGGAGGCTTTTTCATTTAAAAAGACAAATGTTTTTAGCTCTTCTGGTTGTGAAGAGAAACTTCCAGGTACAAACCAGTGTAGTGAGGTCTGCCCGAATCCGCCTGAAGCAACCGCTGTCATAGTATTGTAAGCAGCCCTGTTTATTTCTCTGGAGTGTTGACTCTGGCACCTAATAAGTTTGATATTGTTAATTATTTAATTGCTGATATCTGGCTGTTTTGGCTAAACTAATGTGCTTATCTCACAAGCCAAAAACATTTCCCAGACCTCCATGGGAACTGAAAACCTTAACAGTTCTCCAGCACCGCTAAAACCCCTGAATGTTCCTTGACAACTGTCTGTGATGCATTAATGTATCATCAGTACAAAAATCCATGCAAATTTACAACTTACCATCAGCCTGGAATCTCCAGTCTGCCACCCCGGACAGCTGCTGAAACCAGGGGACTCACGGGTAACCATGTTACCTAACTAACAACAGGGTAGGTCAAATTTAGGCGGCAGACGGGTCTAGCATGGCAAATAGTGTGAGTCTCATCATAAGCCAAAGCAAACTGCATTGTATAAAAGCTGAACAAAAGATTAACTGGGAATCAGGGTACCTCAAAGGCTGAGGCAGGACGGAGTGTCCCAAGCCTGTTTACAAGGTAGCAGATATCAGAGACTAATCAGATGTTATGCTGGGGTTTCCTTTGCAGCATTGTGAGCGTTTGCATGCTTTGATATTGTCAGGCTAGTAATGCAACACAGAGGTGAGCCTAGGCCATTTGGAGCATGTTATGAACAGATCTAGGGAGGCACCAACAATACCCTAATTTTATTTTAAATTCATAATTGTAGGTAATTTAAACCAGAAACAAGAAGCCTTTGCAGAAACAAGGACTCACTCTCCACCTTCTCAACCTCCAGGTAAGGCTGTTGTCTATGGGATAAGAGTCCACGCGGTTCCCAGCTGTCTTAAAGGGCCAGGCAACCGTCTGGGGCTGCCAATTTTGGTTGGATGTATTCCTGGAGGTTTAATCACATGACATAGTCTTTCCTTAAAGATCACTCTTTAATTCCTGGAGGGTTGGCAACCACCGCAGAGCAGGCCACAAACTGAACCCCGACAGAACCGCACCGTGGGGGAACCCACTTGTTCCGCGTTCTCTCCTGCTCTACTACCTCTCAGATGTTGGCTGAGTTTTGATTTCTTTCTACACATTTCAGAGAAGCCCAATAAGCCCTGAATTTGCCAACGGTCTCCTGATTCGTTCTTCTAGAGAAGCTCCCAGCCCACGGCTTTGTAACACAGGACCCCCCCTTTGGCTAATTCACGGCATTTGAAGGACAGGCCTCAATGAGGGTCAGTTTGAGGAAACCCATTTGGTTTCATGCTGAATTAGTGAAGCTTAATGCTTGGCTGCTGGTATGTTTGCTGGCTACGTACTGTGATCCAAAGATCAGTCCAAGGTCCTTAATCCAACATCCCAGGAAAAACTCAGGTTCCTCAAGACCCCACGATTACATGTGATCACACAATGCGGTTCCTAGGAGTTGTTTAATGGTCATCAGTGTGATAAGCCTTATGTATTATTGGATGGCTGTAACACAATAAAAAACACTCAGCGAGTGCCTCTCATTCAAATAGTGTCTGATTTCCAAACGCAAACCACTGGCACATCCCCCCACCCACCCACATGAAGAGACGGCAGATAGAGAGATGCTATGGGTAATTATTGCTGCAAGAGTACCACTTCCTGAGCTGGTATGCAATTATTCCTTCCACAAGCCAGCTTCAATAGAAGAAACTTACTGCATGCTGGTTAGCTTTTATATAGAAAGCTCTAGCCCTATTGCTACATCCGTCCCAAATGTGAGTGCAAGTAGAAAGCAAAATGCAGAAAGGAACCCTTTTGTGTTCTGTATGCAACTTGAAGAAATCTGCAGACAGAGCATATAGAGCTGCATTTTTGAAACATGGGACACCAACAAATGCATTAAAACAGTGCAAGCTGATCACTGTTCAGGGCTATGTGCTTGGGCAAGGACAGCAGGGCTAAAAGTCAGTGGCCAAGTGTGATTTTCATATATGATTTTGCATTGTGTTGAAGAAATGGATCAGAAGTGTGTGGTGCTCTCCATTTTGCTTGGACAGCTCCCATTAGTATCGTTAAGTGCTGAGGAGAGTTGCTAAGGCTGCTAACTTGTGAGAGCTCCTCAGCGCTGCTGTTCTTGGCGCGCCAATGTCAGCCGCACTAGCAGCGAATGCAGCTTACTGATTCAGGAGACCTCAGGCTTATTTGTAAAGGAAGGTCACGGGTTCGGTTCGGTGGCGGAGGCGAATGGCCAGGTTTAGTGCACTGGCTCCGTGGTTACAGGTACCTTAATACATGTATACCCGTGACAATAGTACCGGCCCAATCAGTGCACCAGGATGCTGTCGCCTTGGCTGAACAGCGATCCCCTCCTAAGACGTCTCCTTTTATACAGTGACCCAAATAAGGTACCGGTTACACTCCAGATGTGAGTTACCACCCTTGTACCTGCTCATTAGACCAAAACATCCTCATCTGTCATCCTGTCATTCCTTCTTTATCTTCCGAGAGCTCAATGTGCTCCTGTGCCATCCCTTAAGAATGTGTTTACACAGTGACTTGAGAGATCTGCGTGTTTTTGTCCAGTCCTGTCCAATCAGAAATACACTTACTTGGTTAGCTGTCCCCTGGTGCCTTGCTGTTCTACCAAAGTCAGGCCTATCTGGGTCCGTGAATTTAAAGACTAGCTAAGACTTGGTCTACACTTAGACTGAGTTAGGTCCTGGTCTAAGTTAGGCTGACACAGCTACGTTGTCACGGGTGTGAAAAAAGCTTGGTCTACAGTTTGGTTGACGTAGCTGCATTGGTCATGGGTGTGAAAAAGCCACACCATTGAGCAACACAGTGATGCGAATCTAACTCCCAGTATAGGTGCAGCTATGTTGGGGAGATGATGGTCCTACGCTGATGGAAATACCCTTCCGTCAGTAGAGGATGTGTCTGTGCTAGGGATTGCACTACGCTTCCTAGCTATGCTGCTATAGTCACCGTAGTGTAGACATACCCTAAGGGTTGGAAAATTAGATCAACCCAGCTATGTTTTGTAATCTGGAGTGAAAAATTCACACAGAAGAATTTTTCTGTCACCCGAGCTACCGCCTCTCGGAGAGGTGGATTTACCACAGCAACGGAAGAACCCCCGCAGTTGTGACATTGCAGTGTTTCTAGTGTGGACATAACCTAATAGTCACATTCCCAGAAACACACAGCTCCTGCAGGGTGCCAGTAAGAATGTGGCTCTCAACCATTATTGCTAGTGGCTCTGGTATCCTATAATTTGTGTAATTGCAACACATACCTACTTTTTGCACTTGGGGGTTTGCACACACAGATAGGTAGCCATGCAATGCTTGCATCCCCAGAACTGCGCATGCACCCAGAGTAAGCACTTGCATAAAGTTTGCCCACATTTGTGTGTGCACAAACATGACCATAAATCAGGCCCAACACTGAAGTACAGTTATGGATATGTTAATGACATTGTGGGCTACGATCTGTGAGGCAGCGTGCAGCTTTTGGATATATTATCTCAGTCTTGAATCTGCAAGAATCGCTTTCTTCTGCATATTCAAAACCACATCCTACGCATCCACCACTCTGCCTTTTTATGCAATGTACATCTGGCAGGATTTTTATCAAACTACAATCCCTATATCTCTGCATCCCCAGAAAATGTCAGAATGGCCCTTTAAAATTTCGTCTGTCCAGCCGCTAGCTAAGCTGACTCCGATCTGTTTAAATTGTAAATTCTTAGGGGTAGGGACTGGTGAGAGAGAGAAATGGATATATTATGCATACTAGCATTATGGGGGGGTGAGGCCAATCCCAACTGGGGCTCCTATAATATAAATAATTTATAACAATAAGAGACGCCATTCATCTTGAATTGATAATGTAATGAGCTGGGTGAAATCTTGTTATGGAGGGAGTTAAAACCTAATTGAGATTGATAGGTGTTAATACCCCCTTGAAGTGACATAACTGTAAGGAAAAACCCCAGCATAAGACAACATATGTGAACCCACCCAGGAGCTTTTGCACAGTATTGTTTTGAGTAGGCACGAGGGAAGATGGCGGGGCGGCAAGGCAGAACATTCAGAAACTGAAACCAGACAAAACTTATAAGACAGAAACAGCCAGAAGGAGCAGTTGAAAAAAGCACAGAGCCTGACCCTTAAAGAAAACGGGGCTTTTGTGTCAGCGTGCAGACTGAAAAGAGTGTTATTGGGACTGTGAGCAAAAGAAGCTGTGTCTTGCTATTAGATTCCTTCTGCATTCAGAGACACAGGCCTTTGTGCATTCTTCGTAAATAAACAAGACCGCATCGAAGAACCCCCTTTTAAACATTTTGTTCTGTGTCATTTTGCATTATAAAAGCCTCCCTGTGTTAACAACTTGACAGCAGCTGGAGGCTCATTTGGGCATGGTCACTGCTGATTTACAGCAGCCCTGAGCTCTGGAGAGTGGTAGTTAAAGCATGAGGTAGGTGGTGGCAATTAACAACCCAATAAAGATACAGAACCAATTTGTGTACAGCACCTGCTGGGTGTGTGCTCCAGTGCTCCAGGCTAGAAAATAAGCTATGATAACCAGACAGTTAAAAAATTACCTAAATCATACTTTGTTCTGATTAGGCCACAGCTGCTGAAAATGGTTACCCTGCACCCCAAGAGCTGTAACCGCATGCCATTGTAACAGGCCGGATTCCATAAACCCCTCTAGCTGGCTCTGTCAGGGGCTGAGGAACTGTGTGCACACATCACAAGCAGCCAGGGGACATCCCCAGTTGGGTGGGGTGGACTCATTCTAACTGATTTCAAACACCTGTGAATGTCGCTGGTTGGAAAGTTTGACTCAATCTTCATTAGGTTTCCCTCTTGCTTAGGAAAGGGGGTTTAGAAAAGAGCAGGAGGGAGGGCAATTCAGATAAAAACTTTAATCCAGCCCCTTGTTGCACCTGGTGATGGACACTAGCAAATGCTAATGTAACTAGATGGCTCTTTAGGGGGACTCCTCTCTCCCTGATCCAGAGCAAGGCCACCCTGTTCAAGGTGAATGGACCTTGTGAGGAGGCTGGAATATGCACTTAGATTGCAAGAAAAAAATTGCCACCTGTAACAAGCCCAAGAAATAGTTTAGGAGGCTTTCAAAACCTCCCACTGCACAAGGCCCTCCATTCCCATTTGCCAGCCACAGTGGCCTTGGAACTCTCTGGTGGGTTACAGCCTCATGGCTCAGCATGACCCGTGCAAGGAGCTCTCTTCCCCACCCTCTGCCAACGCTCAGTGATCAGGCAAAAATTCAGCCACGTCTCTTGTGTGCAGCAAACTGCCTCTGTAACTCTGCTCCAGTTTGGACCAGTGTAAGAGGATCAAACCCCATTTAGCTGTGCAGCCTTGCAGAGAATCAGATCAGACATGTTGCTTTTAACCTGCATGTCAATTATAATTAGGAATTTTAAGGGGTCCTAGAGTTTTTAGCACTGTGCACTGCTTATGACGGTGACTCTATTGTCTTCAGTCTAGCAGGCAATGGTATAACAAAACTGAAGCTAGACGAATTCAGACTGTAAATAAGAAACAGTGAGGACAATTTAGCAAGGGTTGTGGTGAATTCTCAATCTCTGGCAACTTTAAAATCCAGATTGGATGTTTTTCAAAAAGACCTGCTTTAGTACGCATAGGAATTAATGCAGGGGAGCCCTACGGCCTGTATCATACAGGAAGCAGGACTAGACCATCACAGCGGACCCCTCAGACCTTAGAATCTATGAATGTCTATTGGCAGATGCAAGCTGAAGTGTTGCCATTGAAGCTATTCACACCCACAAACGGCCTCTAATGTTGCACTGAAATTTTTTTGGCATACAGTTAGTTTGTGGTCTCAAAGTGATAGAATTTAGACCCTCTCCCTGATATGATGTGTGATCTCAAGTTCACAATGCTGCATTCATATGTTGGCTGCTTTTCAACTTGCAGGACTTAAGAGACGTCGTCATGGAAGCAATTCTCCTGCCAATGGTAAAGAGTCTAAACAACAACGATTAGGTATGTGGATTTCTTAAACGATGCATGAGCATGTTTGCCTATGAGGAAATGCCAAGTTAATGTCTCTGCATGTGTCATATACAGTATAGATACAAATGCTCATTTATTTTTCTTGCAAGCCAATAAATAATTCAAAAGCACCAAGAAATCATCCTGCCTCATTATGGGAAGCCTCGTTGAGAGGGTACATTACCCCATATGCAAATGATCTTAAAAAACAAAGACAATGGGGGCTTGCAAAAAACTGGCTCAGAGATGCTATAAAAACCCTTCTGGGGAAACAGGGTTGTAGGGAGCCAGCTAGCATTTCCAGTAGGGTACTAGTGTTCTCAGAAGGGGCATGTCTAAGCAGGTCAAAAACAAGGCCTTGGCCCCATCCCATTGTGAACTGGGAGATCTGTGGTGGGAGGGAAAAATCCTGGGTCCTGGAGGCGGTTTGGAAACCAAGATGGGTGCAAAGCTAAATGTTGGTGTTAGACAATTCTCAATTTGGAGAGCGCCAGACTCCCATCCCAAATCAGGTTAAAAATTCCTGGCTGTATTTAAAGAGTGTATTGTAATGCATGTGCACAAGGAGAGTATGAGCTGCGGTTGCACAGGCAACCCTAATTCTGGCATTTCCTAACTTCTGGGTACTTGATTTTGCAACCTTAACGTTCTTTTCCTTTAGGTTTTTTTAACTGTAATTTCCTAGGGCTTTTTAAAAACTTTAAAATTGAAAAAAACCCCGAAACCCACCAAAATACTACCATGTGGAACCATATTGATCATCTATATGGTTCACCAGCCTGGCAAGGATTTTTAGGTTCATAGCACAGTCCTCTACCACTCGAATTAATGGAGCAGCTGGTAGCAGTAGAAGGCTATTATCTTTTATGTGGACCTGCCTCTAAAGAGGGATGGAGACGCACGTGTTACCTGTGGGTTTCACACCTATTTGCTAGACAGCAAGGCAATGTTGAGACTCAGGACCCATGGATTCAATTCCAGGTTCTGGAGGCAAGTGAGCCCTACTTACGGAGTCTCCTGCCCCTTTTTCCCCCACTCCTGCTGCTATCTTCCCTCCTCCACAGCTCTTACTCCTACCCCACCTTCTGCCCCTCTCCACTCCTGCCTCTTTCTCCCCCTTCTGGCTCTAGCTCCTATCCTTTCCCCATCCCTGTTCCTCACCTTTCTGCATTTGAGCCAGGTTGTGTCTTCCTTTTCCTCCACACTGTCTGGGCATGAGCCAGGGTAGCTCTGAGGACACAGGAGAGGCAGTCTCCCCGCTCTCAGTACCAGTGCCCAGCACTACAACAGCTGCCAGGAGGTGCAATGTCAAGGGAAGTCTCAGCTCATCCCTTGCGGCCTTGGGCTGGAGCGTGCTCCGTTGCTCTGTGGGGATGGCCCACTTGCAGGTTGGGGATGGAGCATCCTCAGTGCAGATGGAATCTTCAGAGACGGTAGCTGCCAAAGTCTAACAAAGTCCTACTAAGCATGTGTGAATGGAGAGATTTTTCGGAGACTAACCGAATTTGGGCAAATTTTCACAGGCACAGCAAAAGGCCACCCGAAAGCCAAATTGCAAGCCCCCTGCTCCAAAGCATGGAGATACTAGAGCATCTCAGTGACACGGTTGTAAAAAAACTTTTAACAGAAATGGCTGAGCCGTTTTAGCTGGATTTTTTCCCCAAAGAAATTCAGCCCGAGGCAGATACCCAGCCTGGAAAATTTCGGCCTGAATGGTTAAAGTTGGGCAAAGTTAGAAGAAACTGAAAACAGGGTCTTATAACGGGACGTTTTAGGGAATCTTAAGTACAGGCATTGCTATCTGCAACATCTATAATACAAAAGATAAATAAACCTGGTACCATCCATAAGGGACTCTGCCCTCCTGAGGGAGGGAATGCCACTTAGGTTCCAGTCATTGCCCTTTGTCTGCCCCCCTATCTCCTGCATTCTTGGCAGCCTAACAAACAACCTAAGATGTCATCTGAAATATAAATAGTTCCCAGTCTCTGGGAGGGATCTCAACAGCAAGCACCTTTCCTCAGAGTCAATCAATGTGTTGCTGGGCTGAGCTCCATAGAGAGAATTGATGAGACTGCTCAGAAGACGACAGGGATATTTTGTATATTTCTGAACCAGCAATTGGGGTCCTAATAGGAGCATTCTCCTACTCTCTGCTACTAATTTCATAGCTCCATAGATTTTAAGGCCAGAAGGATGCTTTATGACCAGCTAGTCTGACCTCCGGCACAATGCAGGGCAGAGAACCTCATCCAGTAATTTTTGCATCAAGCCCATAACTTCTGTTTGAGCTATAAGCTGGTCTTATTCCCCATACTGGGTTGGATATGCTGCTCTGCCATTGTAGGGCTGCTGGCTTTGATTTCTTGTTTTAAATGCATGTTGAAGCATGGATTTATTTGAAAATCACAACGGTAAAGAATCGCATGGACTTTGCCAATAGATCTGGGAGGAAAAAGTACTTTGGACCACGAGCCTGCCAGTACAATCAGTAACGATAAGGTTTGGTTACGGAGGTCACAGAGATCATGGATTCCGTCATTTTCCAAGACCCCTGTGATTTCTGGGGCAGGGCTGGAGCAGCTGCCAGCCCCAGGACTCCTGTTGAACAGCTGATCGGCAGCGCTTACACCCAACAGCTGATGGAGCAGCCAGTCTTGGGGCCATGGAGCAGCTGGTCATCAGCCAGCCGGCTGGAGCAGCTGTCAGCCGTGCAGTTCTGGTTTTCCCTCCTCCCCCAAGGTATTTTTAGTAACAGTCATGGACAGTTTGTGGATTCCATGATTTTTTGTTTATTGCCTTTGACCTGTCAGTGACTTTTACTAAAAATACCCGTGACTGAATCTTTAACCTTAATAACCAGTGTCTATTTCAGTCGTTAAGCAGTGGGCCAGATCCCATCTGTACTGGCATAGTTCTATTGCTTTATTATTTATTGTGTTTATTATTGTGAGCGTGACTTTTCATTAATCTGATCTAGCTGTTTCCTGTTACCACTCATGCACACACACTCTCTGTCTCTCAGATTCAGCTGAAAGGTACCGGCATCTCGTCATCGCTTCAATGTGCCAAAAGTATGGAAATCAGCGAGCAGCAGGACCAGCTGTCCTGGGACAGGCACGGCCATCAGCTTTCAGCCAAGCCTTCATCAACCTAGTCATCCGGCAGAGTAAAGCTTCCAGACTAAAGGACAGAGCAGATAAATCCAGAGAAGACTCGGGGGGCATGCAGGAAGCAGAGGAATGTATGGACACAGCTGTGAAAATCTCCGATCTGTTTGAAAGCGGCGTTAGCTCGGGTACCACCAGGATTATCCTTTTGTTTGGCAAACCGGGTATGGGAAAGACCATGCTGATGCATAGGCTTTGCCAGAAATGGGCAGAAGGAGCCTTGCATCAATTTCTATTTACTTTTCTCTTTGAGTTTAGGCAGCTGAATCTGATAAGCAGAAAACTGACTTTAAAGGAGCTTTTGTTTGACTTGCTCCTTCAGCCGGAAGATAGCCCTGATGCAGTATTTCAGCACCTCCTGGTGAACGCCCAGCGCATGTTGTTCATCTTTGATGGGTTGGATGAATTTATGGGGAACATAGGCCACCCATCTGCTCCTTGTGTGAGCTCTGCCTTCCACAAGCCTATGTCCATTTCCGAGCTCTTTGCCAATCTCTGTTTTGGCAAACTTCTGCCTGGATGCACGGTGCTGGTCACTAGTCGGCCTAAGAAATTACCTGACTTTCTGTTAAGCAGAGCAGAGCTTCTGGTGGAAATTTGGGGATTTGACCATGAGAAGGTTGAAGAGTACGCCAGCCACTATTTTCACCACCATCCCTTCAAAGAGCAGGCAGTCGCTCACCTGAAGAACAACAGCAAGCTTCTCAGCATGTGCTTTATCCCTGCCTTGTGTTGCATTGTCTGCGCCTGTTTGGAGTATTTGCTGATGAAGCGTTTGGTGAAGGTGGAGCTTCCTCAGACCATGACCCAATTTTATATCAAAATGCTCCTCATCTTTATAAGTAAACAGCAGACAGAGGGCTCTGAAAGTGAAGACACGCAGCTCAGCCACCACCGGATGGCCATTTTGGGCCTGTGTGACCTTGCACTGAAAGGCCTGGAAGAGAAGAAGATAGTGTTTTATGTTGATGATATCCCAAAGCACGTGAAAGAATTTGCTTCCCTACATGGCTTGCTGACTGTCTTTGAGGTGAAGGCGAGTGGCAGCTTTCCAGAGGCCGGCCATGCCTTTGTGCACTTGAGTTTGCAGGAGTTCTTTGCAGCGCTAGGCCTGATGATAAATCATGCAGTGGATGGAAACTGCCTGAAGAAAAAGTTCTCTCTGAAGTCAAAGTGGACTTTAAAAAATGAAGCAAGGACTGAGTTCGTGGAGAATTTTCACCTCTTTCTCTCAGGCCTCTCGTCGAAACACTGTCGGACGTTCCTCACCCGGTTAGCTGAACAAAGCCAGGCCTGGGTGCGGGACAAGCAAGCTGCCATTTTGCAGTCGTTGAGGAGGCTGGCAGCTACTAATTTAACAGGGCCCAAGATAATTGAGCTGTGTCATTGCACTTACGAAACACAAGATCTTGAATTAGCCCAGCACGTTGGGAGTCAGTTAAACTTCAAGTATGAATTTAGAAACTTTAGATTGACACCTCTAGATGTTTCAGCTTTGGTGTTCGTCATCAACAGTGGCCGGGATTTGACTCATTTGGATTTTGCAGGCTGCCCCATGGAATTAAATTGTTTGGAGGTTCTAGCCAGCTGTAAAAATATAGAGCACCTGAGGTAAGAAATGCAGTGAAAGACAGGCATTTGGACTGAGATTTTAAAAGATGCTCATGGGATCTGGATGTCTCGTTACTGTTAAAATGAACAGGAAGTGGGTGTCTAAATGTGCATATCCTTGGAAGGCTCCGAAATCTGGCAGTGACGTTCCAAGCATCTCACCTCTAGATTGCTGCTTCAAAGCCAGCCAGCACTGGTAGCAACAGAAACTTGCTGCCATCTGATTGCTGTTAGATATTTCAGGTGCAATGAGTTGATTGTCTCAGTCTAATGGACAGGTGCCCCCACGGCAGTGGGCAGATTCATCAGAGAGCTCAAAGATGGAGAGTGAAGTACCATCTCATCTGTAAAGCTGGTACTTGACAGCCTTCAGGTTGGGGGAGGGGGCAAAGTAGACGCTTCAATCTCCAGAGCTGTCAATTTGATACCTTTTAAGAGTGCTAAGTTCACTTTGAAGATGCAGCTTTAAAGCATTCAGACAAAATTCAGCCCTGGTCTAACTAACTCCCTTGACTTCAACAATTTGACGTGCAAGAGCCA
Source organism: Mesoclemmys tuberculata (assembly GCA_007922155.1). Classification (NCBI taxonomy): domain Eukaryota; kingdom Metazoa; phylum Chordata; order Testudines; family Chelidae; genus Mesoclemmys; species Mesoclemmys tuberculata. The sequence goes on along the minus strand of ML675631.1, from coordinate 371,018 downwards.
GGAGGCCTTTCCAGTTTGTAAGAGTCAGATTTACACCGCTCACTGATGTAACTGTGAGCAGAAACTGGCTTCAAATAAGGAATTATTCATTATCAGAGCACCAGCAGTGTGCTCAGTCATATTGTCTCCACAGTTTAGCAGCTACATGTAGGATCTTAATAACCAAGCAGATGAAGTCTTCCCCCCTTTGTACATTTGATTATATTGAAATGATGCTCAAAGAACTAATAGGCTTAAAAACAAAAATGATCCAATGAGGTGGCTGGATCATAGATAAAGTTAGAGAAATTAAACAGTTCTTTTTGGTGACATTGTGTTTTTGCCGACTTTTTTATTGTTTTAGCTTTAGGAGCAGGAAATACGGTGATGAATTTGCAGCTGCTCTTTCCAAAAGCTTACTGAAGATCAAGAGTCTGAAGACACTAGAGTAAGCATTTGCTCTTCGGGTCAATGCATCTTACTTTGTGCTAGTGCTGACCAGAAAGGTTGGGAATGGGTTCCCCTTTGGATTTTGCCATTGAATTACGCCATTTTATGTCATTCATGGTTTAAATCTTTTGCTTTGTGTGATGTTGTCTGAAATATCATCGGTCGTATTGGATATTGCAGCGTAGAAATCCATGAGAAATGTGATCATATGTGATACTTTCGGTGCATTGCTGTCAAATGCCAAGAGATAGCAGGAGAAGATTTGCATCAGGTTATGTTGCTGTAATGATCCTTTATATCTATAAGAACTAATTGAAACTCTTTGTTTCTTTTACTTTTTGGTTTTCAGACAAAAGCTTTTTGGTCTTCAGGGTTTCAGTTTCCCTCCCCTCTTTCCCCCCAACCTCAGTTCTCTTCCAGGAATGGTAACTGTGGGTAAATAAAACAAATTATACTTAGAACTTACCCAGACCCCATGTCACTGTTTTCTCCTTCACTGGGAAGGCAACCCACAAAGCCCTGGATGTCTGCTACCATTTGGCAGTGGGGTGAGGTTGGTGTTGGAACAGGACACTGGTGTCAGTAGACAGGGCAATAACGTGAATAATAAGAGGAAAGCATTCTGTGCAGTATGGAGAAAGCATGGACAGATTGGATAAAAGAAACAAATGGGTCATTGAAACTGGTGTTCTTGGCAGATCAGAGAGGTCAAGGTGGAATACAGTAGGAGATAAAGACTAAGATGTGGGCAGGTGGGGTCCTGAAGGGCTTTGAAGGCAAGGATGAGCAATCTAAACTTGATGTGGACTTTGAGAGAGCAGCCAAAGGAGGGCATGAAATGGTCAGTTTGTTGGGCGAGCACTAGGTGTTTGTGGTCACGTCCTCGGAGACTGCTACAGCTCTGGAGATGTGTTGAAGTGGTTTGTTGGGCAAATGGAGGAAGCGAGAAACACAGTAGCTGTTGGTTTGAGGTTTTTTTGGGAAGCGACTTATTCGTGCATGGGTCAGTTCACTGGGCCCAGGTATACAGTTCTAACTCCATAGGGAGATCGCAGTCAGCAGTGTGGGAGGGTATCTGAGTGTGGAGCCGTTTAGAAACTGTTGATGTGACAAGAGTACCTAGATGGATGAATGTCTAAATAGGACTCAGCTGTTCAGAAGTAGGAGTTATAAAAAGAGCATAACAGGGTCCAGTAGGTCCCAGATCTCTTCTGTCCTGTGCTCCAGAGAGTCCTAATACCCATGTCTCCCATTGTTACCGTTATGATACATTAAAATAGTGGTGGTGGGTTGGTAGATACCTGGTGGCAGGTCTACTGAGACACCTTCTCTCACTCCCCCGTTCCATCCCAGTTCCAGACGGGAGCTATGATTCCTTTAGACTATGGTAGTCCTCTTCTTCCCCTTCCTCCATTGTCTTGCTTCCATCTTCCCATGACTATTCTGCATGTTTAGCATCTAGAGCAGCAGCAGTGCAATGGGAAGGAAGATTCAGCAGTTATTATTGGATCTCTTTTATAAGGTACATGTTTATTTCTCTCTCTTGCACATCGATAGTGAGATCGGCCCAGTGCACACATGTAAGGGGTTATGATCCCTGTCAAAAAGAGTTTACAGTCTAGTATAGGTAAGGACCAAATAGTTCAAATCTACAGGCAAAGGAGGCTTGGAATTACTGCAAGTCCAAGTTGCAGGAATATCTGAAGCCTGCATCCCAAGGAAGGGGAAAAAATTCATAGGTCAAGGTTGTAGCCCAACCTGTATGAGCAAGCATCTCAGACAGGGGATTAAGAGAAAGCAGAAAGCCTACAAGGAGTGGAAGATGGGAGGAATCAGCAAGGAAAGAGATCTCTTGGAGGTCAGAACATGTAGAGACAAAGTGAGAAAGGCCAAAAGCCAAGTAGAGTTAGACCTTGCAAAGGGAATTGAAACCAATAGTGAAAGGTTCTATAGCTATATAAACAGGAAGAAAACAAAGAAAGAAGTGGGACCGCTAAGCACTGAGGATGGGGTGGTGGTTAAGGATAATCTAGGCATGGCCCAATATCTAAACAAATATTTTGCCTCAGTTTTTAATGAGGCTAACGAAGAATTTAGGAATAGTGGCAGGGGGGCTAATGGGTTTGAGGATATGGAGGTAGAAGGCATCCGAGGTAGAAGCCAAACTCGAACTGCTTAATGGGACTAAATTGGGCGACCCACATAACCTCCATCCAAGTATATTAAAGGAACTAGCACATGAAATTGCAAGTCCATGAGCAAGGATTTTTAATAAATCTGTAAACTCAGGGGCTGTACCGTATGACTGGAGAATTGTTAACATAGTTCCTATTTTTAAGAAAGGGGAAAAAAGTCATCTGGGTAATTACAGGCTTTTTAGTTTGACCTCAGTAATATGCAAGGTGTTGGAAAAAATTTTGAAGGAGAAAGTAATTAAGGACATTGAGGTTAATGGTAATTGGGATAAAATACAACATGGCTTTACAAAAAGAAGATCATGCCAGACCAACCTGATCTCCTTTTTTGAAAAAATAACAGATTTTTTAGACAAAGGGAATGCAGTGGATCTAATTCACCTAGATTTCAGTAAGTCATTTGATACGGTTCCAATGGGGAATTATTAGTTAAATTGGAAAAGATGGGGATTAATATGAAAACTGAAAGGTGGATAAAGAACTGGTTAACAGGGAGACTACAACAGGTCATACTGAAAGGTGAACTGTCAGGCTGGAGGGAAGTTACTAGTGGAGTTCCTCAGGGATTGGTCTTGGGACCGATCTTATTTAACCTTTTTATTACTGACCTTGGAACAAAAAGTGGGAATGTGCTAAAAAAGTCTGTGGATGATACAAAGTTGGGAGGTATTGCTAATAGAGAGGAAGACCAGTATATCATACAACAAGATCTGGACAACCTTGTAAACTGGAGTAATAGAAATAGGATGACATTTAATAATGGAAAGTGCAAGATCATACACTTAGGGACTGATAACAAGAACTTTTTCTATAAGCTGGGGACGCATCAGTTGGAAGTGACAGAGGAGAAGAAGGACCTGGTTGTTCACAGGATGACTATGAGCCGCCAATATGATGTGGCCGTGAAAAAAGCTAATGTGGTCCTTGGATGCATCAGGAGAGGTATTTCCAGGAGAGATAGGAAGGCGTTAGTGCTGTTATACAAGATGCTGGTGAGACCTCATGTGGAATACTTAGTGCTGTTTTGATCTCCCATGTTTAAGAAAGATGAATTCAAACTGGAACAGGTTTAGAGAAGGGCTACTGGGATGATCCATGGAATGGAAAAACTGCCATATGAGAGGAGACTCCAAGAGCTTGGCTTGTTTAGCCTACACAAAAGAAGGCTGAGGGGAGATATGATTGCTCTCCATAAATACATCAGAGGGATAAATACCAGGGAGGGAGAGGAGTTATTCAAGTTCAGCACCAGTGTGGACACAAGAAGAAATGGATATAAACTGGCCATCAGGAAGTTTAGGCCTGAAATTAGATGAAGGTTTCTGACCGTCAGAGGAGTGAAGTTCTGTTGGAGAGAGACAGACAGCCTTTTGAGCCAAACAGAGTTCTTCTTCAGATCTGGGAAAGGTACACCCAATGTCACAGATAAATGTACGGTGGAACAGATTGTTTAGCATAAGCAGTTAGCACATACTGTAAGGAACCATTCAAGAGAGAATGGCTTGTTAAAACCTTTGCAGTCACAGGACAAAGAAAAGTTAGTGAGTTATAGATTGTTGAAAGAAGGCATAAATTCAATGTCTGTCTTTGGTCCATGATTTTTAGTATCCAGCAGAGTAATGAATTTAAGCTCCCAGGCTCGCCTTTTGAAAGTGTTGTGCAGGTTTCCTTTGAGGCTCAGGTCTGATAGGTCAGATGTAGAGTGATTGCATTGTGAACAGCGTCCACCTACAGGTGATGTGGTGTTTTTGTCATTTTCCTGTATGAGTTCATTTGAGAGCATAGTTTCTGGTTTCACCCACGCAGTTGTTATTGGGGCATTTAGCCGGATGAGGTACCCCACATGTTGTGACAGACATATGTAGGACCCATGGATATGGAAAGGTGTGTTGTGGAGGGTGGTGATCATCGTAGTAGCGGAGATATGTCTTCAGGTTTTGTATCTGTTGTTGTGGGTGGGTCTGGTGCTGCTTTGAGGTGGTGTGTCCTAGTCTGTGGAGAGCCTGCTTCTGTTGGTGACATTGGAAAGGTTGGGGGTGGTTTGAAGGCCAGAAGTGGGGGTTCAGGAAAGATTTTTTTCAGGATGGGATCCCCATGAAGTGTGAGTTATAGTTGTTTGGTGATATCCCATATGGGTTCCGGGGTGGTAGGTGACAACTAGCGATTTGCGGTCACGTTTTTTTCCCCCTGTTGAAGCAGATTCTCTCAGGGTATCTGAGTGGCCTGTTCTATGATGTGATCTACTTCTCTGGTGGAGTGTCCTTGTTTGGTGAAGGCGGTTTCATGATTGTTTAGTTGCGTATCCTGGACTTTCTTCTCAGAGCATATTCCCTGGTATCTGGGTGCCTAGCTGCTGATAACAGATTTCTTGGTGTGTTTGGGGTGGTTACTGGGTCTGTGAATGTAGGCGTGGTGATCAGTGGGTTTTTTGTATATTATAGTCTGTAAGGATCCATTGTTGAAGCTGATTGTGGTGTCTGGGAAGTCGATGCTGGTGTGGGAGTGTTCCAGAAAGAGTTTAATGGACTGTGGTGGTTGTTGGAGTTCTGGTGGAAATCTATAAGGAAGTCTAAGTTGTCTGTCCAGAGGTTGAAAATATTATCAATGTATCTCAGATAGATTGCTGGTTATATGGTGCATTTGTCTCAATGGATCTGTAGTAGTCAAATCCTTGTTACCTATTTCTCAATGAATTATTTCAGCCCCGGGATCTGTCTAACACTTCTAATTACCTAAAATAAACTCCTACATTTATGATAGAGTGAGTCGAGTACAAGAAATTTGCACACGTAGGCCTGGTCTGCATCTAAAACTTAGATTGGCCTAGCTATATCATTCAGAAGTGTGAAAAATTCACACCCCTGAGAGATGTCGTTAAGACGACCTTAGCCCCCGTGTAAACTCTGCTAGATTGACAGAAGAATTCTTTCATCAACCTAGCTACTTCCTCTCAAGGGGGTGGATTTATTACACGATGGAAAAAACCCTCCCATCGCCACAGCAAGCGCCTATGCTACAGAAATCAGCCTTGGTCTCATTTGATGTCTGTGTACACCTATAACTTGAAAGGCAGTCTGCCATTAACAATTAATGTGTGCTGTTCTGCAATCTTAGTTAACAACTGTAACTTGTTCAGTTTTAAAGCTACTTTACAACGATCTTGTTTGGAACCTGTTCCAAAACAAAGACACACACTGTAATTCTGTGACAGGCTCTAAAACACACACACAGGCATGTATGCTTCCTTACTAATTAAGTACTTAGTTTCAGGAAGTGGCCAATTGACTGATTTGGGTTGACTCCCAAAGAAAGTTGGTGTATTTCTTATTACCAGGTCTTTGCTCAGACTTCACCTTTCAGCTCGGGCATTATCCACAGTGGGAGTTGACGCTGCAGACACGGTGCTAAGGGTATTGGTGCTGTCCAAGGTGACCGAGAAGGGAGTTGGGGAGGCCTTAGTGTGGGAAGGATTAAATGCTCCATTTCAGCTGTGTTGAGTTTTTGTTTGGAAGCAGATTGGGATGTATTTTCCTGTCTACCTCCTCCAGCTTTGCTCTGCATATTAAGAGACTGAAAAGAGGGGGAAATGGAATGTCTGGAACTGAAATTCCTGCAAGCTGCAATGGATGCACAGCAAAGTAACACTGCGGGGACCTAGTTCTGCCCTTTGTCCCCATGGGCATAACTTCCATTGACTGAGAGCAGAATCGGGCCGCACGCCTCTGCATCTTCATCCTGGCCACATGCTGGAAGTGGAACCCAGGGACGTCCCATAAAGTGTTTCTGCCATGAGCCTGGAGGGTTTGTATTGATCAGACATTTTTATCTGCTTTTTGTTTGTTAGGTTAACTGGTGGTAATATCACAGCGCTGGGGCTAACTGGCCTGGCACAAGCTTTTCCAAACTGCCTTCAACTTGAAGAAATAAAGTAAGTGACCTGAGTTCTTGGGGCAAAGTGCGGCTTTTAAAATCAGCGAAGCTTTTTGTGGGGGAGTATTAACCAGGCAAACTGATTTGCAGCTTGCAGGACAATCGACTCAGGGACCAAGAAATGGGAACGATGATTGAAATGTTTTCCAGAGTGGAAAAGTTAAAGAAGATTGAGTAAGTAAGAGATTTAATGACTTAAGCTAAAGCAAAATGTCAACTTTTAAGAAGCAAATCATCACATCAAAGGGTCAAGTAGTTTAGGGTCAACGTCAGGTCAGGGAGTAATGTTGTAAGTTCCTGGGGTGAGTCAGGGGCACAGATTTTAAATGGTGAGGCAGGTGGTCCAACTTGCAGCTGGCCTGTAGAAGGATTTTGTCCAGCCTCCAAATCTCTCTCCCCCTACCCCTACAAGACCTGCTCTACAAATTCGTGTCCTCTGTCTGATGTGAGGGGGGATTTGATAGCAGCCTTTACTACCTGAAAGGGGGTTATAGGGAGGATGGAGAGAGGCTGTTCTCAATGGTGGTGGATGACAGAACAAGGAGCAATGGTCTCAAGTTGCAGGGGGGAGGTCTAGGTTGGATATTAGGAAAAAGTTTTCACTAGGAGGGTGGTGAAGCACTGGGATGGGTTACCTAGGGAGGTGTTGGAATCTCCATCTTTAGAGGTTTTTAAGCTGCAGCTTGACAAAGCCCTGGCTGGGATGATTTAGCTGAGATTAGTCCTGCCTTGAGCAGGGGGTTGGACTAGATACCTCCTGAGGTCCCTTCCAGCTCTAATTTTCTATGATTCTGTGTGACCTCACATAAACAGGGTGTGTGACAAACTTGCCATGCTACTTGGAGGACATCATTTTGTAGAGCAAAATAGTGTCCTCTGCATAGTGTGACCTCACAGTCATCATACGTGCGAGGTCGTGCTGCATAGAGGACGCTGTTTTGCAGAGCACATATTCCTGTGTGTGGCCCCCAGAGGAGCCCCATGACTAGCATCCGGCCCACAGCAGTGAAAAGGTTGGACCAGAGACCATCACATTCCACCCAAATACCCCTACGTGGAGCCCAATGACTTCAGTTAAACTAAGGCATTTTAGTCCTAAGGAGATTAAACAGTTGTATGCGACTGGAGAACAGGAAAGGCTGAGACGCAGTCAATGCCCAAGGCCCCTTCAGTTAACCCTTAGAACAAACTAGCAGATGAAACAATGGATTCTTCACTTCCTGAAGTCTTCAGATCTTTCTAGGAGATATGCTTTAGTCAAACACAAGCACAAGCTATTGGGCTCAAAATGGGAGTAACAGGATGAAATTTGATGGACATCATTGAATGAGCCCTCTTGGCCTTTAAAATCTAGGAAACTGTGAACAATTAGATCTCATTAAAAAAAAAAAAAAACAATTCCCACTCTCAAGGTTTTACGAGACCTAATATGAATAGAAATGTTTTAGACTCATAGACTCATAGACTCATAGGTCAGAAGGGACTAGTCTGACCTCCCGCACAAGGCAGGCCACAAAACCCTACCCATACACATTTATAACAACCCCGAACCCATGACTGAGTTATTGAAATCCTCAAAAGTGAGATTTGAAGACCTCAAGCTGCAGGGAATCCACCAGCAAGCGACTCATGCCCCATGCTGCAGGGGAAGGCGAAAAACCTCCGTGGCCCCTGCCAATCCGCCCCGGAGGAAAATTCCTTCCCGACCCCAAATATGGCGATCAGCTAAACCCTGAGCATGTGGGCAAGACTCACCAGCCAGCACCCAAAAAGGAATTCTCTGCAGTAACTCAGTTCCCATCCCATCCAGCATTCCCACAGACCATTGAGCAGACTTATCTGCCGATAATCCAAAATCAATCGCTCAAATTAAACTATCCCATCATAACATCCCCTCCATAAACTTATCAAGCTTAGTCTTAAAGCCAGATAAGTCATTTGCCCCCACTACTTCCCTCGGAAGGCTATTCCAGAACTTCACTCCCCTAATGGTTAGAAACCTTCGTCTAATTTCTAGTCTAAATTTCCTAATATCCAATTTGTACCCATTTCGTCCCATTCGTTTTCTTGAGATGTAATTGTGCATGCAAATATAGGGTGGGAAGGAGGATCAGAGACAAACGTTCTTCTGCCAGGCTGGAAAGTGGAAATCCAGACACAACAGCACGGTGCTAATAAATGCACAAGCACCTTCACTGAAACCAGTTTTCAACTGCCAAAAGAAGAGAGTGAAATTTACCAGATCGACGAATCTAGTTTTAGGACCTGTTCCTTCCAACTCTTACACATGTGCATAACTTTTTCATGTGAGCAATTCCATTGACATCAATTGGAGTAAATTAATGCCCAGGCAAAAGTGTTTGCAGCAGCAGGGCCTTATGTTCCAAGTTGAGTGAAGTCCAGAAATGAAATAAACAGCATAAATAAAGTAAACGATCTTTTAAAAAATCCTTTGAATGTTACAAGTAACAAATGTTGGATTGTTTAAGTGTAGGATTTTTATCTTGACTTATGTTCCTTTACATTGCTGTCCTTACGTCTGTTGTTTTGCTGTGGTAAACTATGAAATATGTATTGTATGTGTTCAAATATTTCATCGTAAATCCTTACGATTTTGCAGTTGTCACCTATATTGTCCATAAGTCTTTTATTTAGCAGAAAATGGGGAATAACTATTTTACTATCCTATAGATCTATCATGTGTCCCAGATTCTAAACTCAGGGGCAAGCGGTTGCAATTGAAAGAGTCCATAACATAGAATTAAATTGTGAACAGGCAGAAACTTCTGTTGGCTGAAAACAAACAGTATACGTTTAAATTGTCAACAAATCCATTAGATTCATGTGTATGCGCGCACATGTGTGTGTTGAGGAGCAGTGATTGTATACTAAACAAAAGAGACTTGGTATCAAATACACGCAGTTGATATTGCGATGTTCTTACTATTATCCACAGCTTAAGCCATAATGATATTTCGGTGAAGTCGGTTCTTACTTTGGCGAAGGGAGCCATTACTTGTCCAAATGTTACTGAACTACATATAAGGTACTGGTACTGAGAGCTGTTATGAAAATATATACTTTATTTCTCTAACTTTTGACTTTAAAAATTGTCTTCTTTTTTCAGTAGAATTGGTCCATGATAAAGATTGGTGCAAACTGAGTTCAGTTCTCTCCTCTGATTGACTAGTTGCAAGATGGCATTGGACTCAGTTGCATTATACAATGTGGAATTATTAAGGCATTGATTTTTACATGTTCATTTCACACATTGATTTTTTCAGTGTAAAATTTATATGTCACGTCATTTAAATTGTTTTTAAAATATGCAATATCTAAACTAGGAGACTCCTTGTTAGTGCAAATGAGTTATAAACCAGCTTAAGTCACTGAAAAAGCAATGATTTGCAATGCTGTGCCATTGGTATGTTTTTAAACAATGGTTCTGACATTATCATATGTCCAAGATATTGGATAAAGTGGAGAATTAAATTACAGATCTCCACGTGTAAATTTAAGGAGCCAGATTAATCCCTAGTATGGCGCTAATGAAGACACAGTTTGCTTTTCTCCAAGTTTCTCCTCGCAGTATGTGTCATACCGAATCACTTCTGCCCCTTCTTGCAACTTGTCTCACAGAAGAGCCTTTTTACTTAACAATGTTGTTTTATGCCGCCTTATTTAAAATGAGCCACTCCCCAGCTGGAGCAAAGGGCCGTTTAAATCATGGCAGTCAATTGTAGTATTTTGGATCAATCAGTGGAATGAATTTGTATTTTCATGAGAGATATGTCTAGAGAAGGGGAACCCCAAAAAGCAATTTGCTCAAGCTTCCAGCTTCCACTGCAATATTCCCTTTTGCTTTACAAGTATAAGAGCTCTGAGAACAGCACGCTTCTAAGGCTTACTTTGGCCCCATTAATTCAATGGCAGCTTTGCCGTCCATTTCAATGAGAGCAGGATCAGGCCCCTACTGAGTATTTCTGCATGAAAAAAGATTAGTCCTTTAGCATTTAACCTAATACTGTGTTGTATCTTGCTTGCAGGAAGGACACCGTTTTGATATATTTTTCTGGCCAGCCCAGAACAACCCCAAGGTAAGAAATTGATCTGGGAGTTGTGAGTATTGAAGGAAACTCTTATTCAAACAATAGAGTCATTTCTACAATGGACACTGGTGACTGCTGGCTTCAGAAACAGGGCATAATTCCCTGTCACCCCGTGCAATCATTTACACCCGTTAAAAAGGAATGTAAAACTGTTAAACCAGAATGGTAGCATTTTGCATGGGAGTAACTGACGGTACAGGTTGCAAGGCAATTGAAAGTCACGGCCATGGAGACTTTTTCTTTAGGGGGTGCAACATCTGCACCTGGCTTGGCTGCCTCTTTTCATGCCTCTGAATATGTGTGGGGACAGCATGGATTCAGTCCTAGGTAAGTAAATATCAAGTGAAATATGGGTCTTTGTTTTTCTCTTAGCTGATCAGTCTGAAAATGCCCCTGACAGAAAGCACCTTTTACCACATGCTGTGCTCTGTGGTTGAATGTTTTCATCAGCAGTGACCAATCCTTAGCCTCTGAATATCATTTAGCCACAGTATGGCAGTGCTGGGCCAGAGAACTGAATCCTGGAAAGAGACTAAAGGTACATGTCCACTGCAGCTGGGGTAGGCATATGTGCACTAACTTTGATCGAGCTAGCATGCTAAAAATAGCAGTGCTAACTGCCCCAAGTATAATCCTATCTGAGACCCTAGATATGCACTCAGAGCTGCTAGCCCATCCCACTGCCCTTGCTGCTGTGGCCATACTGCTATTTTTAGTGCGCTAGCTTAGTCAAAGCTAGCACATGTATGCCTCCCCAAGCTGCTGTGTAGATGGACCCTCAGTGACTTAAAGCTTTATTCCTTCCCTGCACGTACTGTGAATGGAAATACACATACTGTAACTGGAAAATATTCAACAGCTGCTAAATTCTGAAATGTCCCATGCTGGAGTTTCAAAGGCTGGTAAATATTTTGTTTCTTTGCAGATTGCCAAATCTGAGGAGAAGGGAAAATAAAAAGGAAAATGCTGCTCAAATAAGAAATGTGAAGTTACGGTAAAAGAAGCATACTTAAATTTCTCTGGGTTAATGGAAATCCTCACATAAACAGGTTCCACCGATGGATAAAGTAGCAACCGTATTAATCATTAAAGGTGGAGGAGATTACTGTTTAAGAGCTGTTTGAAATAGGACTGGTTAAAAATTAAAAGTATCCCAGTCTGGCCAAATGAGAGCCCCAAGTTACTGTGAGTTGGGCTCAGCAGACATGGTTTGATGATGGTCCACATGTTGTGGGAAAGTCTGCATCACAAAGTCATCATTCCATGACTCCAGCCCAGGAGACCCTGCACTTGTGGCAAGAGAGAGCTGTGTGTGTTGGGAAGCAGCCAGATTTCTTCCCCTCACCTCCCCATGATGAACTCACAGAGCACTGGGTCAACTTGGCTGGCACAAAATGAGAAAGGTACACAGGATACCGGCTGCTATGTGTAGAGGGGGAAGCTTGGAGGTTATTATCCATCCTTTCTCAATACAAGAACCAAGGGATGTTTCATAACATTGAATGGCAGCAAATATTAACCTGGTAAAAGGAAAGGCTCTTTAACGCAGCAGACGATTAGCCTGTGGAATTCCCTGCCACTAGATATAACTGAGGACTAGTGCTTAGCAGGAATCAAAATGGATTGGACATTTATAAGGATAAGAAAATCCAGATTTACAACAGTAAGGATTTTTTTTTTAAACAAGCATTGAGGAAGGGAGAAAAATAGTCCTGCATCAGAGCAAAAGCCAGCCTCTAAATGAAAGAGTTATGCAGAAAATTTCCCTACGAGTTGGTTATCACATGACGACCTACTATACAGGTTCTTGTCACTTTCTCTGTGGGAGCTGGTGCTGGCCTCTATTAGAGATAGGATACCGCACTAGGAGACCATGGGTCTGACCTGCCATGTTCATTCCTATTCATTCCAGCATGTTTCTCCAGCACTAAATTCAGGGGGCAGGGGTGTTACAGAAATACTCCGATTGACATCCCCCTACTGGATCAGGGAGCCAAAAACGGAGGGTGAGATCTGAGCATAGATCTCCTCGGCATGGCAGTAACAGACAGTACTTTAATCCTCTTCGTGGGTTCCCTAGCACAGTTGTGTCACAGCTCCATCCAGTGGCAAGTTAGGCTGCTGGAAGTGAATTTATCTAGTGGTTCTAGAATAGACTAAGGGGTTGTGAACCTGGACTCCTGGGTTTTATCATCCATTCTGCAATTGACTCTGTGAGTGACTTTGGCAAAATCATTTACCTCCGTGTGCCTCTTTCCCCCCATTTGTGAAACGGGGATGTTAATTCTTGGCCACATCACAGCAGCAGGTGGGAGACTGAACTATATGAGACTATTCTGCTGTCTCATGGCACTTTGCCTCGAAAGATTCTGAAGTACTTTACCAAAGGAGTATAACCTTTGGACAGGGAGAAAAACAACTGATGTCCTCTCTCTTCCTCCTGTGTCCCATCCACCGGAGCCCTCTACATTAAGCCTGTCTACATTAAGTCCAAACGTGAATGCCTTATGGATCTAGAGAGAGCGAGTTCCTAGAAATGCCCATTGCAAGTCGAAATCGGTTCCCTTTTCTGTTGGTCTTTCTGGTCATTTCATTCCATCTTTCTGTTCTTAGAAATGTACTTAAATGTCCAGGAGTTGATTGAGATCCTTAGCTGACAGGTTTCACACAAAGGGAAAGTAATAGTCATATTAATGGTGATACTGGCCTCCTTTGTAAAATGCATTGAGATCTATGGATGAAAAGTGCCATAGAAGAACTCGGCATTATTATTGTTATTAAACATCACATGCAGGAGGGGTTTATGGTTTTATTATTCTTTGCGGACTATTTGAGACAGAGCTGGGTAAGTGGCTAAAATACCAAAATCCTGACCTGTCTAACCCAATGACCCAGAGTTATCTGGGCTCAGCAGACTTGTTGTGTCATGTTGTCATGGGGAAGTTTGTATCATGATGTCATCATGCCATCACACTAGTCCAGCAGAGCCTGCACTTATGGCAGGAGAGGGCTATGGGCACTGGGAAGCAGCCAGCGACCTTCCCCTCACCTCCATGTGGTGGTGTGGGATGGACTCACAAAGCCCTGGGCTCATTGTGGCTGGTGTTGGAGGATAAAGGTACGCAGAATAATAGATGGTGTAGAGAATGTAGATCAGGCACTCCTGTTCACCCTCTCATATGACAAGGGCATGAGGATATTCATGGACGAGGGGATATTGAATGAAGTTTGAGGAGAGAACATTTAAAACTGATAAAAGGAAATATTTTCGCTCACAACTCTTTTTAGCCTACTACTCTGTGCCTCAGTTTCCCCATTTGTAAAATGGGAATGATTACCTACATCATAGGGGGAATGGTATGGCCTCATTACATAATAGCACTTTGCATTCACATAACACTTTTCCTTTATGGATCTCAAAGATTTGTACAAAAGTATTCTCGTTATATAGAGAAACTGAGGCACAGAGAGGTCAAGTGACTTGCCCATGGCCACACAGTTGTCAGAGGCACATCTAAGAATCAAACCCAACTCTTCTGGCTTACAATCTGGTAGCCTATCCCCTGGCCCCCTCTGCCTGCTTATATTAATTCAAAAAGGGATTTTCCTATGAATCTAGAGAGTAATGGATGCTAAAAGTGTGCACTTGAAAGTTGATCTCAGCCCCCTGTTCTGTTCTCTCTACGCAGCTCATTTAATCTCCTTTTCCTGGTCACAGAAATATATCAAAGTTTCCATGGACTAATTGAGATCCACAGATACCTGCTTCCACACAAAGATGAAGCAGCCATCATACTAATCATTAAAAGCAGTGGGTTGCTTGTTTTAGTCTTTAAGACCGATTTGAAATGGAGCTGGGTGAATAGTTAAAATATAAAACTCCCATCCTGCCCAAATCCATGACCCCACGTTACTGTGAGCTGGGCTCAGCTGACATGATTTTACAACGGCCCTTTGTTCTGTCATGTTGTCACGGGGACGTTTGTATCAAAATGTGGGCACGCCGTGCACCGGCCCAGCAAAGCCAGCACGTGTGGCAGGAGAGGGCTATGGGCACTGGGAAGCAGCCAGCCAGCTTCCCCTCACCTCCATGTGATGACGGGTTTTGGACTTGCAGAGCTCATTGTGGCTGATGTCAGGTGATAAAGTGCACAAGGTAATAAGCATGGAGAAGACAGATCAGGGAGTTGGTCTGTTCAATCCTATATAGATTCTTATCCCACACACATCACCATCAGATCTGAGAGACTCTTGGAGTCACCCTGTCTCATCATCAATATTATTAGAATTCAGGGTTTATATTCTGGCAGCCCTCCAAAGCCCCAGTTAGGATCAGGGCCCCATGTGCTGGGCGCCATAAACCTCCCTAGAAGAGACACTCCCAACCATGAAGGAATTACAGTCTAAAGACACAACCTATTACTGCTGCGTCTGCTGAAAACAAAGGTTTTCTTCCAAAACACGTTTTATTTTTATCAAAGAATCTAATTTGAGCTCTTCTATGTCTCCCCCTCTCCCTGTGGCTTTTAAAGTAAACAGCGATCTACTCTTTCAAGGCCTCAAAGAAAAGTCACCTTGTCTCCTAATACAAGGACACAGGCATGTAGAATGAAGCTGACAGGAAGGAAATTTAAACCTGATAAAAGTAAAGCCTTTTCTCACAACCTACAATTAGTGTTGTCCTGTGCCTCAGTTTCCCCACTTGTAAATGGGAATGATAAAGCTTACCTTCCTTGTAGGGAGGGCGGTGAGGCTTTACTGTATAACAAAGCTTTGCACTCTCATCGCACTTGTCTACTAAGGCTCTCAGCGCTTCTTAAAAAATATTATCCTCAATTTACAACTAGAGAAACTGAGGGTGAAATGACTTGCCAAAATCGCCCGGACCATCAGTGGCAGAGCTAGGAACAGAACCCAGATCTGATGACTCTCAGTCTGCTGCCCCATCCATTGGCCCTCTCTGCATTTATCCCAAATGTGAATTCCCCCTAAATCTTGAGGGGGAAGCTAGAATTGTCCGTTGAACAGTCTGCATTCTGATATCAGACTCCTGGTCTATCTCCTCTCCGCTCATTTAATCTAATCTTCCTCTTGGTAGGTTACAGGATTGCGGCCTTGATTCACAACATGCCGTGGAGATCGCTGCTCTTCTCAGCGGCTGCTCCTGCCTCTCGGAAGTGGAGTAAGTACATTAGGAAAGCTCCTGTTTCCTTCTAACGTCCCCGTCTAATATTGATCTTGCTGCTGATGGGACAGGAGAGAGAGAAATCATGTCAAATCACCAATTTAATGTGTGTTCCTCACCCCAGTGGGGGGCGCATATGATGAGATTAGGCACGTTGGGTTTTCAGTGAGATTCAGTGGGTGTTGGGTATCCATCGGCTCCTTTGTAAACCCCATCTTCTGGCTCTGCGGGAATTTAACCAGAGGACCCCTATTTTAAAATAGCATTATGTGCCCTGGAGGCAAAGACATGGACCGGGGGGCACTGATCTGGAGTCGCTCTGGGAGGCATTTATAGAGTCAGAGATTATAAAACCAGAAGGATCCATTGGGATCTTCTGGACTGACCTCCTGTATCTCACAGGCCATAGGGTTTCCCTGCATTCCTTCCTGTTTGAACTAGCACACATCTGTTAGATCTGGGAGGAGACACGTGCCCTGGGACTTTCGGGCTCATAGGGCAAATATGCCTGTTGCACTCCCTTTATGCCCCTCCAAGGCCATCCACCTCTGCTAGATGGTCTGGAGAGGCAGGACTTTAACAGCACTCTTTGCCTTCCCCCTTTGGGGAGGCTAACAGCCACTGCTCTTCAGCTCCCCCCGCCCCCCTTTTTTTTTCTGCACAGCTAGTGCCAGGCAAGGTCCGGCTCTAAAGATTTCATTTTAACCTCCATGCAGTAAGAAATTCAGGGAAATCCAACATCTCCAGCAAGGTGATTCTCCAACCCAATTCAGCACCCCAGATTTAGTTCCATCCCCAACACCGGCTCTCCCATTCACTGGCTGGGATTAGGGCGGGAGGGTCTTTCTGACTCTGTGTTTTCCCTCTCCCAGCAAGACTGCAGCCACCCACTGACAGGGTTCTTCTGTGGCTTGCATTCCCTCCCCAAGGGCTTTAATGTAGGATTCTTGTTGGGGCTGAAGCTCACAGAGAAGTCATGTGAAGCACAGAGAGGACTCACCGAGGGGAGAGCTCCCCTCTGAAGTCGCTTCATGTAGGAACTAGAGCAGGGTGAATATTTTTGGCTGATACTACTTTGGGGGTGGGGAAAATGCAGGTTTGGTGACAGTGAAATATTTTGAGAGGGGTAGCCATGTTAGTCTGTACACAGCAAAAACCACGAGAGTCCTGTAGCACTTTAAAGACTAACAGATTTATGCAGGCATAAGCTTTCATGGGCTGCAACCCACTTCATCAGATGAGATTTCATGTCGGCTTTGTCAAATTGTTTCAGTTAAAAAAGCCGCAAAAAATTGAAAAAAATCAGAAAACTTTGCTTTCGAAACGAAACATTTTGAGTTCTTGGTTTGAAATGCCTTTTTTGTTTCAAAATTTCCTTTAAGTTTTAGTTTAATAAATCAGTCAAAGTGGTCAAACTGAGATGTTTCATTTGACCCAAAAAGAACTGGTTTTTAAAAACTTTTCAATTTTCTGAAAATGTCAAAAAAACTTAGTTTTGGTTTGACCTGAAACTATTTGTTTGGGTTTTTTTCCGGAATTGCCAGTGAACTAAAAAAATCCCATTTGCACAATTCTACTGGGGACAAGTAGAGGCATAGGTGCAGGAGAGGAAAGGAGGCCGAGAAAGAAAAGTAACAAGAGGAGGAAAGGGGGAAGTATGCGGATGAGATTCTGGTGTCATTTACACTGTTCAGAATGAACCTCTATAACTGGAAAATCCCTCAGTTTATCAGGCAACCAACTTGGTGACGAAGGCTGCAGAGGGCTGTTGGAAAGTCTGCCCAAAGTGTGTATTTCCAAGCAGTTAAAGTAAGTATTGTCTCACAGCCCCTGAATGATCCTTTGATGAAGAGGTTGGCTATGGTACATAGAAACTGACAGGATTCCAACCAGAAGGAAGCTAACACCTGTCCTAGACCTCACATACGAGTATGGGTGGAATACTGAGGCAGAAGGAAGCCAATCAAACCTCTCTTGGAGTGAGGTCTTGGTGGTTTCTTGGAGATCCTCTCCTTGTACAGAGGATCAGCCCATGAACCTCTTAAATCTTAGGTAGCTCATGTGCTTCTAACACTGCACTCAGCCGCCGAGTCTCACCCTTTCAAAATAGAGACATTCAGCATCAAACGCCTCATCCCAAAAAAATATTGGCGTCGGCTATTTTCAACCCAACCATTTTAAAAATGAAATGGGTTAGAATATGCATGGTGCACCCAGCAATGAGAGTAATGATCACCGTGCCTCTCTGACGACTTCCTTTATGTTCATGGACTATTATTGCACGCGCACTTTTCGTTTGGTAATCATTTGCTTGTCTGGTTGTTTTCTTTCTCAGTGTCAGTGACAACCAGATTTCTGTGGATGGTGTTTGCTGTCTGTTGAATGCAGTGAACACCTGCTTGAATGTGGTGGAGCTTGAAGCCAGGTATGCAAAGGCAGATCAGGAAATTGTACTCCACTGGTCTATCGCATCTATCTAATCTGTCATATAATGGTACTTATATGGCCCCCAATACCCTACCTACCTCATCTATCGGTACTTATTGTAAGCCCAGTATCTGATTGCCTCACAATCTGTTTTTATCCTTACAAGCATTAAAAGTATGTGGCAGGGAATAGTCTTTTATTGGCAGCACATGGGTTAAGTGACCATCTGCCTTGAATTTCTTAGTGCTGTGTATTCCTTTGTAGCTATACATTGGACAATTTAGCAGGAATAACCCCGCAGAATCAGCAGCATTTTTCAGGGTAAACTCCCAAAATACTTGGCTGAGAATCAGGTACAGTAACCTGAACCAAAATATCTTTTTTCACATTTCATAAACCCCCTCTTTTTGTCTTTCTCATGCTGTTGGCACTAGGGGATTTTAGAGACATTTTCACTGGTGCAATTGAACTGATGGTAGCATTGATGGGTTCCTCCACCCTGCCCCCCACTAAAATTCCCTACTGTAGACAAGACCCTGTGTTTTTAAGTGTAATAACTTCAACAGAACCTTGTCCTTGATAGTGTTCCTGAATTATTCCACTGATTATTTGAATAATTAGACTCAAGTATAGCCTTGTGAAATGGTTGCTTGTCTTGAGTAATATTTTAATTGACCTTGGAAGTGTTGACTAAGTAATTTTGAAAAGATCTACAATATTATCGAGAGTAAATAAAATAGGAATTAGGAATAGTCAATGAACCGAGTGTGAAATGGTTTGTCATCTCTTTCTTCCATAGCCTTCGTCATGAGACTGCAATCTTGAAGTTTATAGGAGATAAAAAATTTGCCTCTACCCCTTCCAGGTACATTACATGGAGACAGATCCTTTGTTCTGTGTATCAGTCTGTTCTAGTACCTATCGTAAGTCAGAGCATGGCTGAAATGTAATTTTTTTCCCACCTGTTCCTTAAATTTTCCTGTTGTTTACATGTTGGAATGAATCCAAACAGACAATTGAGTTGATAATGAGGGTGCTCTGTGTGCCCTGACGATCTTTCCCCTCTGCTGCCTGACTCACTTGAATCCGGAGGCTTTCTCTTAGCATCCCCACCCGTTTTGGATGCTCTCGCTTAGCTTCCTCCCACCCTGATTATAATGTCTTACATCTCTGCAGCACATTTCATCCCAAAGCACTCAAACATAGACTACGCTAAGATTGAATCTGGCCATTGTTTAACACCATGAAGCTATGTTGCACAACAGGAGGGTGGGTTGAATAGTTCAGCTCACTATAATTTCTGATGTCATCCTATCCATAGCTCACAAGTAAAGCTGGTCCGAAAATGGGGTTTATTTTCTCAGAAACTTGGGCAAAAACCTCCAAAATATTTTGATTCTCAGATGCTGCTATTGTACCTTCATGGGAGTTGTAGTTTGGGTGCCTTGTGCTCCTGTTCTTCTCTATAAATTGGGCACCCTGGTTGGGCTACGTCTCCCGTGATGCACGAGACCCTCCCTTTTTAGTGAGGCCAGGCAAGGTCATCATGGCAGTTGCACACCCTTGGTGCATTATGGAAGATGAAGTCCAGCTGGGGAGCTCAGCCCATAAAGAAAAAGCGGAGAAAGAGGAACCTAAATAACAACTCACCACAGTGGCATTTTAGAATCAAAATATTGCAATTCCTCCACGCAAGACAGACGCTTTTCACAGAAAGCTTTGCCTAGTCAATAACCCAATTTTCTGCCCAAAAACAGTTTGGAGGGAAAAATTTCAAACAGCCTTTCTCACAAGTATTTGGTTAACCCATGAAAGGAAGAATTGGCTAGTGGCAGACAAATGGTGGCTTCACAAGCAAGGGAAAGCAATGTATATTTCCAATAATTTGTCCTGCTTTTTGCACTGGCTTTCTTCTGTGGGTGACTTTTCCTCCCTGGGGAGTGGTTACCTACATACAAGTCCTTGAATTCTCCTCTGGTCTTTCCACCGTGTCTTTTCGGAGGACAGTTCATGTTCAGCTCTGATCACGTGTATTATTACAGGGATACCTCTCTTAGTGTTGACCAGTCGGGAGGAGATGAGAGCCAGAAGTCTGTGGTCTCAAGGAAGATAAGGTAGCGTGATGCTATTCATGGATGTTCAGAGATCTTTGGGGACTGCAGCTGAGAAAATCATTTCTGATGCAAGTCCGAATGGCGAATAGCATTGACCAGCCACTTCTCGTTCTTTATCATTCTTATCTTTGCGTGTGGGTGACATATTGTTCTAAAGTCTAAAGTTCTAAAGTGGCGGCTCTGTGGTTAGTGTCTGTGCAGTCCTGCAAGAGCCTAGTTTGTTGTCTAGTTAGGATGTCTCATTCACCAAACCAGCCTATGGTTAGTATTTCGTGTCAGAAATGGGAACTTGATTTGCTGAGCGAGTCAGCTACTCCTGTCCTGGGACATGCATTGCAACAAGATCCTGGGCTCAACCCTGAGTTTGGATTGAATTCAGACTATATAAGCCTGTGTAGTTCAGGGTATGTCTCTATCTCTTGCAGGCTGTCAAGAGGAAGGATGGGCATCTGGTTATAGCTCTCAAGAAGGACTCATGATAGCTGGGTCCAAATCCCTGCCCTGCCACAGATTCCCTGTGCGACCTTGGACAAGTCATTTAGTTTCTCTGTGCCTCAGTTCCCTATCTGTAAGAGGAGGACAATCATCCTTCATTTATCCCACCCTTTGTCTGTCCTATCCGTTTAAATGTAAAGCCCCTTGGGACAGTGAGTATCTCTCTCACTACTCTGAGAACAATAGATTCACTGGGGCAGTCTCAGCTGGGACCTCCATGTGCTATTGTAATACAAATAAAGCCATCCCTCATCTCTTAACAAACGATAACAATCAGTGTCCATTTAGCACTTTCCACCCATAGCGCTCATACACATCTTAACCCCATTTTACAGATGGAGAGACTGAGGCACAAAACAGTGATGTGACGTGGTCAAGGTCACACAGCTCAGAAAAGCACTTCAGTTTCCTGACTCTCCGTCCCAAGCCATATCCACTGGCCAGCACTGGATTGCTCTGCAGGGTTTCATTCAGAGAGCGGAGGTGGAATTCAGTGTAGCTCTTGCTGTTTTGCCTTAATTTTTTTCCCAAGCAGAGCTCATTTTAAAATCTGATTTTGAAATTTTCTTGTAGAACAACTTACTCTTTCAGTCAGATGCAGTTTAAACCTCTGGGTGATGGCAGCATTGCCAACTCTCAAGATTTTATCATTAGTCTTGTGTTTCTTAAAACCCCAGCTCCTGGATGCATGAGAAACTCAGCTTTCATTTTAAAAAAAAGTAAGTTTCTTATTCTCATGTTTGCAAAGAAAAGACGGAAAATGTGACCTGAGTAAAAATGAAAGGCTCAAACACCGGAAGGCAAAGAAGAGAACCTGTAAATTATTATTTTTTTAAAATCTCATAATTGTTAAGCCTATCTTCTGATTTTTGGGGGGGTGGGTGCTTTCTTTCTTAGGCTGACAGACAGTGGTTTTTCCACGCAAGATCTGGACAAGCTGTGCACCGTGTTGAAGAAATGTAGCAACGTATCAGAGCTAGAGTGAGTCTTCTTATTTTTAGCGCTAAATGTTCCTTTTGTGATTTGTTTGGATATAGTTTATAGTAAATATTTTTAAATGTTGGGCTTTATTTATAGGGCCTGGTTTTTCAGAGATTCATAATTTTAAGCCCAGAAAGATGATCTACTCTAAAATCCGGCATAGCACAGAGCAAAGAACTTTGCCCAATGATTTCTGCATCAAGCCCATTCACTTCTATTTGAGCTGAAGCATATTTATTAGAAAGACATCCACTCTGAATTTAAATACTTCAAGTGATAAAGATTCCACCATATGCCTAGGGTAACTTGTTCCAATGGTTCATTTGCAAGCATGCAAAATGTGCCTCTCTTTTGCAAATTCACAACAGGGTGTGGTGTCCATGTTTATGTATAGGTCATCAACAAGGCTCACCTAGGGACTTCAGCACCAAAAAGCATAGACCTCTAAAATGAAAGGAGTCATTCCATGTGCTGGGGGGGGGCTGTTCTCGTTTTTGTGGACCAGCCCCCGGGGTGACAAGACACAGTCAGAAGCTTGTTAAAAACAGATGTGCATCTATCTAGCCACAGACTTGCACAGATATAGAATTTCAGGGATTCCTTGATGTTAAGGCCAGAAAGGACCTTTATGATAATTTAACATGACATTCTGTATAATACAGACCTGAAATTTCACCCAGTGGTTCCTGCATTAAACCCAGCAATGGGCGGTCAAACTATCTTTTATTGTTCATTTTTTGTAAGCATTCAAGAAATCAAATTGCTTGGTCAAGAGCGTGCCCAAAGCCAATTTTAATCTTGTGTGCTCCAGTATTGGCCTTGAAAATGGAGCATTTTATATGATATGGGACAGCGCTTGATGCAACTTTCGCCAGGCCTCCAGTGTGAGTTAAGTGAGCATCTGTATGAACGCGAATTTCCAGGAAAATGGCTGCCTGTACCACTGAGACACCTTTCATTACACTGCCAGTGTGACAGCGCTTCCATTGGAGTCAGTGCATTGTAAAGGAGATTTCAGCCCCCTCTGCTCGGCCAGATTCAGCAGCACGTTTAAACAGCTTCCTGGTAGAAGAGAAGATGGAAATGCTGCCTTGCTATTGTTTAATGAAATATATATTTGCCTGGACAGCCTGGAGACTGAAGTCAGCAGTACAACCTTCCGAGCAGTGCCGTGACCCAGGGAAGGGGCAAGCAGGGAGTTTATTCTCCAGTAGTGCTGGTCCAAAAATTTAAACAAAAAAAAAAAAGGCAATTTTTTTTTCCCATCAAAAAAGTCATTTTGTCAACCCTGAAATGTTGTGTGGAAATGTATCTGTTTTGAAGAAAATTCAGGTCCAGGATGGAATTTTTTTCTAGTGGCGGGGGGAAGCGAACAAGAGAGATCTATAATAGGCTGCTGGATTGGGCTTTGCCTGCGATGTTCATGTCTCTTTTCCAAACGGGTTTTTCCACATCCTAGGTGAGCGCTTTAACCACCAAGCTGTTCTGGGATGGGCCTCTCACTCTCTTGTGGTTTTGCTTTTGGGTTTTTTGGGTCAAAATTTCGAAAGGTCTCATTTTCCTTCAGCATCGTAATGAAAACAGATCTCGAAACCTCAACATGTTTTACGAAAGAGAAATGTTGTTTTCCCACCAGCCCTGTTCTCTGGGACTCATTCATGCCTTGGTTCCAGAATCCATTAAACAGGGATCAGGCGATGAAGAAGTTCTCCTCTCACTCACACGGGTGTAACTCCATTGACTTTAGTGGCCTTAATCCTGTAAGTGCGAGGAAACTCAAGCATCTTGGCTCTTGACTGGATTCGAGTTAGAGTTGAAAGGCTCAGGATCCCGTCACTGGCCTGGTGCCCCAAGGTTTTAGTTCTGAGGCCTGGTCTATGCTATAAAGTAGGGTCAACGTAAGACACCTTGCGTCCACTTATGTGACCAAAATGTCAATGGATGAGCTACCTGCTCCTTTGGTTTGCACCTGAGGATGCCATTGTTCTGCTTTTGGGGGGACTGACATTAAGGGAGCAGACCATTCATGCTGTTTTTTTCTTTACTGAAAAATAAACATCTTCCTTTCAATCCTAGTTTGTCAAATAATTCCCTGGGAGACCAGGGAGTCAGGAAGCTGGTTGAACTCCTTCCCGAGCTGAAGGCACTGAGTTCATTAAAGTAAGTGTCTCTCCTCATTATGTTTAAAAGATTTGGCCTGATTTCCCCCTGTCACTTACACCTTGGGCAAAATGGGTGTAGTATGCTACCAAACTGGAATCTTCTGCTCAGATACAAGGGGATGGGCGGGTTTGACATCTATTTTGTGTAACGCTAGCTTGGACTGAGTTACGTTTGCATAGACGGAAATGAGGACAGGTGATGCAAAGCGGCAGAGCCTAAGGCCCTAAGGTATGTCTACACTGCTGCTGGGACATGCTTTCTAACTTACCTGGACAGACGCACGCTGGCTTGGCTTGAACTCATGTGCTAAAAAGAGCAGTGTAGCCAGGGATAGCTGGGCGGTGGCTGGTGTTAGCCATGGGCTTGTACTCCTCAGCTAGTCCTAGCAGCGCTAGCAAGTGTCCGTTGATGCAAGCTGGGAAGCACGCTCTCAGCTGCAGGGAGGCTGCAAACTCTTTAGAGCCGGGACCATTTCTTTTGTATCTTATGGCTCTGTATAAATCATTAATTATAACGAGGATGAAGATTTTTAATTAATTGGCAATAATGGTTGTATTTACTCTCTTCCTCTAGGCTGAGTGGCAATCAGATATCCCTGAATGCTGTGTTTTGCTTAGCTCAATGCTTAGCTACTCTGGAACACATTAAATCAATAGACATAAGGTACGTTCAGGGCGCTTGTTGCTCTGTTTTCCTATCAGCCGTGCAGCTTGAGACACGTCAGCTGGGTTTTCAGTCCACGAAACAGGAGCGCTCCTCTCCTGGCTGCATGTTCATTGTGTTCTCTTTTGGTTACAGCCTGGGAAACTCTCATCTGGCCCATTTAACCTTCTGGGAAAGTGCCAGGTAAAGATCCTGTCCGTCTAAGCATTTCCAGTGCACCATCCCTACAGCATCTAGATGACCACTTTGCAGTAGTGTGCTTTCCACTGGGTGTCAAAATCAGGGCTCTGAAAGTTGGCTGGGAGTAGTGGAGGCAGGGAACAGCTGCGTGGTGTGGATGGAGTGGACAGCAGAGAATAGGTGGGATGGGGTGGCAGGGTCAGAAGATGGTGATAGGGATTATAGTCCATTTCCTTCCTGGCAGCCATCTGACCAAAGGCCAAGGCTGGCTATAAGGTACCACACAGACAGGGGATGGGGTGATATGAGTCTTCACTCCTGTGGACAAGGTGTGCTTAATTTTGGGGGGGTCAAAGGAGACTGGCGTATGGGGCCTTTCATGTCCCCGGGGCTTAGAGGAATCTCTGTATGCCATGAAAATCTGCTCTGCGGGATGGGAAATCAGCTACCCATAGGCAACACAGCATTTTAAACTCAGTGCAATTTACATGGTATCAAAAATTCTGTCCCCAGGAACAGCAGATCTGCAGAAAGGCTCACGGCTCACCCACAACATTTAGTGAATGACCATCGCTTTTGGTATGGCAGCTTTCTGTTCTGGCTTCCTTTCTTTTTCATTTAGAAATGTCTGAAGAGCCATTGGGGTGTCATGATCATTTGGGGGAGACCTTCATCTCCAAGTGTTTTTCCTCAGGGAATATCTCCGTGCACTGCCTACTTCTCATCCGAAAATGTGGTAGGGTGCCCGATTCTACTTCCCATTGAAACAGCTGCCTTCTAACCCTGTGGATGGCCCGTCACAGCTCTCAGAGCGTTGGCATAGGTGGAGAGAAAGGTTGGAGACCTAGGGGGCCACAGCTGTTCCAAATCTAAAAGCGTTTTTGGGGAGACCTTTCTGAATGATTTGCTTTTGGGGCACCACCTTCCCAGCCCTTCCACCACTGGAATGAAAAGGGATCGGGGTGCCAGTCCCTATGGGAACTGAAATACTTTTGCATATATAGGCACATCCTGAGCTGGTGTATATTGCATAGCTTCACTGAAATCAATGACAATTAACACCAACTAAGGCTCCAGCCCATAGGGTATTATGATATTCCTCCCCTGTACACACACAGAGAATCATCATTCATATGAACTCGTCTACTAGTCTGCTATGCTGTATAGAAAGGGTCTTGGCTTGGCTTGGGGAAGCTATTTCCTACAATCAGTGAGCTACGGCGCTTGATTCCCCATTGCTGTGGCTCTTGTGGAGTGATTTATACCTGCCAAAGTGAGAATCACAATTCTCCACTCACACGAGTGTCCCACGCACACTTTGCACTCACTTTGCACAGGTGCAAATGACTGTGGCGTGTGAGGCAGCGGGGAACCAGGCCAGTTAAGGGCCTTGGAAAGGCCCATCTCTAGTGAAAAGCCGGTGCTCTCTCACAACACCGTCTGTTCCCTCCCTATGTAAATGTAGCTCTCATTAGGGTTAGTGGGAGCCCCATGCAGAGAAAGAAATATACCCAGCCCTATTTCCAGGGGACTGAGAAGGTGTTTGACGATGGGAAAACAAGTCCTGATTCCCAAAGGCATTTGTATTGCAAAGGATACAGCTCCACGAAGTCGCTTCACCAAGTGATATGATCCTATGGGGCCAGTTCCTCTGCTGGTGTGACGCAGCAGAGTCAATCAAGTGGCCCGAATTTACACTCCTTGGGGATCCGGCCCTCAAGGGTTAGAACAGCACAAAAGTCACTCTGAATTTATTTTAACGTAATGCCAGCGGGGTGGTAGGTAAGAGAGCTGAGGGTTGGCTTGAAACTTGAGGTGGTAAGGTCTGGGTGGAGTTTCCCCGGTCATCACTGCTGTAGCAGGTAAATCTGAACATCCTGTGCATGCCCTTTGCTTCAGTCTTAGGGAATGCACTGTGGATCCCCAGGACATGGACAGGCTGTGCCAGATCCTTGGCGAATGCACTGGACTGACAGAACTTGAGTAAGTGCTGGCTTTGTGTCCTTCTCTCTATACGCCAGGCTGAGTCGTACTCAGAGAAAGAGAAATTTGCCTGTATAAAACCAATGGGCCAGATTCCCCAGCTGCTGTGAATCAGTGTCTCTCCATTCGCTGCCTTGGAGCTATCCCCATTCTGGAGCTGAGGAACGAGGCTTTGTGCTGGTGGAGCGCTGGGGCAGGAGGGGTGAAATCCATGATCCCAACACCCCCAGGATCACAGAACAGGACTGTGGAACAAACTCCTCCCATCACGACTGCTCTTCCAGCCTCAGTGCCAGTTGCGGGGGCCTCCGTCTCCATGTAAATGTAAATCTTAGGACTCACCCCCATTGCCAGCGTTCAACATGGGATCCCCTCCTAAGGCAGAAAAGAGCTGTGTGACTGCTCCATCAGTGGTTCTTCCCTGCCCCTGCCCTCACGACATGATCTCAGCACAGCCTTAGGTCTTCAACTGGCTATCTGCACCACCGGTGAATTTCACCCATATATTCATATACAAGTATCTGCCCTCCAAAAGCCTGTATAGGACCTCTGAGGAGTTATGCTGGTTTTACTGCAGTGTATCTGAGAACAGAATTTGGCTTCCTGTAACTCTATAATTTTGTGTAAATTCCCCAGGACACATGCAGTGCTGGCACACCCTTCTGTTCCCCTAGCCATCCTAGATTCATAGTGGTTAAGATCATTTTAGGACTATTCTGGTCTAGTTCTAGATAGCTTGGCCTCCTGTGTAACATAGGCCAGGGACTCTTCCCCAATAATCTCTGAATCAAACCCATACAGATGTTTGTAAAGCTAATGATCTAGCTAGCGGTCTCTTCTAATTTATCCAGCTGTTTTCATCTCTAAACAGTTTGCTTGACTGTTCCTTTTTGATTTGAAGGGGTAACTCCCGTATTCCAATTAATGAAATTTAAAACCCTCGAAGTCAAGGATTTCTAAGCAGAGAGTGTGTTTTTTACAGGAATATATTGTTTTAATATCCACTAACTGTGAAACTTGCAAATCATTTCGAATCTTGCAATGTGTTTTCTCCCTTACTTTGCAGGTTATCTAGAAATGCACTGAGCGATCAAAGCATTGAAAGGCTGCTAATTTCCCTGCCACATTTGCACAGTCTGAAAATACTGAGGTAAAATTTGCGGCCGTTGTTTTGATGGATGTCATGAAACATTCATTTTGAAAGCTGTAATGCGGCAGTATGTCCTAGCAGCTTTAATAAATCATTGCATGAATCTAAATTAACATAGGGAGAAGCAAGCCAAGTTCAGAAATACTCAGAAACCTACTCCCCCCAATTCCTCTCCTATTTCCAGAACCAAATACAAACTGAACCTCGTTTGCGGTAATGAGATGATTGGACGGTATTTTTGCCCCACTCTTGGTATCTGGCTGCAACCAGATCCCCAAATCCTGAAATGCTACAAGAAAGACTATCCTCATGGTATTTACATCAGGAAACAAAAGTGCTGGAGGTTCCACATTTCTTTTTTCATAATTTCCTGCCCAATTATTGCAGACTCAGGCCATGTCTACATTAAGTCTTGGCTGGTAAAGCTATGCTGGCAGAGCCTCCTAGTGTAGACACACTGAAAGCTGGCAGAAGTTCTTCCAACAGCCTAACTACGCCTCCTTCTCGACTGATATTAGCTAATGATATTAGACTTGTGTCTACACAAGGGTTTTATCGGTATAGCTATGTGAGTTTCGGGGGTGGGGGGTGAGTATTTTTTTCATGCTTGGCTGTGCGTAGTGTAGACCAGGCCTCATGAGTTTTGCCTTATTTGATCATCTTTAGGGCTTGATCCAAAGCCCACTGATGCCATTGCGGGTCTTTCCATTGGCTTTGGGTCAGGCTCCTGGGTGTTTATCCAAAAAGAATGCCAACTTTGAACCTTTCAGGATTACGCCTACCACTCAACGTGCGAGTGAGGATTGAGCAAGGGCTAGGAACTCCTGAATTCTAACCCAAGCTTGGACACTGGCTTGCCGTATAGCACTGGAGAAGTCACTTAGAAGTCCTACTGCAGTTGTATATGCATAAATAGCCACTTATCCATGTAACAGAACACGTAACGTATGTAGAGACCTGAGCTGCACTCTTGAAAATGGTTGTGCAGGTGCAATAAAAAAAAAAATCAGACTGGCAAACTAGGAGCCTGGGTTCACCATTTTGTCACTCTAGCTTTACATCAGTGAAGTTACATCAGCATAAAACTGGAGCTGACACAGTGGAGAATCTAGTTGTTCAAATGCAAGCGAAGTTGCAGGCCTACACTTTTGGAAACCAGGCCCTCTCCTCTGTGTCTCAATTTGTGTACATCACAAGCCCTCTGTGTGTGGAACAAACTTTCATTAAAGCTGAAGACTGATTTATTTTTTTCCTCCAGTATTAGGAATAACAAGTTCTCACCGAATTGCACTCTCTTACTGGCCAACTCCCTCAATCTGTGTGAGCGAATCAGAGAGGTAGATGTCAGGTAAGGAACTGAGACCTCCTCTCTCCCCAGAAAATCAGCCTTCATTGCATTCCAGCTAATGGAATTGAGAGTCTTGTCCTTTTAGAAGAGTGTAACTATGGATCCAATTCTTATTTTTTGCTTGTGTTTGCTACAGGTCAAATGAAGATGCTTTTTTGCATTTAGCGACAAGGGTAGAAAGCCAAGAAACATTCTGCCGGTAGGACCCTGCATGATTTATTTATGTTTGCTTCTTTTATATTCATTTAAAATGTTAGGGTTTATTGAAATAATGTCAAATCCACATTTGACACAAGAACAGCACGGATAAAATTCGCATTGTGCACCGTGTAACCCTGACTGGCATTTTTAACATTGGGAACAAGAATGAGTCTCACTCCTTCCATGGACAAGAGTCCAGGATTCAGTCTCATGACTAGGAGGGTGTATTTTGGGAAGACCTCGTAATCTATCAGCTGGAGCAGGAGGCTAGTAGTCAGAACTCCTGGGTTCTTCTTCAAGCGATGTCCCCATGGGTGCTCCACTGTGGGTGTGGCAGCGCCCCTGTGCCTGGAGTTGGAGATCTTTGATAGCAGTGCCCGGCGGACCTCCCCCATCTTGCGCATCGTGTGGGTAGGATAAATAGCGCTGTGCAGTCCAGCCACCCTCAGTTCCTTCTCTACCGCCTACGGTCTGGAGCAGAGCTTTAGCAGGGCCTGTTCTCGCCTCAGAAACTTCCTTACTTACCTTTAGATGAGATATCTAGACCTATTTCTTCTCCATTTCTCTCCTTTTTCTTCCTTCCTAAAAAAAATCCCAAAAAACCAACACAATCTTTTTCTCTCCATTTCTATACTTCCATTATACAGCTGTTTAGAGTAGCCTTTTAGTCTTGCCTTACCTTCCCCGTAGAGAGGCTAATCCCTCACCCCTATGCCTGGCTCCCCCGGGTTTAAGAGGTGCCTATCATGCGGGGCTGCCTTTCCATTAACGGATGGCCACACACATTGTATATGCTGTTTGAGAGAAAAACATAGTCCCCAAAAGTGCCTCAGCCTTAAGCCATGGGTGAGAAAGGACAGGAACCTTAAACTAAAGCTAATCCTAATGGAGAAGTCCCTTCACCCAGCATCAGACCCAGGCTCTCAGTCCTCCCCCGGGAGACCCGCATGATCAGTGAGATCCTCCACCGACCCTCTCGCCTCATGCCCAACGACAAGAAAGACATCATCTGACTGGGCTGAGAGTATGAAGAAAGCTACCCTGCCTTCAGCCTCTGAGGCTCGAGCTTCCAGAATGCCATCCCTGGCTAGGTCCATGATGTCAACGGCTTCTGATGGAGGTCACAACGGTGAGAAAGCAACTGTCCCCGCAGTCTCTAGTGCAAGATCTGAGGGACATAATACTGCCGAGCTACAAACGCCGACATCGCCCTCCCCTAATGCTGCTCTACTGCAGCCTTCAGTGCCAGCTCCAGGTCCGACAACTTTTCTGACGCCAAAGAAAGCATCGGTACTCACAGTGGCACCGCCGACATCCTTGGCACTGTCTAAATCATCAGCCATAAAGACCTTGGAACCGACGAGACCTTTGGCACCGAAAGCCACAGCACCATCCAAATCTTGGGCACTGAGAGCAGCCCTGCCGCCGAAAGTCTCGGCACTGCCCAAAACCTTGGCACCAATGCAATCAATGGTGCCAACACCAGGCGCACTACCACCTCCAGTCAGACCTTTAGATGCGATACATCCTCTTACTCCATGGATGCCTTATACACAAGAATTCAGATGCTCTTCGGATTTAAGAGTATCTGAGAACTCCAGAGTCCCCACTTTTGAGATATTCTATCCTGCAGGTCTCCCCATCTCCTAATTCCAGCCACACATCATTCTGACCTGCAGGAACTGCTCCTCCATTTCCTAGCACTGTAGAAGAAGAAGAGGAGGAGGTTGCAAAGTCCATCGCACCATCAACAATTTGGGCCTTTGAAAAACTTAGAAAAATCCATTCTAAGACCTGTTCAAGCACTGGAATTCATTGGAGCTCAACTCGATTCCATACGCGCCAAAGCCTTTCTATCACCGCACAGATTTGCAGCAATAAAGGACCTAATTTCCAGTGTCTGCAGGGATCAGCCTCTCGGACATATGGCAGCAGCCACATTCGTAGGAAGACATGCCAGGCTGCGTATGTGCTGCCTTTCCAAGGTTGGCTCTGTACATTATACATTCCCCATAAACACAACATCCAGAAACTGTTGCCAGTATCAAGAGGGGTCAAAAACTCCTTACGCTGGTGGATGAAACACAGTAATGTTTGCACAGAGGTTCCCTTCCTTCAACCATCCCCTACTTTGCCAACCCATAAACCTCTCTCAGGCATCGTCGATCCGTTCACAGGACAATGGGTGCATCCATCACCCCAATCTACAAGCACTTCACCTAAAGCTTGGCTCCTTTTTGGTTCCATGTTCCGGAGACAAATTGCTCTGACCAAGTAAAATTTATCCTATTACTTAGCAGGCGAGACATCACCAGACACACATACACCCAGAAATGGAACAGATTCCAGAACTGGTGTGCCCCAAAACATATTCAAGCGATGGAGGCCGCATTGCCCCTTATTTTAGACTACCTTCTCCACCTCAGACATAGTGGACTATCCAGCAGCTCCGTTAAAGTGCACTTTGCAGCCGTCACCGCCTATCACCCCATAGATGGTTATTCTGTATTCACCCATCCGCTCGTTAAACGTTTTTTAAAAGGTATCCAGAATCTTTACCCACATGTATGAACCCCCACTCCTATCTGGGACCTCACCTTAGTCCTCCAGTCTCTAATGAGACCCCATTTTGTGCCAATGGCAACATGTTCACTCCTGCATCTGGCTCTGAAAACAGCCTTCCTCATTGTCATTACTTCAGCCTGATGGGTGGGAGAAATCTCAGCCTTTATGGCTCACCCGCCATACACTGTATTTCTCAGAGACAAAGTCAAACTTCAGCCACATCCTAAATTCCTACCCAAGGTTATAACCTCATTCCATTTGAACCAGTCCATACATGTTCCTATCTTTTCCCCTAAACCACATAACAATTCACCAGAAGCAGCTCTTCACACTTTGGACGTCAGACGCACTTTATCCTTCTACCTTGATAGGATGCAACCATTCAGAAAATCATCACGTCTCTTCATATCCATTACTGAGAGGTCCAAAGGCGAGGCCATTTCAAAACAACACCTTTCCAAATGGATTTCACAGTGCATCTGCACATCATATAAACTCCATAATACACAGGCTCCCCCCTCGATTAGAACACACTCCACACGTACAGTCTCACCATCCATCGCCTTGTTGAACAATGTCCCCATTGTTGACATATGCAGGGCAGCCACATGGGCATCCTCAGACACCTTTGCTCGACATGACACCATCATAGAAGATTCCCTGACAGACACTGCCTTTGGACACACAATATTGTCCAGCGTTGCACCAGCTGCTCCGAAGTCCCCACCTTCCCAGCTAGGGGCACTGCCTTGTAGTCATCCACAGTGGAGCACCCTGGAGTCATCAGTCAAAGAAGAAGAGAGGGTTACTCACCTTGTGCAGTAACTAAGGTTCTTCAGGATGTGTCTCCCCATGGGAGTAACCTCAGTTACTGCCCACGGTGAGTAACCCTCTCTTCTATCTCCAATTCTGCAAGTGAGTCACATGACCTTGGACAAGTCACTAGGTGCCAGTTTTTCAAAAGTAGCCTCTAATTCCGGGTTCTCTGCTTGAAAAACCCTTGTGTGTGATGTTCAAAAGTGCCCATAACTCCTGCTGAAATTAAGTGAAGCTGTGGGCACCTAGTACCTCTGAAAGTCAGGTGCAAGGAGTTTCAGAATGGGCACCAAAAACCAGTGACCACCTTTGAAAATATGGGTCTTAGCTCTTTGTAGCTGTTTCCCTGCCTGAAAGGTCGGCATAATCATTACCAACCTCACAGAGTTGTTGAAGTTGAATGAATATTTCCAAAGAACCTTACGGTCAATGGCAGGGCAAAACACTCTTGTTCCTTAATGCTGGCATTGCCCGTCGATTGCTGTGCAAGCAAGGGACTGGGAATTTGGAGGTTTCGACGTGGAGGCAAAGTTAGTGCGAGGCAGTTTCGTGGGATCTATTTTAAAAGCTGGTTCTCACTCGTCCGTCTTCAAACAGGCTGACTGACTGCGGCATTGGTCAGGACGAGGTGGAGGACCTCTGCAAAATCCTTGAGCAATGTGATCGCCTTGCAGAAGTGGAGTAAGTGGGCTTTGAATTTTCACTGTGGCCTTGAAAGGAAAAGGAATGGAGCCAGTGAGAGAAAGCTGGGCGGTTATAGATAAGTGTCTCCATACACTCACGAGCCCCATGGGCTCAATGTGTCTGCATGTCCAGTATCTAACAACGTATGAAGAGAGGGAAGTGAAAGGAACACATGGTGGCTACTGGGGGGTATTGATCTGTTAGAGGAGTGGTGCCCCCCTGTAAGAGTCTATTATATAACAGAGTCACGGAGGTCACAACCTAACTCCATGCATGTGTGTGTACCAGCAGAAGTTGGCCATTCGGATTCTAGGTCTGTCATTTGCATTGCAGGAGATGGGTAAGTGGCACAAACCACTGGCAAACTGTCGGCAGCAAATGTGGGAGGTGATGTCCTTAAAAGACGCGTTGCGATTTGTTTTCCCAAGCTGCTGCTGGAGCCTGGAGTGTGTGGAAGTGTAGGGACATGTGCCTGAGTTCATTGCTGCTCCAAAGTGCTGGGGCTGCCAGCTAGGAGACGGAAATCCTCAGTATGTTCTCAGAACGGTCCCACTCACCAGGTCCCACCCATACTCCCTCTCTCTGGGGTGAGCTGTGGGGTTCCTGGGTACACAGGGGGTGCAGAGTCCCCAGAGAGCTTGACCCCACCAATTGGAGCCCAGTGTTTCCACTGTGCTATGGGCTAATATACATTGCTGTCTTAGTGCACTGGGTGTCCTGCCATTCACTTCTCTGGGCTTTGGATCGGGTGCTGGGGACCCCTAAACGCCTCCTGAAATCTAGGGGGCTGAGGTATTGCATCAGGTCCTGACTGGTTAAGGGACTCGAATAGTGTCTCAGGGCTCTCACTGCATCGCTAGGTTTGTGAGGTAGCTCTCTAAGGCACTGTCATGTGTACAAAATCCCTTTGCCTTCCAACTCAGCCTTTATATGTGCAGCTGTACATGGCTAGCCAATGGCTACGGCTCTTGGTAACCCTAATCGAGACAATACCATGAGAGAGAAAAAGGACGATCCAACGGTTAGGACGCTAGCCTGGGACTTGGGATGCCTTCTCAAGGCTGGGATGTAGACCGCCAGGCCTAGTAGTTAGTGGAGTGAGGGGTGTCCCGACACCAGCCAGGGTTCAGAACCAGGCGGTCAGGCACTGAGATCAGGCACCACGAGTCAGATGCCAGGAATTAGGCCGCGTGAGGATACCAGGCAGTCAGAATGAGGAGACGAGAGCAGGTAGTTCTGCCTGAGCAGCCCAAAGCAGGATGGAACCCTGTCGTAGGGACAACTTCCTGTCCCTTCTTCTGCCTTAAATAGAGGAAGCAGGCCAATCAGGATCTCCGGGGTTGCACCAATCAGGGCCCAGGGTGCAGTCTCCTTTCTGAGCTGGGCTTCAAGGAGTCTTGGTTCTAGCTGAAGCCATTGGGTGGAGGGTTGGAGCATGACGACCCTGGGGAATTCTGCAAACCTAGGTTTCAAACCCACAGTTCATGACACACCTGGGTTCAATTCCCTGTTCTGCCACAGGCTTCCCGTGTGATCTTGGGCCTCAGTTCCCCATCTGTACAATGGGCTAACAGCCCTGCCCTACCACCCAGGGGTGTTGTGTGGAGAAATGAGTTAAAGATTGTGAAATGCTTGGCGATCTACTGATAGAATGGGCTACTGAGCAAGGTGGTATTGTTTGTAAATCAACAGCCTGCTTTATGCACTGTAAGAAATGCTTTCCACTATGTCAGCCTTTAGATTAATGCCCTGAACAAACCGCTCATACAATCTGTGTGGTATAATGGGTCAAGAGGCTACCAGATTGTTCTGCTGCATTAGCCAGAGGCCTGGGTGACAGGATAGGAACTTCCTAGGAAATAATCGAAGTAATCCATTTTGTGGAACGCCCGCTTTCTAGTTTCCACCACATGCTGCTGGGCGGTGCTTTGGCCTGCAACATTTGGCTGTGCGATACCTGGGAACCCTGGCCAGGGAACGCTCTTGCTTGTAGGGCACCTGCGGGTTCCGTGGTTTTGTTTTTCACCTTCTTCTCTCCCCTTTCAGCCTCTCTGGGAACCAGCTTGGCAACGAGGGGCTGAGACGTCTCTTGGCTCGCTTGCAGCAAATGCACGTTTCCCGCTCACTGAAGTAAGAAAGGGCCCCGTGGATCCGGGGACACCTGTGCACTGGTGCCTGTTCTAGAATGCGCCACCAAAAGCAGCAGAAGATCAGCGGCTCCTAGTGGGGAGGTGTTCACCTCCCAAAAAACAGCCACACATGTGGGACTAGTTGCCACTCTTGTTGTCTGGTCTCATAGGAGAGGCCCCCCCCGGGATCCTTCCTGGTTGTCCCTCCAGGTCAGGAGTGAGTCACATAGGGTCTGATCTAAAACCCAGTGAAATCAACGGGAGTTTTTCCATTGGTTTCAACGGGAGTCAGATCAGGCCCTCGGTGGGGCAGTACTGTGAAGCTCTTTATTACTATGATTATTAATCCTATTATTATGGTTGTGCCTAAGGGACAGCCAAGTATGGGGCCCCCTTGTGCTAGCCAGGCACTGGGCAGATATGGAGCAGGAGACAGTCCTTGCCCCAAGAAGCTTAAATAGACAAGACAAACACCAGGAAGGGGAAAGGGCAGAACGTACGAGCAGCGTGAGCAATGGGATGGCAGCAAACGTTAGTCAGCCATGTCGTGTTAGAGCCACAGGGAGGGGGGTGTTACATGGAAGGGGTAAGTGAAATGGCAAGAAAACGGAGGAGAATCAGAGGGCGGGTGAAGGGAACAGGGCAGGGGGAAAAGAGGGTCTGAGCAGTAAGTGTAAGTATGGCCGACATGGAGCAGTCATGGATGTCTAGTTGCTGCGTAGACGCCGCCTTAGGATGAGAGAATCAAATGCATCAAAATGTAACCGCAGCTGAGATTTCGAACACTGAATCATCATGTTCTGTTGTCTTAGCCTTAGCCGTAACAAGATATCTCAGGATGGAGTTCTGCATCTAATTAACACCCTCTCCACATGCAGCAATATATCAGAAATTCAAGTCAGGTATGGTTTCTTGTCTTGACTTTTCCCTTTGTTTCTCATTTAATTATCCTGAATTGTATGTATTGACTGCAAGGGCCAAATTTTCAGCCAGCTCAACTTCTTGTGTGCATGCAAATGAGGACAATTACCTTATTCTGTAGGTGCAAGTCCTTTTTTATGTGTCCAAATCTGGGAATTGTGTGTGCAAATATAGATGCACTTGCATTTTCTGATTCTAGCCAACCTCCATTTCCTGAAAATTCAGCTCTGAATTTTCAGAAGAGCTAGATTCTAGAATTTTCAAATTTCTGTGTGACATTGCCAAAAATAGCCCTTGACTGACTGAATTTTGGTTAGTTCTTTGATCTCTTTCATGCCTGACAAAAGTGTAGTCCACGAGGAATACTGATTCTGCCTGATGTTAAAATCTGCTAAGCAGATTCTTGCTTTAGTTTTTATTGTTTAGTTTCTGTTTAGTTTTCATTAACAGGCTTTGAACCAAGTGAATCCCTAAGCAGCTGCATGCAAGATGATGGTGCATATCAGGCACACAACTGCAGACATATTTTGCACAGGCAGTTGGTGCATTTAAACTAAAAGTCTGGCCCCTTGGAGACTGGCCCACAGCACAGCGTATCCTAAACTCATGTGGTTTTCCCTGTGCAGTTTGTGCTCCAAGGCAACATCATTCATCAAGTTCGCAAGAGAAGATGAACCAAGGAAGATTTTGAGGTAATTGTATGAGTATTTGTGTGCGTTTGAAGCTCCTTTAAAATGCTAGAATCTTCTCTAGTCGCTAGAGTCTTCTCTCTTTGGAGAGAAGAATGAAAAACTTGTCTTTGCCCTCTAGATCTAAAGGGAACTACATGGTATAATATCTGTAACAACTGGCATGTTCATTGATTCCAAGGATAGAAGGAACCATTATGATCATCTAGTCTGACCTCCTGTATAAAACAGGCCATTGAACTTCCCCCAAATAATTCTTAGAGCA
This sequence comes from Mesoclemmys tuberculata, assembly GCA_007922155.1. Classification (NCBI taxonomy): domain Eukaryota; kingdom Metazoa; phylum Chordata; order Testudines; family Chelidae; genus Mesoclemmys; species Mesoclemmys tuberculata. The sequence goes on along the minus strand of ML675631.1, from coordinate 333,396 downwards.
GATCTTTGAGAGCAACATGCAATTTAGACAGAAAAATTGTGCATGATGGATTATCTATCATGACCCTTGCTAAATTGTTCCAGTGTTTAATTATTCTCATCGTTTAAAATATATGCCTTATTTCCAGTCTGAATGTGTTGCCTTTTTCTGTACCTTTTCCAATTCCAATATATCTTTTTGAGATGGGGCAACTAGATCTGTAGGCAGTATTCAAGATGTGGGCGTGCCATGGATTTGTAAATAGGCAATATAATATTTTCTGTTTTATCTTTCCTTTTCCTAATGATTCCCAATATTCGGTTCACTTTTTTTATGGCTGCTGCACATTGAGTGGATATTTTCAGAGAACTATCCACAATGACGCCAAGATCTCTTTCTTGAGTGGTGACAGCTAACTTAGACCCCATCATTTTATGTCTATAGTTGGGATTATGTTTTCCAATGTGCATTTATCAATCCTGAATTTCATCTGCCATTTTGTTGCCCAGTCACCCACTTTTGTGACATCTCTTTGTAACTCTTCGCAGTCTGCTTTCGACTTTATTATCTTGAATAGTTTTGCATCATCTGTAAATTTTGCCACCTCACTTTTTACAGGAGAGTATTTTGGGAAGGTACAATGAAATAACCCTCATAATAGACTGCATCATAGCACATCAAATAACTCTTTAAGATCTGACCAAAAATCTTTTTCACAGACCTTTAGTGCTTAGACATTGTCTGTCCCTCCCCTTTTCTCAGGAGACCCTGTGATGCCTCCGATTTCTAGGTCAAAGAGACTAATGACTGAGAAAGAACTAATACAGTTTCCTCCCCCCGTTCTTTCAGACTAACAGAGTGCAACTTCCAATCAGAACACCTGCCAAAGTTGTTCTTTCTACTGCAAAAGTGCACCAACCTGACGGAGTACATGTGAGTTAGACACTCCCGAGAAATCTGCCATAAATCAAATTTTGCCTAAGAATATTGTGTTAGTGTTTTAATTATTTTTAAACCTTTCATCACAATGATCTATGGTTCTAGATCAACAAACAACAACATGGCAGCCAGGGCGGTGGAAGATCTTTTGCGAGCACTGAGGAAAAGTCTGGGAACGCTGAGAATAAGGTACAGAATGGTTCTAGTGCTCTGTGGGTCAAACCCCCTTTGGTTCTGATAAGCTAAGATCCAGTTCTGCTGAAAATAACATCGGGGTGTGAAAGGAAGAGGTGTTGGGATTTAGTTGCCCTGTGAGTCAGCAGTGATTTAGCATTTGTCTGCCTGCGGAAGCTATTGTGAAATAAGCGAGGGTGTGAATTTAAAGCACAAGAGCTGTTGCACAAAAGCTCCCCATTTGGATACTCTTATTCTGCACCCAGAGCTTCCGAAGTGGACTAAGCTAAACCGAACATAGGCACGCAGTCCAGAGTGAGTGTATCCCCATGGGGAGCTACTGTGGAATAGTTACTCTGGGCTATTCCCTTCTGTAGAGAAACGCTTTGTGTCCAGCATGGAGTTACAGGGCCTACGATGCTGGCAGTACCATTGTTTTTAGCTCCATGTAAAAATGTGACTGTAATCACTTGTGATCATTAAATATCTCATGGCACTTTTCGTAAGAGCAAGGATGCTAATCCCAGTGTCTGGGCAAATTCCTACAGGATAATTATACTGTATCTGAATAAACCATCCCTATGCAGTGTTGTAGCTGGGTTGGTCCCAGGATATTAGACAGACAAGGTGAGTGACCAGCTTCTGTGTGAGAGAGAGACAAGCTTTGGAGCCACACAGAGCTCTTCTTCAGGTCTGGGAAATGTACTCAGCGTGTCACAGCGAAATTCAGGGTGGAACGGATTGTTTAGCCTAAGTAGTTAACACATCTCTGAAGGGACCATTCAAGGTGAAGTGGTCTGTTAAACACCTCTCCAGTCATGGGGGGAATGGGGAAAAGAACCCCTCCCTGCAACAGTTCATTTGAATATGTCATTCTTCACTTCCTGTCCCAAACTCTTTTGCATTGTTATGTTGCCATCTTCTACCCTGTGGTGGAAAGTAAGGACTTATGCCATATCCTGTTTTCACATTACAGCTGGTGGGGAAAAAACGAGAAATGTTGGGGGCAAAAAGGGAAAAAATTGAGTATAGGAGAAGGGGGGAGAAGGATGCTTCACCTTTCTTTGTTTCCACTTTGTACTGTGCTTTTTCCCCTGAGGCAGCCTCTCTGTGTATGGTGAGCTGAGAATCAAGGGCTATACAAACATATATGGGGACGCAGCATCGAGATGGGCATAGTTTAGATAAATGATGCTTACGAAATAAAGCAAAGCTGCTTGTGTCTTGCATCGCAGCATTGAAGAGCCATGGGTGTGTGACGAAAGTATGGCTAGCCTTCTGCAGATGGCTGTCCAACCCCACGGGAACGTTACGGAGATCACGTAAGTGGAGCTTGAATAACTGCTTGTCACAGATCAGGGCTTGTATTCCCCATCAACAATCCAGGAAAGGCACCTGCTCTCAGGCTTCTGGCATCCCAGCTGTCACCTCTCTTGGGTGGAGACACGCATCTCTGCCCAAGGTATTTCCAGGCTGCACCGCTCCCTGGTGATACTGTGAATTCGCCAGCAAAGTGAGGTTGCCTAGCGAGCAGGCCTGCTTGATTTCTCTTCAGAGACGAACAGCAGCGTAACGGCCCACAGTCGAGCTGCCATTCAGCTCTTCCTATGCAAGTTGATGTACGCTTAGGGTAAAAGCATGACAAAGAAAACATATTAAAATAATACAAGAACCTACCTGCATGCTAACATTGTAACAGGGATCACCCAACTCCAACATGGGCTCTGGCAGATGATTAGTCCTTCAAACCCCACCAGGGTGTCGCTTCCATGGTCTTAAATTCACAGCAGCCTTAGCTCACACCTAGCACACTCAGGACCAGTTTAGCCCATCCTTTATACAGTGCAGGGGTCTCTGAAGTGCCTGACGTTTCCCTTAGTCACATCTCTAGAGAAGTTGCAGACAAGCCTACAATAACACACAAACAATTGCACATTTAATACAATGGACCCCCCCCCAACTTCACTGAGTAAGATTTAACATCATTCAGTGAGGTTTATCCAGGTTATTGCCGGAAATTGACATCTGTCACGCTGCTCCTTTAGTTCCTTTGTTTGAAAAGCAGCCGTGGACACATGCTGTCAGGTCCTTAGACAGAGATGTCTCCCATTCGTTCAACAAATAAACTCCTATTGCCCGCGCTCCTCCGCTCTGTCCCATCATGTGGAAAGTAGCCTTCGCTACAGTGTATTTGGAACAATTTGTATGGAGCACCCAGAAAGGCCCGGGCCTGTGACATATTGTCATCTCCATCTTCTCCTAGGATACTGAAAGACAAAGGCCTCCTTCGAGTGGGCATGAGGTTTCCTTGTCGAACGGAGAAGATGGAGTCCATGGTTAGCAGGTGAGGCGGTGAATCTGGCTATGCTTTTCATTGCTGGTGGCTCCCTCTGGCAGATCGTGCGATAAAAGAACTCACGAGCATTCCCACTGTGCCCTGAGCAAGTAGAAGCCTGGAATCCACTAAGACACAGGCCAGCTTGACAGTGGATGTGCAGAAGGTGGGATGGCACAAGGAACTTTCACGCTCTGGCCTGGGAAACCAGTCCTTGTGCTTGGAAGAGTGCAGAGCCTTCTAGCTGAGGGCACCCGAGGGTGGGGAAGGGAAGGGCCCAATCTGGAAACTGGGTTTATGCAGCTCTGATCTGCTCCCCAGCTACAGCCCGTGAAAGCCATTGGGATGCTGCAACCTGTGCCAGCATGAGCGGGGCGGATTGTCGTTTCATTGCTCAGGGGCATTTCTGTGTGTGTCTGCACCCTGCAGATTGAATCAGTGCGGGCTGGGAGCTCAGCACATTGACTTGTTCCAGAGGATTATTGAGAAGTGCGCGCAGCTTGAGGAGCTGAGGTGAGTTCTGCAAGAGCTGTAGCTGTTTATCTCGGGAAGGAAAGCGTTTCTCTCGTTCTTGTGCGTGGAAAGAATAGATGCCTCTGAAACTGGGACTGGAGAGCTGGGGAATCATGTAGAGAAGCAATGGCGGGCAATTCTCCCCTGATGTACCTCACTGATGCCAATGGGAGCTCCAGGGGGTGCACTTCCGGGCAGAAATTTGCCCTACGTGACCCCAATGAAGGAGGGGGCAAGGCACAGCAGTACAGGTATAATCTGACATGCAGTTCTTGCATGGGACTTGACCACAGCTCATGGCTGCAGCTCGTTCAGACCCACATGCCCTACCGCACGAGAGGACAGAGGGTGCAGGAGCGTTAGCAAGACTCTGGTTCGGCACATACCCCGTGCATTTTGTGACACCCGGTGCAATGGCATCGTGGTGCATGTGAGAATTCCTGACTGCATCCCCGTGACACAACAGGACTGTCCCTAATTGCCAGCCTTTTTCCTGGCTGGCTCTCACTGCCGAGGAGTAACTCTTTACTTGTGGGTGCTTGAAATACCTTGGCTAAGCTGACTCCTGCAAGAAAACCTGGGGTGGTCAAACCTGGAGAGACGCAGGTGGTAGCTAGGGTAACTGACAAAGTCAAGCTCCTCCCCCGTCTGTGTTACACAGGTGACCAGAGTAGATGATCGGTGGGGCCCTCTGACTTTAAAAGTCCATGAAAGCTTGGCTAACGGAGCCTGGGAAAGCAGGGACTGCTTGGCCTGGCATCGCAATGTGATTATAATGTTGACAGAACACCAATGGGCCAAATGTGGCTTGTGCCATATAACTTGAAGTGCTCCCTAGTGGATTGTTGGTCCGGAGGCAGGTCAGAGTCCAGGCTCCCCTTGATCAGTTAACTCACCCCAAACAGCTGCAAGCGTCACTGCACTCTAGGGCACCGGTGGGGTATTGAGAGCTCGGAATCACTGAGAATACCGGGATCTCCAAAGGATGTGCTTTTTCGTCCTTGCAGCTGGTCTCATATTGATCTCAGCAAAGCCGAAGAAGCGACGCTAGCCAACGCACTTCTGCCGCTTCCAGCCCTGAGGAAGTTTGAGTATGTAATTATCTAAAGAGCTCGTTGCTGTTGAATGTTCGTCTGTGGAACTTTCTACTTCATGAACTAGGGCTCATTCCAAGCAGATGCCCCTACTGCCCTCACGTTTCCTTTCTCCACCCCGCTGTCCCGTGAAACTCTCACATTCTGAATGCTCCTATACGATCTGTCCGTGTGGCTGAATCCAAACGCGTGTTTTCGTGATGGTCCTGGGCTTTGGGCTCTAGAGAGCAGCCTGAATCTAAGCTCTTTTCTGAAGTTCAGAAAAGTTCAGAACTGAATCGGCATCAGAACTCCATAGCCGGCCTCTGACTTGGTAACTGAAAATTTAGTCATGATGCAAGATTTCAGATAAATTACGAAGTCCTGCCCCCTTTCTTCAAGTAAAAATATATATGGACAGAGAGCCTAATTCTCATGTACGCTGTGGCCATTTTATCCTGCTCCAGTCATCTAAAAGGGGCGTAGGGGTGTAAATATAATCTAGTCTCACTCTAAGGCTCCTTTATACTCCCAGAGAGTTGCAAAATGGCCTTAGCTAAATGAGAACCAGGCCCATAGACTATCTTTGCACAATAAAATATTTTGGGAGTCATTCTCTGTTGGTGTTGGCAGAACCTGCAGAGATTCCGAGTCAGTGCAGATCAGCACCCAATATTTTGGACTGTCCAGTTCTCTTGAGTCTGTAAAATGGAGCTGGAAATCTCACAAAAACTTACCCTTCTCATGTGTTTTGGCTCCTCGTGTTCCAAATGCTTAGCCCCTCAGGTATCCTTACTTTTATGCAAACCCCTAATTCTGAAAAGATTAAAGATCAGCAGGGGGAGAAACGAGTGCAGAGCTGTAATGTTTGGGTATAAACCCAAGATCCTATGTCCACTCATGGTTTCAAAAGACCCTATGGCATTTTTTTGCAAGAATATGAGTACCAGCCTTGGGACATCTGGCCAGATACTAATTACATTCTGTTGATCTAATTCCCCTCCACCCCCAACCCCACCCCTGTGGTTTGGAAAGAATCTGTCTTCTAAATATCAGGCACTAATCGTTTCAGTATGTTGGTACCAATTGGTGTTACTCACGTCCCATCTCCCCGTTTGTGCTTTATGCTGATAAAAAGCTTCTGCACTCCCCCCCAGAAGCAGCTGCACATTGGTGAGAGAAGTGATTCCTATATCTCTTGTCCTGCTGGACTGCTTGAATGTAAGTCATTCTCATTTGGTGCTGTTCCTGGTTTTTTCAGGCTGACGTTTAGCAGTTTTACGACAAGTGGCATGGGACTCCTGATTGCAGGGTTGCAGAAATGCCATGCTATTGAAGAGCTGAAGTAAGTTTATTGCCATGGTGCTATCTAGAACCTGTTAGGCCAGTCTATATTTTATGATTAAACTAAAGTTACTTACAAGATGTGTGTCATGGATGGGTGTAGCCACATGGATGGCTGGTAGACATCAACATGGAGAGAAGTATGAATTTCTTATTATTTGCAATTAAGGATGGGCAGAACAGGCTTAGTAAAGTGTGATTAGGTCAGGGAGAGCAGAATTCTGTATAGAGGGCAAGTACTTTGGTATTCTCAGTACCTCTACAGTATGTGGGCACACCCATGTCCCACTGCAGAAAGGCAGTAATTTCAGGAATGGCATTGCAGTATTAGAAAATGAATCACATCCAGGAGGGTAGCACCTTCTAGTGGCAGCAGATGGAATTTATAGAAGCTCTTTTATGCACTGCTGTACAACCACACATGGCACATCTCTGTCTCTTTCCGTTCTGGAGTGCCAGCCATAGAGGGACACCCCGACCAAAATCTAGCTCTAGACCAAGATACATTGGTCATGCGAAGAGCAGAGAGAAGAACCGAGTTTCTGGTTCTGTAACTGGTCAAACAAAACATCTTCGAACTGAAACTAATTTTGTCAGGGTTTTTTAAATTTTGTTTCTGGTTTTTTTTATCCTCATTTGTTTTTTTTTAATATATCTAGCTACCTTTCTAAATGAAACATTGTTTGGAAATGAAAAGTCACAATGTTTCATTTTGAAAGAAATAGAAATGAAAAGTTTTGACTTTTTCTAGAAAAAAAAAATGGGCTAAAACTCCTTGCTGAAATTGACCCACATTCATAAATAGTTTGGTCAACCCAAAACTGCATTTTTTGAGGAATAAACTATTCCAAAGAATTTCCTCACTTCTAGTCATGAGTGCTGCCACCTAAAGATCATAAAGTAAGTTATTTTATCATTTTAATCACTGAAGAGGCATCAACCATAGGAAACAATGTCCCTGCCCAAAAGATCTTAAGTTGCAGGGTTCTTAGTGTCTGAGCTGGTTTATTTTATTTGGTTCTTATGAAGAACACTGAAAAATCAACACTTTTTATAAATAGAGCAGGTAAAAAAAAATCAAAGGAGTTTCTGAAACATTTTAATTCCCATTGTTTTTAAACTGATTTTTTAAAAAAAATTTCCACAGATTATTTTTATTTTAGTTTTGCTAATTCTCTGTTGTGAATGATCTATTCTCTATGTATTCATTTTTCTACATTTAATACATGGATTGCCGGATATCCATGTGTCACAACCAGTCATAAAGCTAGCGTTGTGACCATCAGTGAAATGACAGGATGTGCAATTTAAAAGAGGATGTTCTAGCAGTTATTGGAAGTCTTGCTGGGCTTTTAAAAATTTTAACTTTATTAACTTTCCATACAAGTATTAATAAATCTTATTTATAACCTGTATTGGTTACCTGCTAAAGAGACCTATTAGTGGTTGGCCAACTTTTAATCATCATCAGTGTATTTATTTTGTTCAAATTCCAAAAATAGTAACCACATATTACAAAAGCTATATAAGGATATGAGGATATCTGTTATTTTTTCCATTATTAAATGTTTCTTTTGCTTTAAAAATTGGTAATTTCCTAAAATGAACATATTCATTTTTGGGAAGGAGGGGGTGGATCCCACCATGTGACTAAGCCATCCAGTCAAACTTGGGAATGCAAAAAACAAAGGACCAAACAAAAAACCAAAACAACCTGTTGAAGAGCAGCCAGCAGACTCGACTTTCTCATCATAAATTTCCACTGAGAAATGAATGTAAGGGGAATCTCAGACGGGTTTCATGATATCTTTGGTTTTGAAGAAAAAATGAAGAATTCTTATGTCTGAAACATTTCTACCCGTCTCTGTTAATAATGATCCTGCAATTCTCAGCCTCTGTAATTGCTTGAGGTTTCAGAGAGGCAGTTCTTCCTTCCTCCAGGTCTCCTGGGGCCAGTTTGGACTGAAAGGGAATGAAAAACTTGCCTCACCTGCTGTGTACGTGTATGTGTTTTGTGAACTTTGGGCCTCATCTGGCACTCATTGAAGTCAATGACTAAACTCCCATTGACTTCAGTGGGGTCGCTTTTTGTAACACCAGAGAAGAGTATCTCCCGTTGCGGTGCTGGTTACAGAGCTATAAAATGCTTGCAAGCTAGTGAAGAGATTTCCCTTTCCTAACACGTGGGATCAACATAAAGACAAGGCTTCCCCAGAGAGCTCTGATGCTAGGCTCTGTCGGCCTCCCATTGCTTTGACAGCTCCTGACGAGCAAAGTGGTCACCGTTGGTGCACTATCCACTTAGAGCTGTGTGCACTCATTCCTGTGTCCATTTGCCCCTTAGCCTCGGCTCCCTGGAACTTGATGACACGGCCATTCTCACGCTGGTGCCGGGACTTCACAAAATGCCTTTACTGAAAAGACTCGTGTAAGTATGTTCATGCAGGCACTCATGTACTGTGACATTACCGGAGCCATACAAATACTAGAGAGAGAAGGAGCTTTGGGGACTCCTTCCCTGATCTTCCCACAGAGATGCCTAGCTTAGCTTCTGGATGCTCGCTGCGGAGTAGATTAACCATAAGGAATCTGTGTACGTTCTAGGAATTACTTACGCACTGTGCTAGGATCAAGGAGGAAAGTTTCCGTTGTGACTATGTCTGACCTTCTTGTAGACAGGCCTGCTATCATAGCAGTGAGGCGGTCTGGGCCGGTGTACATGGCTCTGATTGGGGACTCAGGAGATGTAGGTTCATTTTTCCAGCTCTGCCACACAACCTGTGAGGCCTTGTGCAGGTCTGGGCCTCAGTTTCCCCTCTGTTAAATGGGCACAATAAATCCTTCCTTACCTCACAGGTTTGTACTGGGGATAAATTTGTTAATATCTGTGTCACTCGGATGCTGCCATCTGAATCCTTCCTGTGCTCTCAAATGTTGCGTTGGCACAACTCAAGATTCTGCCACCAGTCTCTCCTGGGATACTGCAGTGAGGGGGGCCAGAGAAATATGAAGACAGAGAGAGAAATATCTTAGCAAAAAGGCACTGCCCTGTTCTACAATTCTGCAGTCACACTGTCAGCAGCTGCAGTATTTACCCCATTTCACTACCATTTTGTGCTAGTCCAGCCTGATCTTAAGCTTGATGAGGTAGCATTTCAAAACACACATTTAAAATGTCAACCACAAAAAAGTGTCCATCCTCTTTTTTCCAGCACATACACTGGGAAGAGGAAACATTCAGGGGCAGATTTGCAAAGCTGAGCACACCAGATGCACCCGTAAAAATTCACATGCACCCAGTGAGCCCACACAAACTCACACGTAAGTCAAGCTAATAGGCAGACATGTGGCCAAGATGATAGTTTCCTGCTTTGTGGGAGCACAGAAGGGTCTTTCACTGGCACAGCCATCGTGATCTCCAATAACGAGAGCATTACAATTACATTACAAGAAACCACGGAGTTGATCATTTCACTGTTAAGTGTGCTATTCAGTGGTTACCATGGATGCATGCAGCTCTTTCAGAGGTGGATGGTAGCATTTTTTTTCCCCAAGCAGGGCGATGCATTGCATAGATTTATTTTTAGGTTTTGAATTCCAACGCCAGTGCACCGATACACCATTTACATCCCTATTCTGAGGCCTTGTGTGGGACCCAGATGGGTCATAGGCCTTGCGTTGAATTTCATCCTCTAGCCATAAAGCTATGGCACTGATTAACAGCCGAATGTGTGGTATTTTGTGACTTTTCTTTCCAGCTTGAACAATAACAGTATTGGTAACGTAGGCTGCTCCCACCTGGCAGAAGCTCTGACGAATGCACCTCAGATGGAAGAAATCAAGTGGGTTCCTCCTTTCTTGTCATCTGTCTGCCAGTGATGGGGGTGGGATATACAGCTCGAGCAAGGAGCTGTTCTTAAGTGCAGGTGTATGGACTAAGAAAGTTTTATCAGAGTTGTTAATGTTCAATAGTCTGAGCTACCTGAATTAGAGATGGGACCAAACCAAACTTTCCAATGCAAAATCAAAGCAAGTTTTGCTCTGATCCAGCCGTGTAATTATATTAAACTAGGTTCAACCAAAACTCCATATTTGAAGTTCCCGCTGTCAACATTTGGATCAGGAGCTGTGCTCTGCAGCTGGCCTATCTCTGAGAATTGCTGGACCAATACCCTGGTCCCCAACACTCCCAAGATCTGGAGAAGTTTGAATCTAGATCCAGTCCCAGGCCCTCTTTCTTACTATTTTCTTCATTGCAACCAAGTCTTGTCTCACAAGATGCAGTTAAAACAAACACCTTTTTGACCTGAAGTTCATTCACCTATGAATAGTGAAGCAATCTGGATTCCCAAATTGCAATTTGGATTCCCAATGGATCAGAGATGTTAAACAAGACATTGCACTCAGTGGGAAACGCAGCATTTTCTTTCATAATGTGGCAATTTTTTTCCTTTAAAGTTTAAGCCATAACAAGATCGAATGTGCTGGTCTGGAAAAAATAGCCACTTTCCTGCTGGAAATGCAAAACCTAAAGAGAGTCAAGTGAGTTGCTTTATATTTTGGGTTGAATAATGGGATTAATAGAGTTAAAACCAAGGTTATTGGACATGTTGATGTCTGATTTTATTCTACCTGCTTCTATATAATGCTATGCCTCTTTTTTTCCTCTTTAAGAGCCAGATCGACAGAGTGAATATCCTTGTGTGTTGGCCTGATGGGATAGTTGTACACTTCCTTGGTCCATGCATTACTTGTTCAGTAGCTACATAGAGGATTTCAGCCGCTAGGGCTTTCAAAGCCTCACGGCCCATCAACCACGCCATTTATTTCCTAACAAAAGTGGGGGGAAACAGAAATTTCTCTCTCTGGCCAGTTTCAGCTGCTAAGGAAATTCACCCCAAATCTTAGGCCATGAAGGGGACACCGCCTGGGAGAAAAAGCAGCCATAGTCTTCCCATGCCAGGAGTCAGTAGTGTAATATAAGTGGGACTGGAGAAAGAGAGGTCAGGTATCCAGAAGGCTCTAGTTCAATGTGACACCAGGGGCCAGGTTGCTTGCATATAAATTGTACCATTTTACCCTGCAGTGCTGCCCACTCAGCATGCTTAATAAAGATCTGTCTCCTACAGCTCAGCCTACCACATCACTCATTGCCATGGGAAACCAATGGGGTCTTCAGGGTTGGTCATGCCAAGGGAACGTCCTCTCTGGTTGTCTGAACTAATGCATTAGAAAGCCTGTCTCTGTCAAGCTATTTGATGGAGAGACCTGTGTTCCTCTTGACGAGCTTCGGGTCGGCATCTCCATGCTTGCCTCCAAGGCAGCTCGTTCTTACGATGGCCTGTGTTCCCTGTCATGCCGCTCGGCCATGAAACAATTGGCAGCTAACGCACTATTCATGCCCCGGCTTAAATTTGTATCCGGTTTATTCTGGCTCCTTTGGGCGTGGTAACCATTGACCGATTCTGCCTGTTTCCATGTGTCTTTCAGCCTGTCATCAAACAGCATTGGCCCGGCCGGAGGGGAGATGCTTGCAGAGGCTTTGGCACACTGCGGGCATGTCGAGGAGTTAATGTGAGTTCCACATTCTCACTGTCCCTTCAGGGCGCTAGGGAAAGAGATCAGTGCGTAAAAATCTGAGCCTGCCCCACTGAAATCCAATAGACTTTTCCTGTCCACATCTGTGGGCTCTGAACCAAACCCACAGTCCGTATTGTCTGCTGCAAAATTCTGAGGCTTCGCATCTAGTCTCCCTCGTGGCACCGTTGGCAGCTTCCTCTGAGCCGTACAGACTCTCTTAATGGAATAGAGCTGCGTCTGTTCTTTATACAGAGTAGTAGGTGGGATTTCAGAAACACAGGGCTTACACTGTGCCACACATCGGCCTGGCATATGTGTTAGCTAAGAAATAAATATGAAATCTGTATAATTATTACTAAAAAAAAGGGGGGGGGGAGGTGGAGCTGATTTGAGACTTTGTTAGCAGAGGACCATAGGTGAATTTATTACTGTTCATCTAACTCCCTATGAGTTTGCAGTGTCCATATCCTATGAAATCATAAAAATCCTTAACAAAAGCAGGAAAAATGTATTTCTTTTGCAGTTTAAAGGTATAGCCCATCCAGTTAACCTCCAGATGATAGGGTATTGGACTAGGTCCATGCATCAAGAAATATAATTACACCATAAAGCCACAGTCATACAGTCCAGTCAGATCACTGAATATGTCAGTTAAGTTGAGTCTATGGGACATCTCATGAGTGCTGGTGGCATAACACACCTGTAAAAGGTGTCTCCCATCCCCTTCTAGTGGCTACTGCACATAGAGGAAAGCAGCTTACTACTCCTGGAAGCTGATGGAGTTTCTCCTTTAGCTCAAGTAGCAGAGGGCCGTCTGTACTGCTTGAGGGTCCTAATGAGTTTCTACCCTGCAGGTTCATTCAACTAGCAAGTGGGGTTGAAGGACTGGGTGGGGACTAGTCTCTATGTAAATAAAGGGAAAGAAGTATCTAAATTATTTAATTAGCCTACTGGTTGTATGAATTTGTGGTAATTGCAGTGGTATTAGGAAGTATAACCACAGGGTAATTACACCATGCTTTAATTTACTGGTTAATGACTGGATTATGAAGCATAACTATTATTTTGGTCTTTAAGAATATTCAGTCTCTAAAGGGTTAAGGACATTTCTGTTCTACCCTCAGAATGTGCAGCTCCTATTAACATTAATAGGACACACACACAAATTTGAGTGAGTAATTAAGCCCGTGAGTTCACCATAAATAAGATTTTGAATATTGCTTTCAGATTATCTAGGAACCAACTCGGAGACAAGACAGCAGCAAAACTCTCCCGCTCTCTGTCTAGAATGTGCCACTTGAAGATCCTTCTGTAAGTGCTTGCTTCCACTTCTGTACTTGTGTTCCAAGAGGGAGGGCACCCCGGAAATATTGGGACTGATGAAAAAAGAGACTGAAAATGGAAGCCAGTGAAGAATGAATTGGTGCATGGTTAAGCCAATCTAAAATGCATGAAGTGAACAAAGACTTATCAAGACAAGGTTTCATTACCTGTCCATTTCCAGTGCTTCCTAACATAGTTTGATTATTATTTATTGCCATATGACTTTTGCAGTCGAGTCACACCATAATAAATATAATCTTTTCATCATTCCTATGAAGCTCTTGGCCTTAGTAATATCTAGTGGCAGTCAGTTCCACAGATTAATCAGTCCTTTAATCAGTTTTGAATGTTACATTTTAATTCTATTGGGTGTCCTCTTGTTCTCATATGATGAGAGGGTAAATAGGAGCATCCATCTGGTTCTTCATTATTTTCTCACCTCTTATTTGTCTCTTCTCTAAACTAAACAGTGCTACATTTTTAATTCTCACCTGGAAGTCTTTCCAAGCCTCTAATCAAGAGAACATGGCCATGCTCTGCCTCAGCAGCAAAACAGATAAACTACCCTAATTTTCCTCTCAACTGTCTTAGACCAAACTCCCCCATGCCATGGGCATAGGTCAAGTACGCTGTGCCATGCCACTTTGAATTTCCTGCGGGCATTGCTTCTCATGGTAATTGGTAGGATTTTTGTCCATGATTTATTAACGCAGAGCTAAATTGCCCTCTTTAACTACGGCTGCTTTGTTAATAAGCATAGCATCTGAAAAACCAGGGAAGGTGATGTGTCAAATTCTAGCCCCATTTAAGTCAAATGGGTACATAGAAGTGGCTAGTTTTAGTATAAATTCCTAGTCACATTCCTGATCACTGCTGTTTCTCTGGTTGTTACCATTCTCCAGACCTCCTTGTTCTTCTTCATAAAGAAGGGTTTAAATGTCACAGACATTTGAATTGACGTTTGTACACTGGGTATCAATTCCAGAAAAGCAGCTATTTCTTTGCTGGGAAATCAAAGATAAAAGTATTTGTTACCGTTTTCTTCTGAAAAGTTTGTGTCTGAGTTTCTTCTCTCACCAGTCTGCAGTCCAATAACATCAGTTCATTGGGAGGAACGCAGTTGGCCCAAGCCCTGGTTGAATGTCCGCAGCTAGAAGAGATAAGGTAAGGGCTGTTAGGAATTAATAGGGACGTTTAAAAAACATGACTCGATGTACCTCTGCCTGTCTGTCTGTATTATATATTGGCTTTCATGTTAAATTCAGTGGACAAACTATAATATGCAGCCACGTGCAGAATTTGTTGAATTTACAGCTATGTAGGGTGAAATCCTGGCTCTACTGATGTCAGTGGCCAAACTTCCATTGATTTCACTGGGGCCTGGAATTTCATCTATGCAGTTTAAAGCAGGTCAGTCCTGCTTCATGAACTGTGTTACAGAGAGTGTTGAGGGAAACCCTGCAGGTGGAGCTCCCTGTGTGCGCTCCTCGTTGTGACACGGCTATCAGGAGATTTCTCCCTTAGCATCACCAGCCCAAGTGTGGGGTGCTGTGTGTGCCAGCCCCCAAATAAGGGGAGGAAGATAAGGCACAAAATAATCCTCCAGCAAATGGAAAATGCTTTGGGGTTCCTCTTTTTTTCAGTATAATGGAATCCTTCTGTAACCTCAGGAGTGTGACTCTTTCCATCTGATGTAAATATTTTCATAAATAAAACCGATGGGGACACCAAATCTGAGGCAAATTAAATTGCCTTCATGCCATGCACGTGTTTATTTCATCAGCAACCTCTTTAGGTTAAACGCCAGCAGGATGCCACCTGTTGGCAAATGTGAGAATGCACTTGCCTCCTGCACCAGGATACACTTCAAGCTCTCAGCAATGTCTTTAACCTTTCAAAGAGTTGAGAGAACCTTTGATTCAGGTCCAGAGACGCCAGTTAGATACCATCATATGACTAATTTTCTCCCCCTGCAAACAAGTGGGCAGACTCAACTGTTGAGACAGGGTGTGTTTTACAAAGCAGCATCTTTCTATGGCAGGTACTGACATGACCCCATGTGACTGTATATCTGAGCATCTGTCTGTCTTTAATGTATTTACCCTCATGACGCTCGGTGAGGCAGGGCAGTGCTTTTGTCCCCATTGTACAGATGGGGAACTGAGGCCTAGGGAGATTAAGTGACTTGCTCAAAGTCACACAGGAAGTCTGTGGCAGAGCCAGAAATTGAAGCTTGGGTTCCCAAGTCCCAAGCTAACCACTGACCTTCCTGCCTCTTCTCCAGCCCTCTCCTCAGCACTGCTGCTGACTGCTGTTCGTTAAGGCTTGTGGGGGGTTTTTTGGCCAGTGTTAACAACACAGGGACTCTCTTCCGATTATAGCATCTTACCGCCACTCAGTGTGTCTTGATTGTCCTTCCAGTTTGTCAGAGAACAGCTTTGGTGAAGGCGGCATCCGCTCCCTGTCAGAGAGGCTTCCCCGTTTCACCCGCCTCAGGAAGATTGAGTAAGTTGAACGGTGCCAGGCCCGGCGGGTCTGTGATTCTCAGGACAAGATTGCTGCAGTGACACAGCCAGTGGGACGATTCTCCGCTGGTGCTGATTTCATTGGAACTACGCCCAATGGCGCCACTGGAGGATGTGGCCCCGGGGGTGTGTCCTGTGACTGCTCTAATGAATTTACACCAGGGGGAGATTTGGCTCAGGCAGCTCTGGGGGCAGGAAGCACAACGGTGGCCTGCAGGTACTTCCCCCCGCCTCGGTCAAACCCAGAGTGGGGCCGGTACGGTTGGCAGCGAGTCCTGGAGCCCGGACTTGTGCTCGCACTACAGCGCTAAAACCAGCTGGGCTGGCGCTCAGGCTAGAACGCAGGCTCTGACGCGTAGGGGTGGGGTAGGTGTCACCGCCCGAGCTTCCATGTCTACACCGTTTTCAGTGCAGCAGCCCGACCCTGCAGAGACGGGCTCTGAGACGCGCTGCCGTGGGCTGTGAAAGGCAGGGTTGGACATTCCCTGTGCTCCCAAGGGAATCCAGACACATGAATGGAGTCACTGACCTTTTCTGGGATGAGCTGCGTGGGTGCCAGCTGTGTGTACCCACTATTCAATTTGTATTTGCAAATACTGCTTCCCTTTAGCTTGAAATTCTGTGGCATCAGCGACAGCGTTTCCAAACATCTGGCTCTTGGCTTCAGTCGTTGTCCTGTCATCGAAGACATCATGTGAGTCCAGCGCATCGGCTTAGATCACTTTGGTGCCCTAATACACGTTTTACACTCACTGTTTAGCACTTGCCTGTCTCTTGGTTTCTGTGCACATTCATTCCTGCCTAGCTAGCATGGTATCTCATGGAAACCTGGCTGTAAATTGCTGGTCAATGGAAATGAAACCAAAACTTAACTCTTTAACCTACACCCTTTACTGTTGGCATCATGGCAACTCATTTGAGTGAGAGAGACAGAAGACAGTTACTGATCCCGAATCCCTGCTGCCCTGCAACTTGTATCATCATTTACACTATTGACAAGTGGGTGTGAGATGCTACCAAGTCAGAACGGGAGCGTTTTACATCTACTTTGCACACTGTCAATTACAACAATTTCCGTTTTCCTAACAGTCTAGCAGGCGTTTGCCGCTGACTTTGAACATTCACAATCACTCAAGTATACGCATTGAACTGGTTAGTGTGCATGCGTGTATCTGCCTTCTACTGGATGGAATCAGAACTGGCTAGCTATGTGTCAAGGCTTCTATAGTGCTAGCTGGTAGAGAAGAGTCTCCTTTAACTGCAGTGTTATTGGCTCCTGGTTTTGGAGCAGGCAGTCCTGAGTTCTAATGCGTCTGTCACCGGGAAGCTCTGAGCGGCCATGGTGTGCAACAGAATGTGACATTTGTGAATTCCCTAAATGGCCAGGGGATTGTTCCGATATGAGTCCCCGATCCTGGAAAATGTTCCTATTTTATTTTGTTGTCACACATACAAGACCGAAATTCTCGGCTAGCCAGAGCCCCGGGCGGTGGGAGTGATCCTTGATCGTCCAAGAGACAGCAGCAAATTACACGAAAGCACTGACCAGCGTGATCTTCGTTCGTTCTCGGGGAGAAGGGCCGATGTTTAAGGCACTAAGGAAGTTGCCATTTTTTGCTGTTGAAGAATTGCAGACCCCATTTGTGAAAGTTGCAGTTTTGGTGTTATCACATCAAACCCACCGCTCTGCCCCACAGCCAGCCCTGCTTCCCACAGCCCCAGGAGGGAATTGCCATTGCAACCCAGAGCAGGCAGGAGCACACAGACTGGACACCCCTGCCGCACAACCAGCAGTGACACAGCCAGGCCCCGTCCCACCCCATTGCCACAGCCTCCTGTCAGGCCAGGCTGCCATGGGCTCATTTCAGCTCCGTGCACTTCTCCAAACAGCCTGGCTAGAAACGGTGCCTCTGCATTACAATGAGACGCACAGTGCTGGCTGCTCTCTGTTGCTGGTGGCAGGATCCCAGGGCTGGCAGTGCTGAAATTTGCAGCACTTCTAAAAAGTTGTGATCTCAACTAAAAGTTGAGGTCACTGCCACAAAACTGTGGCCCCCAGTTTTTGTAGAGCCTCACCATTTGGAACGTCCCCCAGCTCAGCGGATGCTGACAGCTGGCATCTAAGACTCTCCCCTTCCAGTCAAGGAAAAACTCTCTTACTCACAAACCAGAAAGCAAAAACTCTCGCCTTCGGAAATGCCAAATGAAATCCTATTATACAGAGCTCGGAACAGAGGGCAGGCAGGAGAACTGAAAGAAGGCTGTTGTAGGGTCCCATTAGCGACAGCCTGCTAACAGTTTAACCCCATGAACAGAGCAAGGAGCTGAGCTGATGTACAGGGGATCCAAGTCTTGATTTCCATGTTCTTAGTCTTTCACTCCCTGAGCCAGCTAGTCTGTTGAAGGAGCAGTACCCCCGCCTCTCAGTTCTGGGGTGATGAGTTGTGGAATGCTGAATTGCATCAAAAGCTATTGTGGCCATGAGGTAGCTTCTCAAGGGGAAGAGTATAAAGCAGGGGCAAATAACGCTTCCTTGAGGCTGCGACATGAAAAGTTTTCCCCTAGGGTGAAGGCAAAATAAACTCCCTTGCTGAAATCTTGCTGTTCACGCTATGACTTTGGGTCCCCAGAATCATTATGCTGGCATGAAACGGAGACTGCCCCCAAAGCACTGCTGCTGTGTCTCTGGTGTTTACACTTTCACTTGCCCTGCATCACCAACCAGCTGATGTTTCTTGCTTTATTTAGACTGTCGTGGAACAGCCTGGGCGATGACGGTGCCTTAGAGCTGGCCAGAGTCCTGCCAACAATGACCATGCTGAGGCTGCTCGAGTAAGTATAGCGTGGCATATCAAGAATGGCCCAAGGGGAATTTTCGTTTCTGTGCTGCCGTCTATGGAATCACAGCCCTTTTTAAATAGGGGACGTTTGTTAAAGGAAATAGCTGCATACTGTAGACACAAGAAAACAGGCTTCCACACAGCTTGAGTTCTTGCTTAGTCTGCTTTGTTTACCAGGGACCAAACCATGCCTGGAACTCTACATGGCCCAGAGAGACATCTAATAGCTCGGTAATGCACTGCAAGTAAACATGTAATTATAGTCACTAAAAAAATCAGTTGACTACTAGATGAGATTCAAAGTTACAATGAAAGAAGAGGGAGGATTTGGCTCAACAAGGAGTTTACTGGAGCTTTTTCACTATAAAATGGATGTAGTTAAACTCACCTTTCATTAGGAAATGTTTGTTTAATTTTCCAGGTCATTCATCTGGGGCAAGGAAGCAAGATGTGTCATTTCTAAGGCTGCTATGTGGTCACTTGCACTGGCTGTGACTCACGCTGAATTCACAGCACAGTTAGCTTGAGTTATAGTTTGAGGGTTACCCCTCGGTCAACTCCCGTCCACACACACAAGTCCCTAGCTCAAGTGAAGTGGTGCTTTAAGCGAGCGATGCAGTGAGGATATAACAGCTCCAGCTGAAACAGCTCGTCAGCAGCTAATCCAGTCACTCTGGGTCACTCCAAGTGTTTTGATGTGTGGTCGCTATCAAGTTAGGCCAGTTTGCCTGTCGTAACCCCACTGAGAGTAGCCACCCTTCAAAACGGAGTGTACTTAACTCGCGCCAACTGTGTTGCAGTGAAGACACGCCCTCAGGCGCTAGCAAGAAGGTCGTATTCACAACAAGGGGGTCCACCCGTGGCAATCAGTAGACTTGACTCGTCAGTGTGACCCACGGAGGTTCTGCA
Organism: Mesoclemmys tuberculata; assembly: GCA_007922155.1. Taxonomy (NCBI): domain Eukaryota; kingdom Metazoa; phylum Chordata; order Testudines; family Chelidae; genus Mesoclemmys; species Mesoclemmys tuberculata. The sequence continues at coordinate 313,862 of ML675631.1, read as the reverse complement.
TCAATGCAGGGATCCATGCTAACAGATCTGATTGATGGCCTGAGGCCATTGTGACCAGCAGCTGCGCAGATAGGGAAAGGGATGGGAGAACTTCTGAATCTGACCTCTGTTGTGGAGCGTGGCAGCCTGCAGTACATAGCAGAAGCCTAGCCCCTGTGGAGGGGAAAAGGGACTGTGACAAGTTTGCAACTTTTCCTGTCCTGTTCTGAAAGCCATTTTCGCCTTCTCTTTTCGGTTTCAAAAGTCTGGACAAAAACTGCATTGCAGCCCGTGGTGCCAAAACGCTAGCGGAGGCGCTCGCCAAGTGTTGTGGAATTCAAGTCATACGGTGAGCATGCGTCACAGGTGGCGCCGGGGGGTGGGTCACCTCTTTGTAAGGCAGTGCCTCGGCGAATGGTGATGCCCCGCTGGTCAGTCAGCATTGGGTTCTCTGGAGTGGATTAAGACACTAAATGGGGCCCAGACCCAAAAACATTCTGGGCTTCCCAGGCAGACTCTTCCCCACAGGGCAGCTCCCCCTTCTCAGAAACACTCATAGAAATAAGTGATGGAAAGACTTTCTAGGTCCCATCTAGAGAGGCAAGGCGGGTGAGCTAATATCGTTTATTGGACCACCATCCGTTGGGCCAGACCTGAAGAAGAGCTCTGTGTGAGCTTGAAAGAGTCTCTCTCTCACCAGCAGAAGTCAGTCCAATAACAGGTACGGCCTCACCCACTTTGTCTCTCTAATATCCTGGGACCAACACGGACACAACACCACTGCATAGGTACCATATAGTCCATCCTTTCACCCAGAGTGAGATTGCTCCTTATCGCACATGTTCTATTGCTCTTGTTTTCCATGGGACTCACACCACTCCCCTTGGGAGGCTATTAGACAGGTTAATACTTCTCACGGTCAGGAAGCTTATCCTGGTATTGCGTTTTCCCTTCCATTTTTCTACATCTTGTTACACCTGGTTATACTCTTGTATTCTCCCCTAACCAAACCCTCTTAGTGCCGATAACCTTCCCATGGTTGGAGAGCCCTTTGTTTCCCCCAACTTTAGTCATTGCTTAGCCAAGCTTTGCATATTTAACTCCATGTAACATCTTCCCTTGGAAGCTAGTCCCTCCAACCCTGTGATCATTTTTGTTGCTGTTCTTGGGACTCCCTCCAATTTGACACTATCCTTCTGGTAACGGAGGCCCCAGAACAGAGCGCTGTATTCCAAGTGCCGTCACAGCAGAGCTGTATGGAGAGAGCCTGCTGCCTCTCTGTCTCGTGCTGTGATGTCTTTGCACAAGCTCATCCAAGCTGCATTGGTCTATGTGCTGTATCATGCTGCACGCTCCTGCGTAACGTGCTGTCCCATTACCTCTAGGAATTACTGCATCCCAGCTTTCTCCCCCTCATTACATTTTGGAATATTTTTCTGCGGGTGTATTAGGTCAGCTGTTCCTCCCACCTGCGATACCCCTATGAACTCTCATCTTTTGAATCCTAAATCTCACCCCCAAGACAGACAAGCCAATGTCCCAGCCTCCCTCTCCAATCAGCCCCTGTGAGTTAGGAGCAGACAGTTATGAACTGCATGCCACCAGGAAGGAGGAAGATGCTGTAATAACCCATGCAATGTCGTTATAGGCTTTGGAGCAATCCAGTACCCAAGAACGTTGAAGAAAGTCTTACGAAGCAAGATGCAAGATTGCATTTCTCATTCTTTTAAGAAGGAAAGACCATGAAATGAATAAGAGCTGACTTAGTAGGGTAGATAACCCAGGTTGTAACCTGTAAGACTGTAACCACGTGTCATTCTTACTCTGCACTTAGCACAAGAGGTTTTCTTGATAAAAGAACCTCAGACTCAGCTGAGTTTGGTTGTTCTAAGCGCAAGACCTGTCTGTTCCTGTCCTTAGTTCCTTTCTACCTCAAAGAGAGATTTAATCTTTACACACCTGGGTTGAAGATAGTAAAATCCACTAGCGGTCAGGGTGAGTCAGAAGAATAGCTCTGTATCTTTATACAGGAACATAACACCTACTACCAGCGTGAGTCAGAACTCTGCCTCTCCGTTTGGGGATCTAGAACCTGATTCCCTGTTTCTAGAATGTGTTGAATGTGCTGTCTGCTTCCCTCAGACAGTATGATTTCTAGGGCTGGGCAAAATATTCACAACGAACCTGTGACTGCTTGGAAGTATGACCGGTTTGGATTTTGTTTTGATGCGGCCCAGGTGAAAATCAGCCTAGTTTCCAGCTGACAAAAATTACAAAGATCCATCTTCACATTTTGATCACATAAAGACCAAGCTTCAATGAGAAAACAGCCATTTTGTACTGATCAAAGTCAGGGGGCTGCACAATGGCTCAGAACAACATTGTAAATACTGTGTATGTTACATTTTGGGGTGGGGCTGGGGAAAAGTTATTCCCGACTTTCCTACAGCTCTGATTGTTCCACTGAGCTCGGAAGGCTACATGGGACTCTGTATTTGAATTTGCACTAGCCTGTTGGATGTGAAGGGGTGTTGCGCAGGGGCTTCGTGGAAATGCTGCAATCGCTATATGGGCCCAATCCTGAAATCTGCTCTGTGTGAACATGTAGTCAAAGGATCTGCCCAGGCATATCCAATTGCAGGATTGGGGCCATGCTGAGCACCTTATTTATATTCAGTCATGGTGTGACTTGTGTGTTGGTTTTTTTTACTGTAAATATTTAACCTCTGAAATGGGTTTATCTGTTGACTTGTTTACAGCAGTGGTTTGGATTGGGAGCTGCATTCTGTTCTCTTAGAAGAAGCCGTTTTTAGCACAGAAGCGTGCTGAGAAATGAAGGTTAGGGCAAAGCAAATGTGCTGCTGGTTCCCACTATGCCATGGAGTATTAGTGGTGACTGTTTTTATTTAAAAATCCATGTTAAGTTTCCCAAAGTGCATATTTGGTTTTAATTTATATGACCCAGGGGCCAAGCATGATTTTTTCGGGCCCAGTACAAACTTGTAACACAGGTCCCCTCCCACACACATACCCATGGGGGTTGTGGCCTGGGCTGGGCCCCTCAGGGCTTCCGGGACCCGGTAAAGTGTACCCCTCTCCCCTCAGTATGGGGGCCCTGTATATGACTTATCTGGGGCGAGGAAAGGCAGGGATCCCTGAAAAGGGATAATTGAGAGGAAGGAAAAGCCCAGAGTCACCAGTGAGCTTCCATAGGTCCCAAATCAGTAATGCACTTGAGCATGTGCTCCAAGTTAAGCTCGTGCCTGGCCGGATTTGGGTTTTATTTCCTTTCCATGTTTCCAATGTAATTTGCTCAGTTTACAAATGAAAATGGGATTTTTCTATCTGCCATCCTAGCAAATTGCAACTGGGTGGCTCCAGGTGACATGCTGCAGTCACTGAGCCCCCAAAACACCTGTGAGCTTGAGTTCTGGCCTTCACAGGGGTCTGAGAATGCGTTGTACCAATTCATTGTTCTCTGCCTGCATCCCACAGGGTGTCCTTCCGGAAGTTTAGGTGGCCAGATTAGCTGGTTCTAATGGTCCCTTCTGGCTAGAAAGTCTGTGAAACACAGGCTGGGAACCTAAAAGTGAAGTTGGTTTCTTCCTGCCTTGACCACTTTGTGCTCTGAATTGTGATCACCGTTTTGCCACCCTCAAAAACAGCTATTGCAGAAGTTCTCTGCTTCTGTCTCCCACTCGGTCCAGTTTATTCCATGGGTAAAAACAAATTATAGCACTTGTAAAAACAGATTTCTTGGCCTGTTGTATCATTTTGTTGATAACACTAATGTCTACATTTGGTCAAGTTCAGATTCTAGTCCAGTTTATTCTCCTCTTTCATTGATTGGAAATGTTCACTGTTGTACATTTTTTATGCACTGTAACGGGAGTATATGTGTGATACTGAATAAAGAAGAGCCCCTGGGATTCTGAAACAGTTTGACTTAGTTTCATGTTCTGTTTCTAGTCAGTTTCACTTTCTGGGGCTCCAGCATTAAGCTGCATAGGGGTCAAAACATTAGGAAGGTAAATGTTGTTATTAATCATGTGTATTATGATAGGGTCCACAGACAAACTGCAAATGGGATCCCATTGTGCTAGGCTAGTGCTGTACAAACAGGGGGCATGGTAAACAGTCCCTGCCACAAAGACTTTACAATCTAATTAATCTGTTGTCCTATAAATCAGAGACAGGTCCACAAACGTCAAGAGATGGGCTCAAAAATCACGAGGTTTTTAAAAAAAATAATTTCAGAGGTTTTTATTTACCTTCTGATTTTTCACCTTTTTAACCTTCAGTTCACATTTTCAATCATTTTCCCCCAACAGTGAAGGCTAGAAACGTATTATTCTTTTAAACCAAAGCTGAGATTCTCATTTCGACATGATTCTGGGAGTTGGGTCTCCATGAAACACACCAAACATTGTGAGACTCAGGATAAAACTGCGAGAGTTGGCAACGCTGCAAAAGTTTACAATTTTAGAGCAATCACGAGTTCCTGGAGAAGTTCTGTTGATGTTAGGGATTATCCCACCTCCCACTCTTAAATCTAACTGTAAGACTTACCTAACCTGAAGAAGAGCTTTGGGTAAGCTCAAAAGTTTGTCACTCTCACCAACAGGATCCAATAAAAATACTACCTTACTCACTTTGTCTTGCTAATACCATGGGACCAACGCTTCATACAAACTCATAGCATCCTTTTCGGAATTCAAGACCAACTTCCAAACACATGACCATCACTGTCCTCCTTCATACAAAAGCTCATTCTGGCAGCAAAAGAAAAAAAAAGATGTAAACGCAAGAGTAAATACAGACATAAAATCAAACCCCATTCCTTCCACACCACAAGGTGTCGGTATAACCTAAGAGATGGGGGAGAATCTGTTCCTATTCTAGAAACTAGTATATAAAATATGGCTAGACACTGTAGTTTGAGTGCATGCATTCCAACTTCAGCTGCAAGACAAATCAGACGCCTGAAAAAGGGATACAGTGGTCTGGAAAAGAGAGTGAGCCACTGAGCTAGACCATCCCTTCTTGCCTGTCCTCAGCAGTTAAGGAGAACAATTTATCTTCCTCTTCTTTATAACCTTGTATGTACTTGAAGACTGTTCTGTCCCCCATCAGGTTTCTCTTCTCCAGACTACACTAACCCAATTTTTCAATCTTTTCTCATAGGCCATGTTTTCTAAGCTGTTAATCATTTTTGTTGCTCTCCTCTGGACTGTCTCCAGTTTATCCAAATCTTTCCTGAAGTGTGGAGTCCAGACCTGGACACACAACTCTTTATCAGTGCTGAGTAGCGTGGAAGATTTACTTCTTGTATCTTGCTTAAAACGCTCTTGTTAATACCTCCCTGAATTATGTTCATGGGGGGAGGGGTTTGGGTTTTTTGCAATGGTATTACATTGTTGACTCAGGTTTAGTTTGTGATCCATTATAATTCCCAGATCCTTTTGTGCAGTACTCTTTCCTAGGCAGTTGTTTGCCATTTTGTATTTGTGCACTGGATTGGTCCTTCCTCAGCGTAGTACTTTGCATTTGTCCTTATTAATGTCATCCTCTTTATTTCAGACCACTTCTCCAGTTTGCCTAGATCATTTTTGAATTCTAATCCCATTCTCCAAAGTGCTTGCAACCCCTCCCGGCTCATTACTGTCCACAAACTAAAGTGTTCTCTCAGTGTCATTATCCAAATCCTTTATGAAGTTAATGAAAAGAACCAAACCCAGCAGGACCCCACGTGATATTTCCAACTTGATGTGAACCATTGATAATTACTCTCTGAGTACGGTTTTCCAACCAGTTATGCACCCACCAAATAGTAGGTTCATCTAGGCTGTATTTCTCTAGTCTGTTTATGAAGTCATGTGAGACATTATCAAAAACCTTACAGTCAAGATATACCACATCTAGTACTTTCCCTGCTATCCACAAGGCTTGTTACCCTGTCACAGAAGGATATTAGATTGATTGACATGATTTGTTCTTGATACAGCCATGCTGACTGTTACTTATCCCCTTATTTTCTTCTAGGTGTCTGCAAATCGATTGTTTGAGTATTTGCTCCACTGTCTTTCTGGCTACTGAAGTTAAGATGACTGGTCCGTAATTGCCTGCGTTGTTCTTACTGCTGTATTTATAGATAGGTACTATATTTGCCCTTTTCCAAGTCCTCTGGGATCTCTCCCGTTCTCTCTGAGTTTTCAAAGGTAATTACTAATGGCTCAGAAATCTTTTCAGCCAGTTCTTTAAGAATTCTAGGCTGTATTTCATCAGGCCCTGCTGACTTGAAGACATCTAACTTGTCTAAGTACTTCTTAACGTGTTCTTTTCCTATTTTAGCATCAGATCCTACCCCATTTACACTGATGTTCTCTATGTCAGGCATTATCCTTTCACTGCTAACTTTTTTGGTGAAAACTGAAACAAAAATGGCATTTAACATTTCATTGCTGCATTTTCTGTTACTGTCTTTCCCTCCTCATTGAGTAATGGGCCTACCCTGTCCTTGGTCTTCCTCTCGATTCTAAGGTATTTGTAAATTGTTTTCTTGTTACCTTTTATGTCCCTAGCTATTTTAATTTCCTGTTTTGCCTTGGCCTTTCTCAATTTGTCCCTACACGCTTGCGTTTTTTAATATTCATCTTCATAATTTGTGGAAGGGGGTTGTATGACTCTTTTTTGAGTTTCAAGTCATTGAAGATCTCCTGGCTAAGCCAAGGTGGTCTCTAGCCATACTTTCCCGTACATTGGAATAGTTTGCTCTTGTATCCTTAATAATATCTCTTTAAAAAAACCAACAACTCTCCTGAACCCCTTTTTCCCTTAGACCTGCTTCCCATGGGATTTTTTCTACCAGTTCACGTAGTTGGCTTTTTGAAGCTCATTGTCTTTATTTTGCTGTTTTCCCTCCTACCATTCCTCAATATCATGAGCTCTATCATTTCATGATCACTTTTACCCAAGCTGCCGTCTACCTTCCAATTCTCTACCAGTTCCTCACTGTTCGTCAGAATCAAATCTAGAATAGCCTCTCCCCTCGCTGCTTTCTCCACCTTCTGTAATAAAAGGTTGTGGATTACTCTTTTTATTGCAAATGACATCCCCTGGTGTGTCATTAAACAGGCTGCCAGGAATGCAGGAAATAAAGGGACAGATAACAAGTAATGGTTGGAACTAGTAGGGTGGCCTCTTTCAAGAGGGCCTGATGGTATCTGAGCGTATCTTTTTCATTATAGCAGGTAGCAGTGCCTGCAGTCGAGGTTGCCTGACGTGTCTCATTATAAGACCATATTTGCAGGCGGAATGGTGAGATTTTTGCAAAGTTAAAAGCAACTGAAACGTCCTTTGCTGGGTGCCTTCCTCAGTCCGAAGTTTTTTGTATGCAGAGCAAAAGTCTATTGTCTTAAAGCTGTTTGGTGCCATTCTCAATCTCACGCTACTTCCCCATCGCTGAGCTTCCAAAGTGAAATGACCAACATAGTGGGTGCTAATTAGCATCTCTGTTCATTGTCACAGCAGGGAGGCTAAAGACTGACTTGATCTCTGGAGCGCAAATGACTCTCTTTTCCTAAGATCTGGTCTGGTCCCTTCGGCTCACTAATGAGGCACATTGGCGAGAAAGTGTGGGTGGAGAGAGAAACTTGCACAGTGGCGACTGCCCCTTAAATTCCCTTCTAATTTTTTTAAAGGGAAAAAGAAAAAATAAGATTTGAATGCCTCGAAGAATGGTCCAGGTGTTTATCAGATCTGAACTTGGGAGATCCAAAAAGTGGCTCTACCTCGCTGATGTGCAATGCTTCATCTCTTATGACCCCTTCAAGACGCATGGGAAAAATAAGGCAGCTTAGCATTTGTATAAGTTGTCTGCTTACAGAAACAAGACCACTGCACCAGCTGCATGGATTTGATGGCCCTCGGCTCTCCCTCAGCATTGGATTTGCTGTTCTGGAAGCGTGATCTATTAAGGGTTATTTGTATTGCACTGTAGGATTCTTCAGGAAAATGACTACTGCGCCTCTTTCCCAGCTGGAAGTAGATCTAACTTCTTCAGCAGCTTTTATGATATGGAGACATGAGTGGAGATGCCCAATAGAGGGCACCGTCAAATAATATCAGAGCAGATGCTAGCCTTTCTAGTTGAGAAACTGAAACTTTACTCGTGTCTTTAGTGGTGACACAATCTAGATCAAGCCATCCTTGTGTCTTTTCCGTGGGCAGCTCCATTGATTCCAGTGGGCATACGGGGTGTGTGTGTGTGTGTGTAAAAATTTGGCTCTCCAGATAACTGAAGAGTTCATATCACACTGGAGAGAACCTCCAGGAAGAGGGCTCTAATCATCGAAGTTACGGATTGAAGGGAAGGAAGAGAAGGCTGTAGCCAGACAAAGTGTCCAGTATACCTGAGACATTCATTGTTAGGGGGAAGGATCAATTGGTCCTTCAAGGCTAATGCTCTGTCTTCACTACAGACCTCCATTACTAAGGGGTGTGAAGATGTGTGATCCCTGATGATGAAACTGTGTTGGTAAAGTATTCCTTGTGTAGACATGGACTGAACAGTCATGACGCATCCAGTTTGTGAAGTGTGTTGCTCAATGCTTCCCCAGATAGTGGCTGGTACACACAGAAAACAGTCTACTACTGCTATCAGCTAACAGTTATTCCATTTAGCTCTGGAGTGGAGGGTCGTGCAGCGCTGCTGAAGATCCTGGGTGTGGCCTACGAAGGAAGTCCTTACCATAGCACTTGTATAATACCTCTTCTGTGGAGGATCCTCACCCTTGTCCACCTCGGGCTTCCACCATCCCAATGGTATCGTGACCTTCCTCTGGTGCCCATCAACAGCACCTCTAAACTGGCCAGAATTGCTGCGGTGCTCTTCAGATGCACCCTTTCTCCTTCAGGGCCTGCCAGAGAGAAGTGCTGTGTTTACACTGTATTTCTGTGTAGATGCGCACCCTTGTGTTTGCTGTGCCGCGTTAGCCAGCCATCGTAAAGCCTACAGCCTTCGCTAGCGGGTGAAACCATTCTTCCTGGCATTGGAATCAGTGCGGAGAGAGAGAAAAGGAGACAGCAGTAATGTTCCTGGCTATGCTGGGAAGAGCAGCTTCTCCTTCAGGTAAGAGACTTTTAAAGAGACCAGGTTGGACATGATGTGGCTCTCTGAAGGACCAGGAAAAGGGGCCGAGAAGTTATCTCCTGCCAATGAATGGGAAAACCCACCCGCCTTGCCTCCTGGAGCCAGCATTGCTGTTAAAGATGGGAGGGCAGACGCAAGGCAGGAAGAAGAAAGGCTGGTTTGAATGGTAGGCAAAACTTGGTGACAACAGATTTGTCTTCATGACATGCAAGCTTTTCGGCCACGACGAGCGTCTTGGCTCCCTGTGTTTTAGAATGAGTTTTGGTTCTGGGCATCTCCTGGATGGGTCCTTCCAGGTTCCTCACTAGGACTTTTGGAAGCCTAAATCAAAACGTGGAAATTCTCAGCCTGCAGTTTTGGAGATGATCTCGTTAGGAGCTCCCTGCACAGTTCAGTTCCAGTCTACACAAGGGACCAAACCAGAACCCCAGCTCTGCCTACTCATACTCTGGGGAAACTCTGATCTGGCTCCAGAGGTTTCAGCTTGGGCTCATCTCTAAGTCAAAAGAGAAGCGGCTCCTAAAAGGACCATCCCAGGAGTTACATGCGGTTAGTGCATGTGTGGTCTCCTTCCAGACAGACATCTGGTGCAGTAAACCTGCCTGCTCTTTACCTGAATGCTGAGTGGCTGTGTGTGACTTTTCTGGTCCTTGGGACACAAGAATGACGGCAGCTGTTTCCAGGTAGGACGATAAGACGTCCAGAGGGAAGTAATTGCTGTGTGGAGAAGGGGATTACAGGCAGGAACAGCTGAGCGTCTGAAGAGGAGCACAAAGCTCCAACCAGCTCATGAGTGAGGAATCCCGTCCTGACTGCCACGAATTGCATCTCCATCTCGAGATCCAGTTGCATCCGAGCTGCGTCATATCGTGTAGCACGCTGCAAATCTCCTCTCGTCTGAACACAGCGCAACCGCTGACTGCAGGAAGCACAGGATCGGGTACAATTGATCCTTGGCTGTCATTAAATAAAAGATGAGGAGGGAATATTAGTGCATCAAGGGCCAAATCCAGATCTTGGTTAGATGGGGGGGTAAATCTGATGCAAGTACACTAGAGTCAAGGAAGTCAGGACTGAATGTGGGTGACATGGCTGAGAAGACTGAATGGGAAGGCAAGCTTTGCTCCCAAACAGAGCCATCACAGAGATCAGCTCCACTGGGGCAAAGATCCGGACTCCCCCCACACATAGCACTTAACCATCAGAAGAGAGAAGTGCTGGGACAGCCTTCCAATGGGGGTCGTGGGGGCAAAGCACCTCACTGGTTGTAAGCTGGAGCTTGATAAATGTATGAATGGGGTGATATGGTTGGGTTGCTATGTACCCCCCCCCAAGGCATCATCTTTGTTGCCGTTGTTTTGTACCCACTAGAGGTCCTGCCTCCCATGGTAGAAGCTCCAGTGACCCTCTGTTAGCACCATGTGGGGCTCTGTGGAGAGGAGGGCCCTCACTGACATGAGACCCCTCAGAACATCTCCGGACCTTGCTCCCATGGAGCCCCTTTTCTTCGTTCCCGGACCAGGCCTAACTGGCCCCAGGACAGGTCAATTCAGGCTGCAGTGTCTTCTTCAACCGTGGCTTGGGACCGAGCTGGTGACGAAGGCCTCCGCATTCAGCGCGCCGACCGCCGCTCCCTCCTCCTCTGCTTTCAAGTATGAAATGAAGCTGGAAAAGTCACTGCTGAGTTCCTGAGTCCCTGGCGATCCCGGCCGGGCGAGGTGTCACTGCTTCGTGGAGTTATGGGCTGCCGGTTGCATAGCCCCTGGGCTGTGTGAGCCCAGGGGCTGGACGGGCGATGGGCACGCTGCACGGTGTAACAGCACCCAAGGAGCCGCCAGAATTTTCCGAGTGTGGCAAATCCAGGCCAAAGAATGATTTCTCTCGCAGCCTGGGAAAAGGGTTGTGCAGCTCGCCCAACCGGTCCCTGGGGAGACCCTTTTGGCTCTCTTTATCCTACGTGATCCACGTTCAGACTGTTAGTACCTCCAATGTGGGGAGCATCTATAGCCGGGGTCGGCAGTCTGCGGCACTTTCCAGCCCACCGACGCGACCCTGCCCCTTCTCTACCTGGGCCAAGGGGCACCCTTGGCTGGGAGCAGCGCGGCCTCTGCAGGAACGGGCCTGCCGAACTGCTGCCACCACTGCCACTGGGAACGGGCCTGCAGACACCCCCCGCCCCGCCGTCGCTGCAGCACTGGGAGGGGACGGGGGGAAGAGGATGGAAGATTTGGCACGGCCCTGGCTGAAGGTTGCCGACCCCTGATCCATAGAATTGGCAGCATCTATTCAAGGCTTTGGTGGCATTTGCCCGTCTTATCACATTGCAGCTGTGTCCTTGCAGAGGCAACATTAGACTTGGTTTCCTGATCCTCGGGCGCCTTTTCGCTGCAGCCGCCACTTGAATGGTTCCTTTGCCAGCTGTTTAATCCAGCTTCCTTCCACGCCTACTGTTTGCCATACAAGGAGCAGCTTATTTAAGGAGCACTGAGGGCTGGATCACAGTGGGACAAATCTCAGTGAAGTTACTCTGGCCCTACACCAATGTAGCTGGAGTGGAATCCGGCCCCGCAACGCCCTTCCCCAGCTGTCTCACACTCCCACGTGTGAGACTGTTCTCCAGCATCCGGGACAAGCCAGGGCACGCCGAGCTGTCTTGCTCACACTGAAGTCAATGGGGAAAGTCCCGGTGATTTTGGGCCCAGAGAAAATGAGTTGCTGGGAACCGAACAACCAGGTCCTCAAAGGTATTTGGGAGCCTAACTCCCATGGGAATAATGGGAGTTAGGAGCTTAAACCCCATCTGTGAATCCAGTGCAGAAATTCTGCTAGCGGCTTCACTGCATGCCCTCGTCCTGCCTGCTACAAGCCCTGACTGCGGACCCCCACCCACACAACGTGCCGTGGTCCACGTCTGTGGCTGTGGGGGCAGGGCCATGGGGAGCAGCTGCTCTCCCCTCTGAGCCCAGCACGTGTCAAGGGGGCGTTAACATGCTGCCTGCTTGCACCTCCCCAGCCCTGGGAGAAGGGAGGTTTGCACAAGCACGGGCAGGGATGCCCAAGGCAGCTGTCCCCTGAAGGCAGGGGCTGGTTCTTGCAGGGAGAGCAGCGTCTTTTCAATGTGGAAGCCCTGTTCTGTGCAGGGGTGAGAAGCCAAACCCTTTTCCGGGGTCAGGGTGTGGTGCCGGGGGGAAGAATACTCTTCCAAGCTCCGCCCCCCCAATAAGCTCCACCCTTCTGAGACACGCAGTCAACTGTGCAGTTATTTAAAATGTGACCGCGCATATTCCCTGAGCTCCTCTGGGCTTCTTCAACTTGGCTTCCCTTCAGTGGGGCTTGAATAGGCCATGAGCATGGCTCCTTCTTGCAAGGGGGAAGAAATCAGTGGTGGAATTGCCCAAAGGCTCACTGGAAGGAGACGTCTCTTACTGTACACTGGGCAGATCTGTGACCCGTCCTCCCCTTCCTTACCTAAGTGAGGAACGAGAGCGTTAACAATCCTGACGTTTAACGTAGCATCGGGCATCTGTGTTCTCCGGTCATGGAGCCGAATGGGGGCGGTTCATATCTCTGAGCTATTGTGCCAGGCTCTCCGCAGCCGCACGCAGACATTTCTGCAGCAGGTACGCTCAGGTCACGTTTCTGACGTTTCTTCACAGCCGTAACAGCTAGAGATGTGCTTATTTTTTTTTTAAATGAAAGCTGAGATTCTGGGGAAAGAGAGAGCAGGTTCAGAGAGGAGGTGCTGGCTGCGTCCGAGCCCTGCTCTCCATAAACCTCTCATCCTGGGAAAAGCAAACCAAGGAGCACCATCTGGTGAGTGAATTTCATGGAGTTTCCTGGGCTAGAGTAAGAGATGCCCCTGATCTTGGAGAATATCATATTACTCTGCAAACCCAGTGCATAGCTCACCCATATCACATCCTAATTGGCAGAGGAACCAGTTGAGGGCTGGACTTAACAGCTTGACCTTGTTGTTAAAGCACTGGGGTAGAACTCAGGTGACCTGGGTTCAGTTCCCAGTTCTGCCACAGACTGCCTGTGTGACCCTGGTCAAGTCACTTAATCTCTGTGCCTCAGGTTCCCCATCTGTACAGTGGGGATAACTAGTCTGTCTATTTACATTGTAAGGCCTTTGGGACAGGGCCTGTTTCTTACCGCCCTGTACAGCACCTAGCACAATGTAGCCCCGATCTCAGCTGGAACCTGTAGGCATTACAGGACTATTAATTATGATGGTGAGCTGAGAAGCACAATCAGACTCTTTGTCACTCAGCAACTACTGTGTGACCCAACCTAATCAGATTTTAAAAGGTGTCGCCTCTCCCTTTGCACCTTATCAAAACTAATAGACGAGAAATGTTGTTATTGGCACTCAGATGCAATCAGGGATACAAAGTTGGTTCCGAAAGGAACAATTTAAGTGCAAAACCTAATGGCTGTTTATTTAAAACAAACAACCAAATCCTTCATTAGAAAATAGTCCATTGAATATATTTTTCTTTCGGCCTGGTCTACACTGAAAATTTGCCTGGGCATAGCTATGTCGGTCGGGGATGTGAAAAATCCACGTCTTTGAGCGATGTAGTGATGCCAACCTAACCACTGGTATAGACAAGGCTAAATCGCCAGAAGGATTAACTACAGCAACAAGAGAACCCCTCCCATCGCTGTAGTGAGCGTCTACACTGAACCGCTACAGCAAGGCAGCAGCAGCTGAGCTGCTGTAGTGTTTTAAGTGGAGACATACCCTTTAGCTTTCTAAGGGCTGGTCTACACTTTAAAACTTGCAGCGGTGCAGCTGTATCGGTCCAGCTGTGCCACTGTAAGAACGTGTGTGGAGCCGCATTATGTCGACGGGAGAGAGCTCTCATGCCGACGTAACAAAACCACCTAAACGAGCGGTGACAGCGATGTCAGCACGAGAGCATCTCCCCCCGGCACAGCGCTGTCCGCACAAGCGCTTATGCCAGCAACACTTACGTCGCTTTTTGTCACACCTCTGAGCAACAAATGTTTTACCAGAATAAGGGCTAGTGTAGACAAAACCTAAGGCCAGGTGTCTGCTAAAGACCTGTATCGGTAGAACTATGTTGCTCAGGGGTGTGGACTAACCCCCCATGCAGACAGCATTATGTCAATGGGAAACCTTCCCCATCAGGATAGCTATTGCCTCTTGGGGAGGTGGATTAACTACACCGACGAGAGAAGCTCTCCGGTTTGCAGAGCAAGAAGACAAGCCCTGTAACTCGGCCAGTTGTAACAACTCCAGTTCCAGGAAAAAGCCCCTTTAAAATCTTTAACAAAGCACCTAGTGAGTGGAGAATACAAATATAGATGAATAATTTAAGTAAAAAACCTCCCAGGGGATTTGGTTCCAATTTTATTACCCCTTCTCCGCATAAGAAAAGCTCCTCCTTGGGCTGAGCATCTGTAAGCCAAGTTTCAGTCTCCGGGAGATAATTGGTCATAAAACACTGAAAATGTAGGTTTAGAACAGAAAGTCTGACAGTTCCTTAAGTCCAGCAGAGTGAATTATAGGCACAATATTAGAAAGCCGAGTATCCCTAGATAGTCATGTGTATCTGGGTCATGATCACTCGCAGATATTCCCAGTAGCTTCCAAAGGCTGCCGAATCTTTTTTTTTTTTTAAGGATAATTATTTTCTCTGCTTGTCTAGCTTCAGTTATAGGAAATGCTGGAAGTGCGTTATAGTTGCATTTACCTCTTTATGTGATCTCTGGTGAGTTCCTATAACAAAACCAATCTAGGCATAAACACTCTGGCTTAAACCCAGCAAAGTGCTGAAGCACGTGTTTAATTTTAGGCACCATGTGAGTAGTCCCTTTGACATCAATGGGACTACTCCCGTGCTTAAATGCTTGCTGGATCATACAACCCACTAATTAGGAGCAAATTCTACCCACACAGAAGTGCCTGCTGCTCTGTGTCACTTGTGCACTCATTTGAGTGCAGAATTTGGCCGTGAGAAAATAACATCAAGGGCAGGGGCTGGCTTTCATATATCTTAAGACCAGAAGGTCAATGTGATTATTGAGTCTGATTTCCTGCATAACAAAAGCCCGAGAATTTCACTCGGGATCCTGCGCTGAGTTTAATGACCCGTGAGTGAAGTTCAGGAAGACCTCCTGACTCTTGATTTGCACTGATGTAAATGACTCTGAGGCACACGGCAAAGGAGAATCAGGCTCGAAGACTGGCTGGCCTTCTCCTAGGTCTTCCCTGGTTATACCTTGAAAGATGACGTTACGTTGATCACGCAGACATTATTTCACCATGTAGCTTGTCTAGCCACCAGATGGACACCTTCCAGGGGATCTCCTATATGGAGAACTTCTGGAGGCCCATGTTCGCGGAGCCGACATAGGCGCAGGTTCAGGGATATTTGCAAGAAGGACTTGAAAACTTTCAAGCAGTGACAATGCAAGCTGGGAAGACGCAGCGAGCAACAGGCGGCGCGGGAGGGCTGCGCTGTGCCCCGAGAAGAGCTGGTTGAGAGACAGGTAAGTGAAGAGAGCAAAGAGAAAAGCAGCGCTGGCCTCAAACACTAGCAGTGTCCCAGCTTCATCCTCTGGCCCTGTGCCTAAGGCCTGCGCTATTTGTGGCAAGGAGTGTGGCTTGAGACCTGGACCGTGTAGCCACTCACGCTGAGGCACAATAACGAACCAGTTTTGGGACTTGCACCATTGTCTTTTGAAGCAGTCAGTGGTCGTGTAGTCCGGAGAGCAGCAAACAATAGGACTGTAAACAACTCTCTTGGTTGTTTTGTATAGGTGTAAAAAATAACACGTAGAGGAACGCACTCTTGCTGGTTTAGCTCTCTTTGGCCAGAATCTTACTCCAGGTCTACACCAGTGGTTCTCAGCCAGGGCACACGTACCCCTGGGGGGACGCAGAGGCCTAGTTTTGCAACAGGCTACATAAAAGGTACTAATGAAGTCAGTACAATCTAAATTTCATGCAGACAATGACTTGTTTATCCTGCTCTATAGACTCTACACTGAAATGGAAATACAATATCTATATTCCAGCTGATTTATTTTATAATTATATGGTAAAAATGAGAAAGTCCGCCATTTTTCAGTAACTGTGCACTGTGACGCTTGTGTATTATTATGTCTGATTTTGTAAGCAAGAACTCTTTAAGTGAAGTTAAACTTGGGGGTATGCAAGACAGATCAGATTTCTGAAAGGGGGACAGTTGTCTGGAGAGGTTGTGAGCCACTATTCTCCAGCCTATATTGATATAACTGAGTTTCTCAGGGTGTGAAAAAATCCACACCTCCAAGTGACAGTTACACCAACCTAATCCCACCCCTGTGTAGACAGCACGATGGTGATGGGTGAGTTTCTCCTGCCAACCTAGCTTCTGCCTCTTGGGGAGGTGGATTAACTATGCTGACAGAAGAAGCTCTCCCATCATCATAGGAGCATCTTCACTTAAGTGCTACAGTAGTTCAGCTGTGCCAGTGCAACATTTTAATGTACACCTGTCCCTAGACAGAGAGAACAGAATAGACACACAATGGAATATTAAGGATCTGCCTAATAAACCAAGAGAAGCCAGGAACATCAAAGTCAAGCTGAAACCTTGTACTGCATCCTCCTGTTCCCCATCTACTTTTATGGCTCTCACTTACTGTATCTTGTCTGACATTAGACAGTCAGTTCTTGAGGCCCAGAAATTGGTCTCTCTCTAGTAAGATCTGTAAAGTGCCCATTGCCCAGTACACTGCGAGTGCTCTGAGTCAATAATAGATGGGTAATAATGGTCATATAAAAGCTGTAGATTGCAGAGAAAAATAAGGCCCTACCTTTCTAATCTTCTTTGAAATACACAGGATGAAAAGGAAAAAAATGGGAATTATTTTGCTGAAAGGTAGGGGCTGACCTTTCTAAGTGGGCATGACTGGGCTGTGACTTGCTCCATCCTGCTGATGTATGGTGTGCAATGTGCTCCATTGTCCTATGACTGAATCCCCACTAGAAAACGTGGTGGTGACTATTAGATGTGGTCACATGGGCAGAGATTTTCAAGAGAGCTCACCACACACACGAGGGGCTGTGGATTTTCAGAAGAGCACAGTGCATTGGGTGCACACTGGGTATTGAACTTTTCTTTTTGGGGGGGGGGAGGGGTAATTGGGTCCTTATTTAGGTGCCCAAAAAGAAGCTGCGCTTTTTTGGAAAATCTAGCTCCACGATATATGGGAAAATTCTGTTATCTGCAGACACAGAATCCCATCTTGCTCCTGTTTAGAGCTGATGGGAGCTTTGCCCCCGACTTCGGTCTTGCTTGAGAGGTTAAGCATGCACTGCAATCCAGAACCCTTTAGAAGACTGAAGCTTCATCCTCTACATGTGAATGTAGGGTGCAAGGGCCTGTGACGCCCCGTTGCTGGGCAGAGCAGCTACACCAGGGAGCCTTTAGCTCACCCGGGAGGTTGGCTCGATCTTGATTGTGCACATGCTGGCAAAGAGGGGAGCGTTGGGTGTGGTCTCTAGAGTTGGGTCCTTAGATTTGATATAGAGCCAGTTGCTGGGAAGCCACGGGCAGGGGGAACAAAGAGGAAGCAGCTGCTAGTCCCGTTCATAATGTTACAGATCGAGGGGAAACCTCGTTCAGCCTGATGGGTGAATGCTCCCTTCCTTTAAGACAGTTGTCAGAGACTGTTCAGAGGCCACAGCTAAAATAAGGCCTATTACAGTCTGCCCAGAAGCTAGCACCACATGGAGGGGGAGGCGGTGCTTCACAGAGTGTTGGGACCAGGTGGGAACCTAGGTGTCTGAGACAACCCACAGAAACGGACAAGAACAGAGAGGCAAGAAAGCCAGTGTTAGCTGTTGAGCACAGTGCAATCCTGGGAAAAGCTAGAAACAGCATTTGGGTCTGTTGGCCAAGGAGGCTTGGTGCTTTAAGCTAAACAACTGCTCCTTCTGTTTGTGGTTCCTGCTGCATTCGGAGAAGCAGGACTTTGTACGTTGCTTGGAAATAAGCAAGCTTGCATGAAAGAGAATACTAGATTCCATCCATTTCTGCTTCCAGCTGGAATAGCTTCAGGACCCCAAAATTTGACTAGTCAATCAAGTCAAAAAAGGGCAACAGTACTAAAGAGGTCTTTGACCCAGGGGAAAGAGACACAAGAAGAACCAAAGGGTGAGAGTTGGAGCCAGACAAATTCACACTTGTAAAAATGCAAAGGTTTTTTTAACAGCAAGGATGACCAACCATTGGAACAAACTACCCAGGAAAGTGGTGGATGCCCCATCTCTTGATATCTTAACTTCCAGACTGGATGCCTTTCTGGAAGATGCTTTGGTCAAACACAAGTTATGGGGCTAAATGGAGGGATAACTGTGTGAAATACATTGCGCTGTGATTTACAGGAGGGCAGACTTGATAATCTAATGGTCTCCCTTGTGGCCTCAACTCTATGAATCTGTGTGGGCACAGGGGAAGAGAAAAGCTGAAGCAACAATTGCAGAAGGGTTATATTGCTGCCCCATGCCCTTCCCTCAGGGGGCAGGAGATGTTTCTGTCCACACTCCGATCCTTAATTAGGTTCTTCCCACCAAAGCAGTGTTGTGGGGTTTGTGCAGATGCTAGTGATGGTAAATTTAGCCTTTGAAAGATTTTACTTTTAAAATGCTTTTGGGCTCGATCCTGCCAGGAATCAAGCCACAAAACACTCATTGAGCCCAATGGGTGCTCTGCACAGAGGCCAGTGGCAGCATTAACCCTGTTTTGCTGTGAGGTGAAAACGGCTTCCTTGATTTTCCACTGCCAAGGAATCGTCGTATGAAAAAGTGACCAGCCTTCTCTCACTGAGGCTGAGAAAGGTCACCTCCGTGCAATGCAACCCTTCAACGGCAGCGTCTTAATTACAGATGGGCCAAGAGTGAGGAAAATGACTCACTGGTAGTTCAGCAATTTCTACATAGAACTTGGCTCTGGCCACCTTTGATAAAGGAAATCAGAATTTGAGCCTGTAGGTTCTGAGAGGAAACTCATCAGATTCAGCAGCACACTAAGCAACATGGCTACGTCTGTCATCTCTTGTTCGTTCTCCCCCAGGGAAGAAGCATGTGCAGGGGAGTGTTTTGGGAGATTTTTAAGAAGTCACGTAGTAACCTGTATGTTTTCGAGAAGGCAGGAAGCAGAAGATGTGCAGGCCGGCGTTCGTCCATGCTTTCAACGGTCCAGAAGGAGGCGTGAAGCACCCCCTGCGGGCAAGGTTTAATCGAAGGAAGGTGAATTCTGTGCCCATCGCTGAGATTTGTTTGATCCCAGCATGGAATTTGTTTCAGGGCAAAATAACTCAGTTTAGGCTGAAGTAGTTTATAAAGGCTAGATCATGCCATGGGCAACAATACCACGTGGTCATGTAACTCAAAAGGAATCCTCCCAGTCCACCGAAAATGCATGGCGTGCAATGGGGTAGCAAGAAGAGGTGGGGGCTAGCTTTAGCAAACAAACCACAAGCTGGTCAGACAAATTGTATGACCTGGTATAAGCTAAAGGGCCCAACCCTGCAGTCAGATCCATGGAGGGGGCTTCTTCCACCGATACGGAGCTTTCAGGGCATTGTACAGCCACAGGGATCCACCTGAATGGCTTGGATGGCAGGATTTGGCTCCCAAATTTTCCTTGTTGTTTGTTACATAGAATCATAGAAGATGAGGGTTGGAAGGGACTTTTGGAGATCATCTAGTCCAACCCCCTGCTCAAAGCAGAACCAACCCCAACTAAATCATCCCAGCCAGGGCTTTGTCAAGCTGGGCCTTAAAAACCTCTAAGGATGGAGATTCCCCCACCTCCCTAGGTTACCCATTCCAGTGCTTTACCACCCTCTGAGTCAAAACGTTTTTCCTAATCTCCAACCTAGACCTTCCCCACTGCACCGTGAGACCATTGTTCCTAGTTCTGTCATCTGCCACCACTGAGAACAGCCTCGCTCTATCCTCTTTGGAACCCCCCCTTCAGATAGTTGAAGGCAGCTATCAAATCCCCCCTCCCCCTTCTGCAGACTAAATAAACCCAGCTCCCTTGGCCTCGCCTCTCAAAGGGATGGTAGACAGCAAGCCGTTGATTGCTGCACATTGAGCCTGATGATCTAGCCATCTTTTTTATCTACCTTAGAGTCCATTCATCCAACCCATAGTTCTTTAACTTGCTGGCAAATATACTATGGGAGACCCTACCAAAAGCCTTGGTACAGTCAAGGTATATCATGTCCACAGCTTTCCCCACATCAAGTCATCTCATCATAGAAGGCCATCAGGTTGATCAGGCGTGACTTGCCCTTGGTGAATCCTTGCTGACTGTACCTGAAGTCCTACTTCTCCTCCAAGTGCTTCAAAATGGATTCCAGGAGGACCGGCTCCATGATTTTTCCAGGGACTGAGATGAGGCTGACTGGTCTGTAGTTCCCTGGATCCTCCACCTTCCCCTTTTTGAAGCCAGACGCGATATTTGCCTTTTCCCCATCACCCCGGCCCTTCCCCAAGCGCCATGCCTTCTCAAAGACAAGGGCCAGTGGCTTCTCCATCCCATCGGCCACCTCCCACAGCACCCTGGGACACACTGCATGGGGCCCCATGGACTGGTGCCTGTCCAGCTGTTCTAAACACTCCCGGCCCTGTTACAAAGGGTTCTCCCGCGGCTCCCCAGCCAGGCGGACCGCTTCGCCGGCCTGGCTCCCAGGGGACCGGGTTTCCCAGCGGTGTCTTACGGGCCAGATGATTTTAAAAAAATACCCTGTGCGTGGCGGCTACCAGAGAGCTCCCTGGCAGGGCGAACGATTACTGCCTTCGGAAGGACCAAGATTTAGAGGGGACCCCCCAAAAGCGGACACACGGCGAGTGCCCCCCTGGCAAAGACCCGGGCCGGGTGGGTTAGAGAACCGCTTGCTAAACCCAGCTTCCCTCCGGGCTCACCGGCTGGGGGCGCGCCCGGCCACCGGAGAGCGGGCGTCGATCCCCGGCGGGCGGCGTGGGAGCCGCGGCTCTCGGCGCCCCGCGGCTGCCTCTCCTCGCCCGGGGGTGGAGTCCGGCGGGCGGGGACGGCTCGGCTGCGCACGGAGCCCACCCTCGCCGGCCGCCTCCCCAGTCGGCTGGCGGCTGGCGGCCGGGGCGGAGCGGCGCGGGGCTGCCCGGATCGAGCCGGGAGCGTGGCCCGGCCCCGCCCGGAGGAGGCGGCGATGGTCGCCCGCTGAGCCCCGGCGGGACCCTCCAGCCGGAGGCGCCGCCGGCGATGCTCCAGCGGCCGGCCCCGGCTCGGTGAGGCGCGGCGGGCCCCGGAGCGGCGCGGCGGTGAGTGACCGGCTCGGGGCTCTCCGGCCCGGGGCCCCGCTAAGTTCCCCGGGAGCGGGGCGCTCGCGTTTACACGGGGGAACCGGTTCGCTCCGGGACGGGACCGAGAGCGAGCAGGACGCGGGCCCGCCGCCTCCGCTCCCCGCCCCGGCGGCGCGGAAGCGCTGGCCGGGGGCTCCGCGGAGCCCACTTGAACGCGCCCCCCGGCCGGGACACGGCAGATGTGGGCCAGAGGCGGGGTGCGGGGTCCGGGCCGGTAAACTCCGCTCTCCCGCCCAGCTCCGGAGCGCGACGGTCCCCGTGGAGCCAGCCCTTCTTTTCGGGGAAAAAACTCCTTTAACGATTGCCCTGTCCTGCCTCTCTGGGCGTCCCTGCCCCTGGGATACCAGCCAAGGTAGCAGCAGCAACTGGGAGGAAAATCCCGGCTCCTGCAGGCGATAAAGCTGTGACAAGGTTCCCCCCCCCCTTGTAAAGCTCCTGAGAGCTCACCTCATCTAAGAATATGAAACAAAATCCAAGTCGTTGGAGCCTGGCAAGGAGACTCTGTTATGGCATATGGGCTCCGGGTCTGTCTGCAGAATCAAGACGTGTGGAAGGGACACACTGTACTTCTCTGGCGGTTTCCTAATGGCCTGTGTGTGAGTCTTTTGTCGCTGGAGGGGAAAGGCTCTTTTAATGCTGGTAGGGGCCCACGTCCATCCACCCTTAATGTTTCAAATACCCCCCAGACATGAGAATGAACCTGATTCTGGGCAGCAGCTCTGGGAATTTCCCAGGTTTGTTTAGTGTTTATGGTGCCTGTGCACTAGGGCACACTGGAAAGCCCGTTCCTCTCTCTCACCCTGTGCTACAGATCCTGCTTGACTTCCTCATGCCAGGATGAAGCTTACTCAATAATGCTACTTTGCCCCCACTCTGGCTGTCTTGTCTGTTGCAACTGTAGGCTTCCCAGGGTACTGTGTATTTGTAGTGAGCACAAGGAGGCCCAGATTTTGGTTGTAGTCTCCTGGCTCTACCATACACAATGAAGCCCTGCTGACTTCGAGGGGACTGCTGTTGTGCATGGCCATTTAGGATTTAGCCTGGATTCACAGATGCCTAAAAATTACCTGGGAGAAGAGATCACCATTGACCTGCTTTGAATTCTGATTGTTAACTTCCAGAGACCCTGGCCTTGGGCGCTTTGAGGTGTGGGATACTTGTCTGGTAACTCAGGGGTACAGGTGCCGCCCCCCTTTCTTCTGCCCCACTTGCTGTGGGGTGGGAGTCAGAGTGAACAGCAAGGAGCTTGTGAGCTACAGGGCAGACGTGCAAAAGTGCTTGTTTGCCAGCAGGTTGTGAGATGCCTCCACTTTTGTGCCCTTTGCTGTTGGCTATTGTCACCATCAACGCTGTTATTTGCTTTGTAGTATCTAGGGCGGCTGGACCATGGGTGGCTGATGAAATATTTTTGATGGGAGGCGGTTGGAAGAGCTCTCTTTCTTTTTAAGAACAGCTTTCAGGGTCTTAGTGACAGCTCTGGTCCCTGGCTGGGGTTAGGAAGTTCATCATTAGAATATAGGGCCACTGAGCTACCATCCAGCTTTTGGATCGATTGAATGCCATGAACACCGGAAGAATGAGCTGAACCAGGAAAATATTCTCCCTTCTTCTCCCACATTGTCAAATTAAGATCCTGATCCTGTAACACTTCCTCATGTGAGTAACCCTTACACACACAACACGATTGGAGCCAAGGGACTGCATGGAGCAGTAAGGATTGATCTACCGGCATGCCCACTTTTGCTATCACCTGTGAAACGGCAGGGGTGGAAAATTTGTGGCAAAGCAGGCCTGAGAGCCAGATTCTGATTCAGTCACACCTCTCTAAGGGCCGGATCCATTTCCCATTGAAATGTGGATCCAGCCCTAAATCAGGAGTAATGTCGCTGAATACACTGGAGTCGTTTCTGAGTGACGTTGGAAGAACTGGGGTTAGAACCTGGCCTTTAGTGTAGACAGATCCCTAGAATTCATCCTTCTGGCCCTTGGTATTATTTCAGAATTCTGTTGCTCAGTTCCTGCTCTCTGGTAGCTTCCCGTATAGCCCAGGATTTGCAGTTCTCAAGGCTGTTAATGAAGTTAGTCGGCTGTTAACATCAACACACATGCATGGCCCAGAATGTTGAAAGTCAAGGGAAAAGTTCCAGGAAGCATCAAATCATGTCTTAAAACATGTAAGTAAAAAATAAATAAGCTAAATCCATGAGCCTCTATTAAAGAATTTCAGTTAAAGGCTGCATTTTAAGAATCAAGGGAAAAACATCCAACTTTTGGGGCTGAGCTTTACAAATATGGCACAATAGGTCAGCCGAAAGTAACTTAGGAAACTGTCTCATTTTCAAGAGACTTAGGCGAGCAGGCTTTCATTTAGGTGTATGTGACAATTTTCCCAGGCTGACCTGAAATAATGAATTTAATTCATTGAGTACCATTAATCCTGCTGTTTAATAAATTGTTTAGTTGTAAATGTGAAACCGTTTTGGACATGAGAAGTTTTTGTATCCAAAACACTTACGGTTGTTTTGTTTAATAAAAATAGATTGTATGCGCTGTTCTGTGTGTTTAATTAAATTCCAGTTACCAGCTTAATGCAGCTTGGTACAAATCATGAGCAAAACGTTCTCTGGTAAATAAGCAATATATCATTCACCATTTTCTAACAGACGAAAAATGTACAATAAGAATGTGAAAATATTAAGCTATATGATTGCTTCAATAGATATATAAAGTTGTAGTGTACCCTCCTAAGCAGCAACGAGATGTACCAAATCTAGTGTAAAGGCTCTAGTTAACTGTCAGTCAATGGTTTAATGCTTATATCAACTAATGGGAACGCATCTTTAGAAAATAACTGTAGTACAAATGGAAAAGTTGATTAAAATTGATTATTTAAGCTGTGGCTTTCCATTTGACAATCCACTCTACCCCGGGCTCCAGCTGGCTGAAAGCAAGCTTAAGCATCTATGCTAGGAAAGGCATCAAGTTTAGGTTGGGTTTAGAGTGACCAGATGTCTTGATTTTATAGGGACAGTCCTGATAGTTGGGGTTTTTCTTGTATAGGTGCCTATTATCTTCCCACCTCCTGTCCCTATTTTTCACACCTCCTCTCTGGTCAGCCGGCTTGGGTTTAGCTAGTTTGCATTAGCTAAACCTCAGCTAAATGTGGCCACTCTTCTGAGTCAAACGCACCCTGAGGTTATCTCACTCTGGCCCTGAGTGTGTGTGTTTGCTACTCTCCATGACTATTGTTATAAGACAGCTTTTTTTGTTTTTATATAGGGAAACAATAAGCTGATGCCTCATTCCCTTCTTCTCTGCAAACAGACACACCCTTGGCAAATTATATCCGGGATTTATCCCAGGCCATGGGGACAATTTTGTGGGAGCCCTTTGCTTAAATTATTACCAGCCTCTCAGGATTGGATCCTAACCCTGCAGTTGATTAAAGATCTGTACGGGCTCAGCATCCCCTACTACTACCCCACTAAGTGGAATGCATTCACATGACCTTCTCTGGAGCAGTGTGTGTCTAAAAACCTTTGTTTGACCTACAATCTGAATGGCTTTGTTGCCCTGTGGTCAGCATTGTATGTGGAGAACAAGCTTCTTATCTGATCCCTTCTGCCTGTTGAAAGGAAAACAAGACAGCCTAATCGCTGGTGATGTTAAATTCCCTGTGTTGGTTTGGAGATGTGGCTTGTAATTTTGAAGGCCTTAGGATATGGCTTTTCCTTCTCCCTTCTGCAGTGTCTCTCTTCTCTTCCCACGTTGTCATGGCCAGGTTGGGTCACCCTTTCTGATTGCATTGCCCTGGGAGCTGACTGGTGCAGGAGCAGCCTGGGTGGATGGATGTAACAGACAATGCTGTAATACCATTGTCCATTGGGCTTTGAACGTGGCATTTTTGTTGCCATTAAGTGCACTGCACTGGGGGTGGAGATAGTCTCTGAGCCAGTAATAACCTAAAACCTAGGCTGCTCTGGTTAAACTCCATGGAAGAGCTCCCCTAAACTTCAGTGGAAGCAGGATTAAGCATCTGTCCCTGACTAAAGTACTAACCTCTGGTTTAAAGTGACTGGATTCAGGGCCTCATTCGGCTCTCGCTTGCAGTGTAAATCAGGAGTTACTCCGCTGACATCAGTGGAGTTCTGTGAGTGTAATATCAGTCTAAAGGAGAGCAGAACCAAGCTTTCAGCCTATGGTTCTCTTCCGCTGTTGCCAGCTCCCATCGTTTTTCTTTGTGTGTGATTCCTTGAGAATCTCAGCTTCCATTGAAAAGAAAAAGTTAGTTTCTAGTCCTCATGGTGGCAGAGAAAAGCTTGAAAACATGACCCCGAAAGGCTCCCAAAACAGAAGGCCAATAGAAAGACCCAACATTGTTTTAAACCCGTTTTAAGCAAATCTTTTATTTATTTATTTATTTATTTATGCATTTTCGTTGCGGGGGAGGTGGGGTATGACTCATGACATTTGAACGCTTTGAATTTGCAGCACTGTTTCCTCTGTGGCCATACAGCTCTGCTATGGGCATTTATAGGTGAAATGACAAGAAGCGGGGTAAAATTTTCAAAAGCACCTAAATGAAAGGAGCCCAAATTCCATTTTCTTGGTCACTTGGGCTCCTAAATCACAGAGGCATTTATTTGCTTTACCTGCAGTTTTCTACATTGCCCCCAGGGCTCAAATTAAACCCTGGTGTAAGTCATCAAAGTCAGGGGGGTTACTTTGGGCCAAATTAGCCTGAGGCATATCTCTCTTGAGGCTTATCTCTCCCTACACACTGAATTTCTGCCTCTGTATAGCTGAGAGCCCACTTCCATCTGACAGACTTGTTTACAGAATGAGTATGAGAAGAAACCTGGTGGTTAGACTTGTTCAGCGTTACAGTGCATAAGGCTGATGACAATGAGGGTAGTAATCCTGTCCGTGCTTGAGCGGGTTGAAACTTGAGATCTCCATTCTGCTTAAGACCCTGATTTTTCGAGGAAAATTGCATGGTAAGTGGGAATGAGAACCACACAGCGCTAGCTTTACATATGCTGCTGCCCTAGCGGCCCCCCCAGGGAAAAATCTGCGTATTTGCCGGGTGCAGGGGCTGTTGTTCTTGTCAATTTTACCACTTCTCTCCAGTGGTGAAATTGACAAGAAAGCCAGGGGCAGTTGGGGCCTGGCTTTCCCTCTGGGTGGCTGCTGTCCACTGCCAGAGGGGACGCAGGCGGCTGCCTGTGGGGCTCCCGGTTGCACGCCAGATCTGGGTGGGAGGTGGGTGCTTGCAGCCCAGCAGGGGAAAACTTGCCACCCTTTATCTTTTTGCCACCCTAGGCAATTGCCTCCTCTGCCTGTGACTAAGGCCAGGCCTGAAACCACACGTTTTGAAACTTCCCGCCAAAGGAAATTCTGAAAAAATTCCAAAAGAGAAGAATCAAAAGGTTTCCATTCCGTTTTTCCAACACAAAAGAGAGCCGGTGCCAGGCTATAGCCTTGTTTTGAACATTTGTTTTTCAGAGCACCTCCAAGTATTTCCAGGGCTCACTCAGCATCGCTGGTTGAGGATGATGGTTTGCAATATAAATCTCCTTGGGCTCCCCTGACTGCTGGGGTGTCCCGGGGTATTCCCCACCACAGAGAGGGGAACCTAGAAGCCCTGAGAGGTTTCTGGGGCTTCCAAACTCCCAGCTCTACAACAATGAGGCTGGAAGCCACGATGTGCCTAACTCTGAGACAAGTTGTGTAGTTGGGCTGCCCTGGAAGAACCAGGCTCTCCTGTAGCCTACCAGCTAGCAGGAAAGCATTGCAGCAGAAGTTTCATGGAAACGTTTTGGTGTTGGCAAACACTTCTGCTAGACAAATTGGAATTTCTCAATGAAAAACTGTTTCATCAGAAAACTGCTGACCGGCTCTCTTAGCTGGCACTTTCTTTTGAGCCAGTACTGATCGAGTGCCTACAGCTGTACTGAGGTCACTGTGCTGTCAGTCTGAGGTGCAGTCACTTGGATGACCCATCAAACCCAGGCTCTGACCATTTGTGATCCCATGGCATTTCCTCCCCTCCCTCCTCCAAAGTTAGGGATTGGGATATTTTCTAACTCAGTTCTCCTGGCTACTCACAACTCTGGTGTAGCTTTCCCCACTGTGGTTTCCATTGGATATGTTATTCTGCTTCACCACTTATGTGCTACGCTGTTCAGTGCAGTAATGCCAACCCCAAGTATTCAGAAATTAAAAGTCAGGCACCAAAAAAACAAACAAAAAACAAACCCAACCCCCAGAGACTGGCTAAAAATCATAACATTTTTAAATATAAGCCATGTTAGGTTCTTTTTATTCGCCTGCTGGTCATTGAGCCTTGAAAGGGATGTTACATTTCCAAGCTGCTCTCCAGAGCTACAAGGACTAGAAACTTGCCTGTACATACAGTCTGCGAAGTGCTCTGGGATCCTTCCGAATGAAAGGGATATTTTCTCTGGGTCCTGGAGTCCAGCTTCTGCAGTGGGGTTGCTCTGTGTGACTGTTCAGATGTGTTTTTCACCCCCTCTATGCAATCTCTAATGTGGTTAGAAGGGAGTTAAGTGTCTGTCGGATTCAATTCTCACTATAAACCTCTGTTTTCATGGATTTTTATGACAGATACAGAACCCTATCAGGATGTCAGAACTTAGCATTTCAAATATCTGCCTGGGAGCAGTTTTCTGCTTCAAAATGGCAAAAAGAAAAATCCACATAGGACCTGATTGTGCTCTCTGACGCAGGCAAAGCTGCCATTGAAGTCAGAGGGAGTTTTACCTGTGCATGGACCCTGGGCTCCAGCTGTAATGCTGGATAGCAGTTACCAAACCACTTCAGAAATGAGGATTGGAGGGTTGTTTCTTTAACACTGGTAGTGCTCAAAATCAGCAGTTGGTTTCTTCAAGGTGTTGCTGCAGGAAATCAGTCCTGATGAGACCATAGCAGGACACCGTGTCACTCTTCAGATATCTTACTGCCGGGCAGTGCCATGAGTGAAAACACCCCTCTCCGTTAGCAATTCCATTATTGCTGTCACCGATGGAGCAGCCTTGGCACTAGAGCAAGGATGGGAAAATCTTAGCCTAGTTACATCCTTAGAAACTCTGGGACATGTTCATCCCTGGTGTAAATCTGTTGAACTCCATAGCGTTACTCCAGGCACGAATATGGGCCATTCGGTTTTACCAATATGCCCATATTGACCTTTAGCAATGCTTTGAATGTGCACCATGACAAACGCTGCTTTGCAGGGAATGGAAGTTACTGCATTTTTTCTGCATACCCCTCTAGTATTGTGTCACGTTTTCCCTTTCCTTGGAGTCCGTCTCATTCCTATAAGGACTCCTCTTTAACTCCTCTCTCTCTTGCCAGTCTGCTTTTGGCCACCATCCTTCTGCTGGGAGACCAAACAGCGAGGCTGTTCTCTTTTAGGCCCAGCTGCCCCCTGCCCCGTGGGAGCATTAGCAGACACGGCTCATTGGGCTATAGGAATACCTTGGCCATGCCCCTTTCTTCATCTGTGTCTGGGAGCAGGAGGGCAAGTTTAAGGTGGTGGTTTAGGAGTAACTTCAGTGGCTACTTGCTGTAAGTTACCAGGGGGTTCCCACCCCTCCACTGTCCAGATCCACCAAGTTTATGGCCCCTTTGTGATGGCAGACTGGCAAAAAGTGACTATAGCACAGTGGTGAATCTGGACCATGATTGTGGA
The DNA here is from genome assembly GCA_007922155.1 of Mesoclemmys tuberculata. NCBI lineage: Eukaryota > Metazoa > Chordata > Testudines > Chelidae > Mesoclemmys > Mesoclemmys tuberculata. The sequence goes on along the minus strand of ML675631.1, from coordinate 284,645 downwards.
GGAAAAGGGATCTCAAATGAGTCAGTTGTTTTCTATTAAAACTGGATACCTCCTAGAGTCTTGTGTCTCATCTTGATTGTCTGCCGTGAGGACAGGATTTTCAGTGCCAAATTGGAAAAACACAGGCCCTAAAGTGTACCTGTAGAAATGACTCCTGCTTTGCCTGCCTTTGCATGTACGCCTTGGGTAACTGTCTGCACGTTTACACTGAGAGAGGTGAACACATTGTCTGGCAGGTGCCAGGCAAGATCCTTGTTTTGAATATTTGTTCTTCAGAACATCTCCAAGTATTTCCAGGGCTCACTCAGCATTGCTGGGTGGAGATGATGCTTTGCAATGTAAATCTCACACCACAATGACTTTACATTGGAAGATACCAATTAAACATGCTAATCCTAATGCTAAATGTACTTCAGTCTCTTTTGTGTAGTGAGTTTTTTTTAACCCAGCCCATATATCTGAGACAGTTGAGATCCAGAGAATATTGATATGTTGCTCCTTTGGGCAATACTCACATTTTATGGTGTTATGAGCTGGGTTAAACCTTGTTATGGGTTGAGTTAAAGCCTTGTTCAAGCTGATGCACTTTTCACTTAAGATAGTAGGAAGAAACACTTAAGGGGCCATACCTAAAAATAAAGTCTAACAGAATCTGCCTGGAAAGAGCACCAGGAGGGTGGGGTGGGGAATCTTCTGGGCCAAATGGGGGTATGAGAGAACACACAAATTGGGGGCAGACAAGAATGGAGAGACAGAGGCAAAAAGCAAGGGAACAACTACACTTAAAATGCTGGATCAGCGCAGCTGCCCCATGCAACTGTGCCGCTGTAGCACTTTAATGAAGATGCTCTAAGCTGCCAGGAGAGAGCTCTGCCATTGGTGTAGTTAGCTACCGCCTTTCAGGGAGATGGATTTTGTCAGTGGGAGAAGCTCGCCCGCCGGGTGCAGTGCTGGATCTAGTCTGACAGCTCCATAGAGAGTGAAAATGTTAGACAATTTTCTCAGCACATGCAGGAGTAGGAGGCTATGCGAGTTTTCCGGGCACCCGAGATGTCTGGGGTGAATCACTACCATCCACTTATAGTGTCAGAGACTTTGTCTGTGCATCCAAGGGAAACCCCCTCCAGCCACCAGCTGTTGTCAATACAAGCATGCCACTTTGGGCTCCACAAGTTCTGTTTTTCCCCAGTGCAGGCTAGCTATTTACACACCCCGCTTTGTTACCCTCGTGTGCTCAGTCCCTTATCTTGTGAACACCTGTGGTCTCCCCGATCAGCTGCCTCCATGGAAGCAGCGCAGCCCAGTTCACCAGGCACTTAGATGTGTCCTTTTCTTTCATCTCTTCAACAGTTACAGGCTCTTGTCTCTCACCCTTGCCTGTTCAGCAACTTCTCTTAGGGTTCTATTATCTCTGTAAATCCTTGAGCCTCTCCCTCCAGTAAATATTGGCCATCCTCCCATACGTGCATTGGTTTCAGCATTCATTGAGCTGGCCATGAGGCCCCACCTCACCTCAGGTGACAAGATTAACTTCAACGATTTTGAAACCCGATATCCTGCATGTTACTTAACTCTGTACTGACTTCCCATACCAGCATTACACAATAACCATGACACTTGACTCTTACTGTTCAGCAGACCGCACCCAAGCCCCTTCAGTGAAATATGGAGACGATGGCCAGGCCGGGGTAATGCACTTGATTAGACATGTCTGGGCATGTCTGTGGCACAGAGGAGGATGTACAAGCGACAAGTAATGTTTAAACGCAGCTGGTTGAAACGTGACGCTACCTGTTTAGAGGGCTTCATGCAGTCCTTTCCTCCTGGTTCTGCTCTCATGGGTTTGTCCTCTTTGATGCTGAAAGGCAGCCCGGACTTGATCACAAGTTTGCCAACTTTTCGGTGCACCTGGCGCAAGCTTGCTCTTGTTAACAAAACCCCGAACCAGTCAGGCTTGCCTAGTTTCAGGCTCGGTTACAGAGGAGTCAAGCGGTTCTATCTCCAGCTGGGTGGGGAGAATTCTGCGGGGCTGCTCTAGAAAGGAAAGCTGGTCCAGCGGTTAGAACACTAGTCTAGCACTTAGAAGACCTGAGTTCAAGTCCCTTCCTCACCACAGACTTCCCATGTGACCTTGGGTGAGTCACTTAGTCTCTGTGTGCCTCAGTTTCCCACCTGTAAACTAGAGATAGGAGCATTGCCCTGCCTAACTGGGTTGTAATGAGGATAAATACATTCACAGGTTGTGAGGGGCTCAGATTCTTCAGTCACGAAGGCCTTGTAAGTATCTTAGATATAGATCATACTTTCCTTCTACCTCCCACCCCATCACTGACCCTCCCTGTTCCTTCCAACCACTAAGCTTCAACCTGCCCCAGCCCTGCTCAGAGAACAACCAGTGACCAGGTAGAGAACAAGTACAAAACAGCCTGATCAAAGGACAGCGTCGTAGGCTGGTACTAGCCAGATACTGATCTTGCTTACCCTGGGGTAGTTGGTTTGTCTTCAGCAGATGAAATCCAGATTTACACCAGGGTACGGAGATCAGAATCTATCCCGTTAACTGGCTTCGGGGGGAAGGAAGAAATATCTTAAAAAACAAACCCCCCCACCATTGTGCGTAATGGTTTGTGGTTTTCTAAACACTCTAGTGAGCCTCTGCTAACTCCTCTCCTGTCTTAAAAACAACACTGCCTCCCTAAATGCATCACTACTTGGGCTGACGAAGCCCGTTTTGCTTTTCGTTTCCTGACTCATCACTCCTTTGCCGTCTGGGAGCAATGTGGGTGCTCTGACCATGCTCGATTACACCAAAGAGGTGACGTGTTTTCTCATCTCTCTCGTCGCGTCTCTCTGTCTTATGTGCAGTTAGGAAATGATTGCGTCTCTTTTTTGTGAATCGCTTGGCGTAGTTGCTGTGGGAGACACTGTGTAACGGGATTTTAGACACCACTTCAGGGTGCTACCATGGGTGACCTTGGGCCCGTGGTTTGTAATCTTAACCTATACTTTTTTAACAATATAAGCATATTAGGGCAGCGTGACTGGGTGGACTAGGCCCAGAGGAGGCCTCAGGGTCCTACCACACCCCAACCTAGAAAGAAGCAGTAGAGAATTCCTTCAAGCTGCCTAGAGCAGCTGCATGGGAAGCAGCCAATCAGAGCACTACAGGCCCATATAAAAGGAGTTGCAGTAGTTAAAGACAGTCATTTGCTGCCTGGAGCTGGAGGAGGGAGATCTGTGTTCCTGGCTGGCTGAAGGAGCAGCAGGACTATGGACAGATCAGTTACTGACAGGGACGAGTGAAGCAAGTAGGAGTTCCTGGCTGGCTGCTGGGACTGAGTAAAAGACTTCAGCCCCACAGTAAGGGTGAAGCATTTCTGAAGGTGCTGGGTCATGGGGAAGTGGCCCAGAGAACTGTAGCAGCACAGCGACTAGTTACAGGGGACGCGGTGGCATGTGGCTGCCATTCATAGGGTCCCTGGGCTGGGTCCCTCCCATTAGCCACTAGGATCGTGGCATATTCCCTGAAAATGGTGAATTTACATAAGCCCAGGAAAGGGGCCGAAGACCTGGAAAAGGGTCAGCCTTTAGGACTTTTATAGCCCCGGAAGGGGATTGGATGGTTTAGTGGCCCAACTGGAGAGCTGGGACCAGAAAGGCCCAGAGCGGCCAAAAACACTGTCTCCAGAGAAGAAGCCCTGGTGATATGGCCTCATACCAGGGCTGGGGCTATTTAAAGCCTGAACCCTGGGAGGGAGGCAGAGATACCCATGGAGGGGTACTGGAGTAGACTCCTGTTGGTTTGTACACCCTGGAAGGGGTCTGTTTTCTTTCACATACAGACTGTGTATGACTCAGCTGGAGGGCACGGTCATCGAAAACCCACCTGAGAAACCCCGACAGAGGTCACCGCAGCCACTTGGCCACCCTAGCCTTTGTGCAAAGTCAGGGCTGGGCAGAACATAAGGGAGATGTAACTGATTATTGATAGCCTCTGCCGTATTCTCAGAAGCTGGAGTCAGGAAGGATCCAGGACATCATGCTGCGGACTAAATTTGGGCCAGTTATGTGTGTGCAAACCCACCGAAAACTGCAGGAGGCAGAGTGAGGGCAGAACTTGGCAGCTGTTCTGGGACTTCAGGGGGGGTTCACTGGCTGTTGGCAGCATCGGATCTCACCCCGTCTGGTTCTCTGTGCAGTGACACAGCAGTTGAGGGCAATTGGGAGCTAGAGACAGAGGGCCAAATGCTCTTCTGTCCCATTGGATCAACCCTGCCGATTCCAACGAGGGAGCAGAATGTGGACCAGGACTGGTTAAAAACAGTGCATGTCTGGTTGAATTTTTTCCCCACAGCATGTGATTAACCTAGCCTGATATCTGAAGCCTGATTTCCCTCCCTGCCTCACCCTTTAGTATGAAGCGTCCTTCCTGCACACGGCAGTCATGAGAGAGACAACGAGGAGATTTGGGCTTTGCCGTTTGTTGGAACTTTGCAGAGGCTGGCTGTTCAGGCAGTGTTCGTCCTCAGTAATTGGACAGGTGGGGGTGCCTTTGGACCATGCAGCCAGTGGTTCTCTTCTGAGAATCGGCTGGCTTGCTTAGCTGTCAGCAGAGAGAAGCAGAAACCAAGCGCAGTGGAATTCAGAGACGCTGTTTGTGTTTGGTTCTCGTGTTTGGGTCATTTGCTTGTTGCTTTCTTCATGCCTACAGATGCTCTTACATTTTTTTCCCCCAGAGATTTTTCTCCTTACTTTTATCCTTTGCTCTTGTTCTAATAACCCCCTTGAAATCCCTCTAAAAACAAGGAAATAAACAACCTGCCCTGATCATGCATATTCATCCAAGGTACTTACAAGGCCCCATTACTGTTGTGTCTGAACACCTCACAGCAACACTGTGTGGGAGGGAAGTGCTGTTATCCACACTTTTCAGATGGGGAGCTGAGGCATGGAGAGTGTAAGAGACTTGCCCAAGGTCACGCAGGAAGTCTGTGGCAGAGCCAGGGATTGAATCTTGGCCTGCTGGGTCCCAGGCTAGGGCTGTAACCACTGAATCATCTTTCTTTTCTGACTGATGCTGGTGGCAATCAGGAGTAACTTCAGCTGAGTCTATGAAGTCGCACCAGTGTGAAACTGAGTGGGTATAGGAACATATTCAGTAAACTGGTGCTGACTTGTCAGGTTTCATTTTCAAGATGAATGAGGAGCAAGAAGGACACAAACCTCACAGGGAAATGAAATGGCTATTTCATGTTTTGCAAATAAAGGTTTGCTCCCAGTCTAATTGATTGGTCTGGCATTCAGGACAGTGCACTGGGCTCCAGGACCCCCCTTTCTGTATGGACAGATGGTCAGGTTCCTGAGTTCAAATCCTGTCTCGGTCATTGACTCACCGTGGGGCTTCAGGACAAGTCCTTTCACCTCTCTGTCTCCGCTTCCTCATCTGTGTGACAAGATCTGGCTTTCACATTCCTTAAAATTCTGGCTCTGTGGAGCTAGGGAGAATGAGTCGTGAAATTCAGATCCAGTTCATCCCAGTACGCATCCCATCCCAGTGTTTGGATTAGACCCATCTCTGAGTACAATATTAATAACAGTGCCCTCCCACAAGGGCGTGCGGTGCGGGTGGGAGGTTTAATTTATTAGTGCTTGCAAAGCACTTTGAACATTCAATCACGTTTTATAAGTGCGAAGGGGTGTTATGTGCTAGCAGCAATAACGCATGTCAGAGGAGCTCTATTAGCATGGCTAACAGTAAATAATATATTCACATTCCTGTAGCATAAATCCTTCATTCAAGGGGCGAGTGCCTTACAGAATAAACATGATTGTGCCGATACCACAGCTGGCTACGAATGAGGCTCAGACAGATTTTTTCCACTGACTTCATGGGACTTGGATCAGGCCGCAGGAGACCAGCTGAAAGTTGTGCGGCAAACAAGGCAGAGTTGGGAACTGAATCCAGGAGTCTTGCCTCCGAGTCCCCTGCTGTAACCGTTTGAAAGCAATGGAACTGGGCAGCAAATGGGTGTTGGGGGGCTGAAGGGGAGGAATGTCATACATATGATTGAGAATGTCCCCCGGCCCCCATTTTTCATTGACATTCCATTCCGATTGGTGTTTTCTGAGCCGCTAGAGCAGATGCGCCCTCCCTCCCACTCCAGCCGTGTGCCTTTACTTTTGGTCACCATGTGCCACGCAGACAATAAGAACCAGCGCTCTTTAACTGTTCTGTCGAGCAGACAGAGCCCTGGGAGGCAGAACCCAGTCTGCGGCTCGACATCTCGATTCTCCCTTTGCTTTTCCACCCTTTTACCTGCAGCTTTTGATGGACTTTGCTCCCCAGCCTCTTCGGGCTTGGTGCCCTTTGCTGTCTACAGGAGGTCTGATGTGAGTCGGGGAGCCAGATAGCAGATTGGAAGGAGTGGCTAAGATATGGATCTACAGAACAGATTTCCACTCATCCCTCCTTAGCAAAGGAGCGGCCCCCTGAGGCCTCATGTTATTCGCTGGCTGCTAAATCTTTCCTCCTTCATGCTCTTGCTTTTCCTGTCCCAGTTCCTCACAGGCCCCATCTCTACTGAGCCACGGAGTTCCACACCAAAGAAGGTTTCTTTGACGCTTAAGGCCTGAGTTATAGCCAGGCCCTTGGTGAAATGCAAGCCAGGGAGAGAAACAAAGCTAAGTGCATCACTTTTGTGCCTCGAGGATTTTGGATGTTGCCTGTCCCCTGGGGCAAGCTGGAGCAGCCCCATTTACAGCTGCGACCCCAGATTCCCACGGAGCTGTCTGTCCGTCCAGAATAGCAGCAGTCTGAAGTGCTCTGCCCGCACCCTTTTCCTTCATTGGCTTGTCCGTGGTATCCACCTATGTCAGGATTTTCAAGTGAGGAGAGTTTAGGGCCCCATAAGCTGCCTCGGTCGCAACCCCTATGTGCCTGAGGTATTTCTGGGTGGGTGGAGCAACCTGACTTCCCGCCCCTTTATGTTGCTGGGTGGTGTAAAGGGTGGGAACGTGCCCCGGAGTCAGTGCAATGGAATTTGGGAATGAGAACAGCACTTGCCTGCTTGTGAAAGGCAGTGGAGCTGGCAAACCCAGTCACATGTGTGGGATTGCTCAGGAAAGCCTGTTTCCAGCAGCATTTGTTAGCTGGTGGCAGGAAGATGAAACCCCCAAGACTAAAAAGCCCTTTGCAAAAATAAAAATGCAGCTAAATCTGCAGTGCAAGAAGGGAGTGAAAGGAATTTGGCACAGAGAATTTCCCAGGAATGTCAGTCCTTAAACAAACACTTTTACACCAAGTGTAAACTCCCAGCTGGCTAGCACGGCAGAAATGGGAGCGCTCCAGAGCCAGCTGGCTGCCTGCCTCTTTCAGGAAGGGAAGTAGCCCTGGGTTGAGATAGGAAGCACCCGCCCTTCCCTAGGAGGTTGCAGGAATGACAGCGGGGATGATAATGGTTAACGTTCATGTGTGAGTGCAATCATAGTTTCCCATGTAGAGGAAGCAGCCTTACATCTGTGAGCCCAGCAGTCTGGAGAGGCTCAAACTGCAAGTGTCTGTCGCTGCTGCTCCTGTACTTTCCCAGAACAAGAGTAATCGCTTCCTGACTCTCCTCCGGGGCTGATTTGAGCAGCTTGAGGTCTCCCATCAAAGCACTGGCCAGGCATTTCCCCGCTTGGCTTGTGAGAATCAGCAAGACCGTGTGTCTGCGCCAGGCTTTATTTCTCCTGACACACCGGTCGTTGTTCACCGGCAGAGACTTCCTAGAGGGACCTGCTTGGCAATTCCTATAGTCCTGCCTGGCTGCAGGAGTGGGACAGCTAATAAAGGGTGTGGTTTGATCCAGACAAGCTTTGAGTCAGTCGAATCCTTGTGTCTGAGGATACATTTCCCCGGAGTTAAAAAAGAAAGGTTAAAAGTCACGAGTAGGACACATCTGAGAGTCTAAACAATTGGGATTGCTAAATGTTTACAAGGCACTAAACACAGCTGGACTACGCTAGAGGTGGCTGCATTAGTAGGAAGGCTTTTAGCAGTGGAGATTGTCTATGGATCATTGCTGCAGGGATTAGCAGATTGTTTTTTGTGTTTAAGATCATGGATGGCTCCAGGAAAGTGAGAGGGTCACTTGTAGGGATGATGAACTTGGTGACTTGGCCAAATTCCAGCGTTGCTCTTACATGGAGTCCCTAAAAGAAATAAAATAAACTTCCCCTGGCATTTATGTGGCCACCGTATTTTTCTTCACTTCCTGGCCTGAAGGGGTAGGGGTGTTGTGCACTCACTGCATAAATGTATGGATAACATCCCAACAAACCACCTGAAAATAATGCTACGGTTGCAAAGTCAAGTAACTCAAAAGTGAGGATATGCCAGTATTAAGGCATTAATCTGGCCTCCTTGTGCATATGCCTTATGATACAGTGTAATTACGTTGCCATAGGCTAATTTTTCCACGGGATCCTGGCTTTGTTCAGTGCAGAGGCTCAACTGTGCTCCTTGAATGAGAATAAAAAGAAATACTGAACAGCTGCTCATCAGTCAGTGTGTAGCCTCGGGCCCTGTTTACTGCACACCATCCAAACCCTGTACCGAATGCAGAATTGTTGGGCTGTTCTACGGCGCTTGCCACTAATATGCGTGCTTCACAAACATTAATGAATTATCTTCCCAACACTCCTGTGAGATAGGGGTTGCTCTACTTATTTTAGACAGGGGGAACTGAGGCAGGGAGAAATTAAAATCAAAATTATCAAGCGTCCACTTGTGTGCCTGACGTGAGACATCTAGGGCCAGATTTTTTTCCCCAGTGAACTTAACATTGTATATGTTCCTAGCGTAACTCCCATTGACAACAGTTACAGTTGGGAGCTCTCAGCACTTTTGCAAATCAGGCCTCAGGTGTCTCGCTTTGGGCATCCAGAAAAGGAGCAACACCCAATTATTGGTCAGCTGTGACAATTTCTATGAACTGATGTGACCACAATCACAGATGACTCAAATCAGTGGCAGAGTCAGGGATGGAATCTAGTTCTCCGGAGTAGCATTAAAGTGCTTTAACTGGGAGACTATCTTTTCTCTTCCTGCCATCCCCTCTCATGCACTACACAGCTTCCACCTTCTGCATCAAACGGTTTAGGGGTCTTATAGCCAACAGACTCCTTTACTACGCAACTCTGATTCATCTCTAGAGAACCATCCGTCCCGTGCACTGGATGAGGCAGGGGTCCTGTGGACAGCATCCTATGTGAGCATGCAATTAAAGATCTCAACCTCCACTTTCTTTGAATGTGGGTTTTTCCCTTCAGTATGTGACATTGAACGGAGCAGAGTGGACTCACTTCTAGCAAAGTAGCAAAATCTGTAGCATGAGTAACTTTGTAAGCTTCTTAATGTATTAATGCTGCGGTATTAACGCTGAGTCATAACATTTTCTATCTTCCTCATGATTACCGCTGACAAACGTTTTTTGTTGTTGACTATGTTGTCATACAGATGCGCGCTTTCTCTCTCTCTCTCTCACACACCCACACGGCCCTGAACTCTGCCTCAGCCATTTTTCACTGCCGTGGTAGCCGTTCCATAGTAAAGTTGTGTTGTGATTTTCACCCAGAGCAGGATAAACGCCCCAAGGACCTGGCTCATTGTTATACCTGGATGCAAGGAGCTGGACCGGATGACCCCACTGGTCTTTTCTGTCTTTAAACTTTGCTGCTTCCCATGTCTGATTCCCATGACTGCGGCTGGCAGGCAGTCCGGCTGTCGTGCTTCGCCCCGGGTTTTCTTCCTGTCCAGTGTTTAACTGCCACAAAATTCACTGGCCACCTCATTCTTCCTCGCTTTATTTCCTTACACTTCGCTGAACCAGTGATGTACCATGGGGCTCCGGCGCCCGGGGGCCAAGCCTGCATTTGCAGCCTGCCTCCAGGCCTCATGCCCCTCCCTCCCCCCCGCACAGGGCAGGAGGGGTCCCTGGCTCCCACCAGATGGCATCGCCCCCCCACTGCTCTGGGGAAGTAGGGGGTCTGCCGCTTACCTCCGCCTGCTAGGGGGACTTTCTGGCGCTGGCTCGAGCGGGGCTGTCTCACCCCCCGCGCGGGGGGCGCAGCTGCCATCCAGCCACTCCTTAGAGCTTCCTGTGCCCCCCACCTGTTGTGGAGGGCCAGCCTGGCACCCTCCCTGCAGGCCATTGCCTGGGGGCCTGTCCCCGCCTCCCCGTATGCCCTTGCACTGAATGAGCCGCTTAACCATCACCTGTTCAAATTCTTAGCTCTGACGCGTTGTTGCTGTGTCTCACTTCCCACCTGCCCCCCCGCACTCTGTGTGCATGGTGGGGCTGGTGGTTCACCCCAGTTTGCCATTTTCCAAAGGCTTAGGCCTTGTCTACACACGGGAATATCCCCGCTCAGCCGTTGGTGCAGTGGTACCACCGCTAACTGCAGACAAGGGCATTATAGGGGCTTGCACCATTTGGGCTAAAATGAGTTGACTTTGGCTAGCTGAGTTGGTGCAAATCCCTGCGTGCCCTAGCTTTGGGGATCAGCTGCACTGCTTGCTAAGCTGGGGCTGTTCCCAAGCACATACAAGGCTTTATTCGAAGTCCGTAGCTCCTCCCTGTGGCCCGTGCTGCCCACACCTCCACAGTCCTCCTCCTCTGAGACCGCTTCTGTTTTTCGCCAAGCACTGCAGCTCTCTCTGTCAAGCAGAGGTGACCAGGTTACCCCGACTCTGACTTTTTTTCCCAGAGTTAAAAATACTGCCTGGGTAACTGTGAGCTGTAGGGGTGTTAAACGCAACCCAAACGGACGCCTGAGGAATGTTGTGGCTGAGATTTCCAAGTGTAGCTGCCACTTACTACATTTATCTCTGTGCTGGCCCTATGCGGCTAAGCACCGTGGAATACCTGAGGTAGCGATTGTGCATCCCACTAAACCCAAGCGAATCTCTAGCCCTCCCTTTTAAGAAGGCGTCAGTAAAGGCCCAACAGCCTCTCTGCTGGGCTCCCAAGTGCCTCCACTCATGTTCTGTACCATTGGGGGGTGCAGACACCACCCAAAGTGCACAGAGCTGGGGACAGGAGGCGCTGAGGGTCTCTCTGACTTAGAGGCGGTGTGGGTTACGGGAGCTTTTGCAAGGGAATGATTGCCGGAGCTGGAGGTCGAAGGCCTGTGTGCGGTTGCATAGCTATTTACTCTGGATGTCCCCAAGGGAAGGTGTGCTTTGGGGAAAGAAATACTTCCCTGGGCAGTGGAGCAGAGACAGCTACGTCATGGCCATTCTAGCCCTGCAGCTACGGTGTGCTCGCTGTGGGGTGGTCAGGGTGGCAGATTGGTGCGCACTGTGTCTCTTTCCTACTCCCTTTGGTGCCCCCGTGTTATTCCCAAACCTGTCTGTGGGATGCGGCCCCTGCTGGTTATTGGTGCAGTTTTGAAAAGTGCTCAGCATTGGCCTAACTCTGCTCCCATTGAGGTCAAGTCCAGCCAACTCTGAGTGCTGCTGAAAATCCCACCTCAAGACCTGCTGAAGCCGTGCTCTCCGGATGTGGGCTCCCCTCAGCCTGGCCATTAGTGCAGCGGATCCAGATTGGTTCCACAGGAGCTGGGTTCTTCTAGGGCTGCAGAGAAGGGATGGGAAACGCACCCGGGTGCACATAGATGGCCCAGCTCTGCACTCACTGCAGTCAGTAGCTAAGCAGTCATTGAGCTCAGTAGGAGCAAAATTGGGCTGCTGAACTGGTAAGAAAACTGGGCATTGTGCAGGAAGCTATTTGACTTGCTCCTAACTTTATAACGACAATAAATCCTTTTGCATTTACGCCGCGCCTTTCTCTTGACAAGCTCAGAGCTCTTTATGAGCACTAATTAAGCCTCAACGCCCCAGGTACAGGATTATTGTCCACATTTTATTTCTAAGCCAATTTCCGTTCAGACTTGGCACAGCGCACAGTCTCCATTGCAGAGGAGGTACCTGCCAACCCTGACCATCTAAATCCAAACCGTTCCCGAGTTATCCAAGCACAGAAAAGCTCCGGAACAGTTTCCCAGACAATGAACCACACCATTTCACCTGCTCCCCACCCAGGATTGGCTCATTCTGATACAATTCTATTTGGCAGTATCAAATTTAAAAAACAAAAAACCTCCTGAGAATGACACTTCAGTCCAAAGAGTAATATTTTTCTCCAAATGGTATAAAACACCAGAAAACCCGGATTGGAGGAAGGATGGTGGTGGTAATGCACTCAACTGGGACTAAAGAGGTGGGATCACTTTCTGTCTCTCATAGAGTCCCTCTGTGTTCACGTAATCTCTCTGCATCTTAGTTCTCCATCTGGAAAATGAGAGTAATAATAATAGTTCCTTGTCTTGCAAAGATGGTTAGCATAGATTCATTAATGTCTCTGATGCTCTTGGATTTGTCAGTGAGGGGGTAAATAAGTAGATGGGGAGACAATTCTTCCTGCACATTAAATATAGTGTCACTGGTGTGCTTCTCAGAGCCACAAATATCAGAGGCTTTGGGTGATCCCATTGTAAGCACAAGAATTGTTTGTGATGTTCAGGATGGTCTATATCTCCTCTTGCCACATTTCCCCTCCGTATTGTGTTTTGCATACTTTTTGCATCTGCTGAAGTGGGTTGCAGCCCACAAAAATATATGCCCGCAGAAATGTGTTAGTCTTTAAGGTACTACAGGACTCTCGTTGGTTTTGCAGACTGAATCAAGATCTTGACACCATCGCTCATGAGAAGTAGTACCTCACTCGGCCAGTCGTCCCACTGAATTCAGTGGGGTTGTTCACAGGTATGACTCAACTGGAGGAAGGCAGAATTGGTTTTAACAGGAATAATCGATTTCTGTTAAGATCAAGTATGGAAAGTGGCCGTCTGCCCTCTTTGATTAAGAAACACAAATAAAAGCTTTTAAACAGGGCTTAAACTCATGAACTTTGTGGGCCAAATCCAATGCTGGTGAAAACCGCCTCAACGCATTGGAGTTACATTAATGGTCGCATTGGCCCAGTGGCTTTTTCAAACTTTCAACGGTTACGAGTAGCTTTGGCATGGTGGAACCATGGTAGGTGAGGCATGACTCAGCCAATCACTGAGCACCTGAGAGGAGATCATTTGTGTGCTGCTCTCTGGTTGGTTAACGTGCTCTGCAGGTTTGGGGTTGGGGTTTTTCACACAGCGAATTCGAAGCGGTGGTGTCTCAGCTGTCCAGTAGAGCCTTCTTGGAACAATCCAGCCGTCATAGCTACTTTGTTTGCCAGCTGGCAGTGAGATTTCAACTGTATATGAACTTTTATTATTTAGGTAGTGTCAACAGTGTGCTGGGTACTTTGGCAGAAAGCCATTTGTTTCCTCTCTTTAAACAGCTTACAACTGAAATGAAAAGATCTATTCAAATATAGACATAGATGCATATGTCTCTATCTGCACATTAGGTCAGCTGCAGTCACCTGTATTAATGGCGAAAACCCCGTCTTGCAAACACCGTGTGCACGTGCTTAGCTTTACTCACAGGCGTACCCCCATTGTCCTGTTGGACTATATTAGCAAGAATAAAGTTAAGCACGGGTGTGATTATTTGCAGGATTGGGTCCTAACAGGTATGAACAATTTGGTCTCGGCAAGATTTCTTACCTCCTCCTCGTTAAGGGGCTTTTTCTCTGCTTGGTACAGAGAACCTCCCTTGGGGTGCTGAGAGCCTGTACTCTTAACGCTTCTGGAGCACAAGAGTGTGAGTTCTGTCCTCACGGCGGCCATGAAATCTGAAGTGACAGCTGTGAAATCTTGGGGGGGGGTCCCATATTGGTTCCAGTATTCAGTTCTAAAGTGCCTGGAATCTGCCAAGAACGTGGAAGAATCACTCTGCTAAATATCCGCCTGAGTGCTGCAATCTGTGAGGACCTTATCCTGCCTTTTCTAGTTCTTTGATGGACAGAACCTGTGCTCCACACTCAGGGAGCCAGAGCCATGGCAATTTAATTGCCAGAGCCTCAGCCGGTGTAAAATGTGCATCGCTCCACTGATTTCAGTGGGACAAAGCCGATTTGCACCAGCTAAGGATTTTTGGGCTTGGTTGGCATAACATGATCTTGTGACTAACATGAGCTGCTTCCAGCCAGACCAAGTCTCCTCAGTTTTTCCAGTCTGTGTTATTTCAGTGGTTCTGTAAATATTAAAGCCTGGGTAATCAATCCGAGCTTTGTAATTCCACATTCCAAAGCTAAAATATGCAGCAGCCAGGATATCTGACTTGGGAGGAGGGACAGAATGGGCTCCCCAGCCACCCGGCAGAATAAACTTCACAAAGAAAAAGCAATGTTTGTTGTGAAAGAACCTCCCAACAGCCTGGGGCAGAGCTGGTCAAAATTTATTTTAAACAACAACAGAAAAAGTCTATTTTTGTTGAAAACCCCAAAACTGATGTAAATGATTTCCAGCAATTGGGAAAACTGGATTTTGTGAGGGAGGGTGTTGCCACAAACAGAGAAATTTTGGGGCTTGAGATGAAAACCTAAAAAATGTCAAAAATAAAAATGAAGTGCTTTGGGGAAAGAAAATCATTTCTTGACCAGCTGTATCATGGGGCCAAATTCTGATCTCATTTACACTAGTGTAAATCTGGAGTCACTCCACTCAAGGTAAGTAGAATTACTCCAGTGCTGCGCTGGTGTACCTAACATCAGTGCCTCACCCCTTTTCTGGTTTCCTGAGACCTTATTTGCGAGGCTGGGTGTTGAAGCCATGTCCGTGTAGCACAGACTTGGGGGTGAAGCCTGTGAATGACAAGTCAGTGTGAAAGGGACAGGGAGCAGGGATGGATTAACTAAAACACACTGAGTCTTTGCTCCAAATCTTATTTTGAGGCTGCGAAATCTTTGTTTAACCTCAGTTTTTTAATATACTATAGACATTATGCATGTAACCAATACACGTCTAGAACATCCCCACACAGCCACCTAGTAACAAGACACGGGACACCTTCCGACCTCAGCAGCAGGGAATATCTTTGAAGTCATGGGAGTTACATGGTGATGAGTGAGATCAGAAGCAGGCCCATACGGTGTGTACCAAAACAATGTACAGACAGGGCCCCCTTCTGCTCCCACCACAATCAATGGGAAATGTTGCCATTTAATTCCGTGGGATCAGCCTTTAGCCCAGAGTGTCTAACCTATGTCTGAGATGGTGGTGTAGCCCTCACCCACTTGCTGTCGTTTTCTGCCCTGCTCTAGTATTCGCTGGTTTAAATATAGAAGGTGAGCACTTTGATCCAGGCTTGTCTAACAAAGAGGGGGATTTTTTCTTCTCAGGCAGCAGAAGCTCATGAGTTTTGATCCAGAGGTCCAGGGTTCAACCCTTGCTAGTGATAACCCGCCCAAGGATATGTGACATGTTGTAGCCCATGGGGGCTTTGAACTTGGTGGGGCTCTGAAGGTGTAGCACAGCTGGAATTGCCTGTCTCATTTTTAGAAGCTCTCACAAATGTTATGAAGCAGAAAAACCAGGGTCCCTCAGTCCAACACACCTCTCCTCTGGAGAATGTGACAAAGACCATGGGCCAGATTCTGCCAGAGGTGACCCTTCTGCCAGCTTACATCCCGGTGGTGGAAAATCCAGCCTGGAGAGGCTATCGTAGGCATGTGTAAGGGGTCAGCATTGCACCAAAAATAGGTGGTGCTGGTCTGGAATTCTGTCCATGCCTTATACTGCTCTCATTGCCGTACTGCAATATCTGTCATGTGCATTCCAGCAGCCACTTCCCAAGGGGAGACGTGTGTTCAGTGTGTGTGTGTGTGTGTGTGTGTGTGAGAGAGAGAGAGAGAAGGCAAGATCAAAGGAAAGCACCTGGCCCCTGGAGTTGATGGTGGTGAAGTTCATGATAGTCCTTGTTTCTGGGGGAGTTCACTCCACAGGCTTGAGCCAGCCCTCAAGAAATCTCTGTCTCCTGCAGATGAGCTTTACCTTTGGTGTAGAGAGCTCCATTGCACTGGAGGGGCTTAGCTCTCATAGGAAGGAGGGAGGCGTACTAGTGCGGCTGGGGAGCTCCTTTTCACTGCTTGCTGTTAGCAGCCTCCATTGGTAGGGCTGCAAGAAGGCACTAGACACAAACTAAAGCTACCTCCTCGTAGAGAGGGAAGCAGTGGAAACAACACCTGTTCTCCCTTGGGCAAATCTTGGCTGGAGATAGTGACGTAGGGAGACATCCATTTACCCATCTCTGTATTTTAGGGTGTGGCCTCTATTGAGTGCAGACGTTGTGATACAAGTAGTCGTAAATGGATGAGATCAGTGACATAATGCCTGGAGGAAAGTCCCATCTCAGGGCGTCTCCCCGCTGGATCAAGTCTTGGGGGATCGATTGAGCGGCAGTGCAGACTGGAGGTCGACGCCGTTAATCCACCCCCGCAAAAATGCTGCGTCAGGGGGAAGGCATTTCCCATTGGCATAGCGTAGTGGGGACAGAAGGGGTTCAGAATACCAGATCTGGGTTACCTGCAGAATCTGACTCCGTCCTTTTGAACTGCTTGCGAGACTTCCCTCGGGCTTTTACGCTGTGCAAAGATGATGAAGAGCTCTTTGCGGAGCCCTCTCGGAAGCGGTGCAGCTGGCTTATGTCAGCCTCGCCTCCCGCCGTGTATTTTTACATCCCATCTGCTCTGGTTCTCGGTGATGGGAGAGCGAGCACGCGAGGAGAAGAGACATATCCTCTACTTGCAAGGCAGAAGGAAGGAAGCCTAGAAAAAATGTGCTCAGGTTGCTCACCAGCTGGTGATGGCTGCAGTTGACAGTCTAAGTTTGGAAGGATTAGCTCAGAATTGGTAAATGTTTATAACTGTGGATGATTCACTGCAAGAGGCTACGGGGATTTGGTCCCAAATGCTCTTTCCTTACTATATATAAAACAGAGCACCTGATCATTTATGCTCATTAAAGATTTCTGCAAGAGTTCGGAGGTACACTCTTGTGTCCAGGCCAGTTTGCAGCCCAGCTAATTTATATTCTGTACGTTTACAGTTACAAATGGAGATGGGCATTCTTCACTTCTGTGCTCCAGCTTTTGACCCCCGAGTTAGTGTCAGCAGTGGATGAAGGGATCTCTGTGTAATTTGGGATCCTTGAGTAAGACATGCTCTCCGTGTAGGGTCCTGTGGTGTGTCAGATGGCTGTTGAATCTCTTGCAAATGAATGTTGCGGGTGAATTTCTTTGCTTGCTGTCTCAATTTCCCTGCCCCATCACTATGACTCAAACTTGAATCAAAGGAACCAGTGGAGAAAGGCTCATTTGTTCTGTGTTGTCCACCCACCCAACCAGGGTCCTAACAGTAAATGCTGGACTTGATACCACTAACAAGAGTCACATAAGACACCATCGGTCTATTGGATGTGTGAATGTGGGGAAGACATCCAAACCGTGGAGCTGCTGCCCTCTACGGCCCTTCTCCAGAGGGACAGCTTTGATTCATTCCACGTCATCAGAAGCCATGGCGGGACATCGACCTTTAATGTTGCACTTTCTGTAGTCCTCAAAAATCACAGTAGAAGTGATTATTCCATCATCCTCAGCTCCCGCAGTGCAGCTCAGAGGACGCCAGAGGGTTTTGTGGGTTCTCCGTGACGTGATCAAAGGCATTCCATTAGTCATGGTTCAGTACGTTCTAGAGGTGCCCCGAGTACTAGGTACAAATACATTGTGGGAGACCATCCCTGCCTTAAAACGCTCACAATCTAAACAGACAAGATAGTCTTTGAGTGGGAAGGGAAAACAGGCACAAAGAGGAGAAGTGACCAGGCCCAGGTTACCTAACAGATCAGTGGCAGAGCTAGGATTAGAAACTAGGTTTCCTGAGTGGCCCTAGCCATTGGACCACGCTGCCTCTTGATCATGCAAAGTTTAACTCTATGATATATCATTAGCATGACTGAAAGTAAACCTTGGGTTTCCACAAGTGGGGATTATCCACTAAAGCAGCATTATGCAACATTTCCACCAGGGAGGGCTTATGTGAGCAAATTACATATTCAATTTGTCGTGAGGCCCATTTTGTTCCATTCAGTCAGCTCCTTATTTATAGACTCTACCTTACGCTTACCAACACCCCAGCCACGCGCCTTTCATTGCCTGCTGCTGCCGTATCTTTTCATTTCTTAAGGACCAGCCTCAGGGAGGACGAAAAGAGGGGTGAAAATGGGCTCCGTGTTCAGTGTCATAAGTCTGTCGAGATCGAGAGTGAGTGCCCTTCAGCCTGGGTGCTTGGCATTGATTCCCCCCTCACCCTTCCTCTCCTGGCAGTTGTTGCCCTGCTGGCTCAAAGCTCTCGTGGGAGGATGTGCCCCATGGGGCGTTTTGTTGCTGTTAGGGGTGCTGGGGTATCAACGGCTCAAAGAAAACTATTGGTGTCTGATATGTATATCCACCAGGCTCTGTATGCCATGTCCATCCTATCGGGCTGGATTAAAAGCTGGGCAAGGAACCTCTGTAGATGCTCTGCTGTCCCAGTTTCTGCCCCAAGAGCTGCAGGAGAGCCAGTTTCCGCTCCCTGATTCTGAAAAGGGTTTCTATGCCATCCTGGCCCAGGTGTAGACTACAGCAGCCTTTGGGCTGCTCTAATCCATTTTGATCCTTCACCAGCTAGGGGCTGCTGGAGTAAAGCAAGCGACTCCCCTCCTCCTCAGCATCGTGGGGAGTGGAATAGACATGAGCTAAGCAATGCCACAGTGGTTCTGTACCTGGTGGGTTTGTCCCCATGCCAGGGGAATCCCTAGCTGGGTCGATTCAGTGTTTTTCTGGCCCCTTTACCCACCAGAGCAGCAGAAAGGAGAAGGACGCTAAGAGAGAATCTGGATTGCATTATCACCTCTCTCTCCTCTTTCCATCTGGCTTTAGACTGTACACTCTTCGAGGCAGGTGCTGCACTTTTGTCTGTTAATACAGCTCCCAATACACCGGGGGCTGATCTCCACTGAGGTGCGCCTATAATATAGACACTACAGGGGTGCCTAGGCCATGGTGCAGTGTGTCCTCAAACATGGGATGTGCAGGGGCCCTGCTGCTTTACTCCGTGTTCCTAGACACTGTTCCGGGCTCTGCTGCTGGCAGGAATTTTCCCTGGGGAGGATTTAATTTTTGCAAAGCCCACGTGGGTGTTTCTCTGGAGGCTCGTTTTCCTCTCTGTTGGGTCAGACTCCCTCGCTGTGGGTTCCCTCACGCTTCCGGGGCTGGCTAAATGCAGGGACGGGTTGATGGTGCAGCACTGCTGTGGTGAGAGGTGTGTTTTCTCCTCTTTCCCTGGCGAGGGAGGGGTCTTTCTGAGGACGGCTCCGCCATGCGTTGAGAGACCAGAATAGAGCAGACAGATCACCTCCTTCCATCCCCCAAGTAGAAAAAAAGGCACTGGAATCAGAAGGCGCGTTGGGTGACCCTGCAGCCAGAGAGCTGGCATTGTCGGCTAGCTGGGGATGCCCCCGGGGAGGAAGGGAAGTTAGGTTTGGCTTCCCTATCTCCTACAGCACCTCCTCCTACTTGGGTCTTCTGCTTTCAGGGGAGTCGTCAGCTGCCGGGATGGGGCAGCTTTATTTCCCTTTGCACCACTGCAGCACATAACGGGGTGGACGAAAGGCCTGGGGCGTCTGTCGGACTATTCAGGAAGTCGACAACATACGTTTTAAAGGCTGCAGGCCCTGATGCTCACTGAGGCATTCTCTTCCCCGAGGATTCGGCCCAGTTCCAGCCACCAGCCTCGCTGCAGCAATGGAGTCCCCCTGCTAGCTGCACCCAGTGCACTTCACTCTAGACTCACGCAAGGGTGAGCTCCACTGGTGCCGACGCTGGCTTTGCCTGGCGACGGTAGAGGTGTGCCCAGGTGCAGCGACGTCGTTGGCTGGAATCAGGGCAGCTCAGCCGATTAGGCAAGGCCTCGCGCTGAGGTAAATCAGGATAGCTCCCTTGGTGTCCGTGTAGTCAGAGCTGAGCGCATTTGGGGCAATTAAGAGGAGAATCAGGCCGTGCGTAGGTCGTTAACCACTCTAGTTCTAGAACGATGACTCCGTCTTGTGCCAAATTCTCCTTTCCAGTTACACTGGCCCAAGCCTATCTGGAATTGAGCAGGGTTGCAGTGGGTAACCGAATGGCGGATCTGCCCACCCCCATGTTGAATTTAAGGTTGATCATTGATTTCACAGGCTTCAAGGCCAGACGGGGTCTCTCTTATCATCTAGTTTCACTTTCTGTAGAGAATTTTGGCTCTCGAGGGAGAAGTGCGACGAGGGCGAGGAGGCAGGCCCTGAACTCCTGTGCGCGCAGCCTTCGAAACGGATGCGTCTCCTTGGGAACCCTCCAGGAAAATCTGAGGCTGCCAGTTATCCAAAGGAAAATCCCGAACCGCCAAGCTTACCAGCACAATGACAACCCCCTACCTTTGACAGCAGAGGAGTAAATTGAGACCAACCCACTTTCCTGGGAGCCCCTTGATTCATACTGAACCAGCTTCCCTTTGGGGGCTATTTCTGGCCCAACAAAAATCCCTCAGCGTGCCCTAGCCAGCTGCTGAAGGAGTGTACAATGGGGCCTGACATGGGGCCAGCTGCAGGTGTTTAGTTGCAATGTAGGCATATGCTCTGAGGCCTCGGCCATAATGTTGCTGCTTGAAATCCACCCTAGGGCAGCCAGGATGGTTAGGAATTGTTCCTATCTCATCCTCCGGTGGCTGCTGAGAAACGAGCAGTCACCGTCGCTCTTAGATCTGTTCCTACGAGGAACGGCCTGTAAAGCAAAGTTCTGCTCTGCATGTAAACACTCAGGGCTTAAATTCTCATTGAATATTTCCCAGAGGCCTCTCTGCCCCCCCTCCTCCCTCAACATGCTTTAAAAAGCCTAGGGGGGGTATCTACCAGAGCTCTACTTTGGACGGCTCCAGCTGAATTCAATCCCTGCAAACACTCGGAGTGCAGAGGGGCTCGGGAGCCTGGTCTGAGGCCATTTCCAGGGAGCGCCTTGTAAGCCGCGGTCGCAGTCTGTATCCTCGTTGGCCGTCTCAGCAGAGAGGCCCGGGATTGAAAGGGCCGTGAGGTCTGAACTCCCCTCTTGCTCCTAGAACTCATCCTTTTACATCCAGGGTGGAGGGATATTGATGGGGCCATGGGAGGCAACCTTGCCCTGTGGCTGCGGTGGATGTGCCTATTAAAGGACTTCAGACTCCAGGGCTGGGAACCCGTCACCAGTTCTGGATGCACGTGATAAAATGTTAGCGCTCAAGGGCCAGATCCTAAGTTGGTGTCGATCAGTGTAGCTTCCTTGGCTTGGCCTCGACTGCCCGGTGAAGGAGAAGCAAGAGAGGTCAGTGTCTCTGTTTGTTGTCCAGCATTCACCACAAAGAGAAAGTTCTGCCTTGCAGTTTGAGAGGCTGTGTGGTTCAGTAGGCAGGGCTCTGGGCTAGGACTTGAGAGACCTGGCTTGAGGTTCTGTTCCTGCCTCTGCCCCTGATGTGGCCTTGGGCAAATCCCTTCACCTCTGTTTCCCCTCCCCCGTCTCGTCTGTTTGGATTGTAAGCTCTTCTCTGCAATACAAGCTAGTTCCTTGGTCTCAGCTGGGGCCTGCAGATGCTACCGTCATAGTAATGCCGCTACTGAAGTGCCTCAGGGCCCTGCTAGAGGGATAAGAGGGAGTGAACCCGAGGGATGTGCAGCGGTGAAGCAGTTGAAGGATGTTTGTCGTGTGCCAGTCTGTACTGAGAAAAGCGCCTGCACGGAGTCATTTACAGCCACTGCTTTTAGGAGCAGAAGTTGGGCCAAGAGGGCAGAGAAAATACCACAGGACCCCCCCACACACACTTCCTCTGGCTTGACTTCCTGCATGACAGGACTGCGATTGCTTTTGGGAGGCAGAGGCAGACAGACAACATGGTATAAATAGAACAGGTCTGGCTATATAAAGGCTTTGATTGCATGATGTGTGTATTTGAAAAAAGGGGGGTTGATCTTATGTTTTAACTATAACTGGAAAAATAGGCTTCGGAAGACAGAGGTGGACAGAGACTGACGTTAGTAAACGTCAAGCCCTTTTTTCGTGGGGCAGATACTCCTTCGGGGTTGGATGGGGCTAGAGGGTTTTCTTTTTTGCTCATTGAACTATATACACACCCCTCGGAGCCTTTCCATGTCCTGAGGCCTTTCTGAACTCAGGAATTTCTCCTTGAAACTGCAATACATTACGTGCTTTGAAATTCTGGTGTGGTTTCAGGGTAAATCAGGAGCAACTGGTATCAGGTGAACCCATCAGGCTGTTCTAAGTGAGATCAGGGTCAAGCCTGGAAAGAGAACTGTCTGAGGTTTCGTAGGCATATGTGTGTAAGTGTAAAGGGGAAATTCTGCTGCTCTCCCTTTACTTCCCTATAGGTACTTGGCGTCCTCCCATGACCATGCTGACTTCTCTGCTGCTTGTCTCTACCTATCAGTTAAATAAACACATTTAATGCCTAGCTGAGAGCTTGGATTTTTTCCAGCAGGGGTTAAAATTCAGCCTATTGTGAGAGTGATTTTTATGCTAGGCAGAAATCTTGGCCACCTGGACAATCAGGCCAAAGAATTTAGAAAACTTTGATTTTTTTTTTTCCTCTTGACATGTGGAATGAATTTCAATCATCATGGCTGTGCGAGTCTGCTTGTGGGGAGAGCAGACACATGCGCTGTGTCTAAAAACAGGTTTGGGTGGGCATATGTGCCAGGTACACCGTGCTTTGTTATCCTCAGGGCTACGTTCCATAGCGTGCTTGGGAGATATTTTTTCCTGCTCTTTGTTCACATGGCAGGTCTCTAATCGCAGCTGCTGTGTTAAGTGATCATATGGGAACAGATCTACAGCCACTATAAACTGGTGCAGCTCCGTTGTAGTCAATGGAGCTGTTCCAGTTTACACCAGAACAGGATGGGGCCTGTTGTGGATAATGGCACATGTGTCTGGGAGATCTCAGTTGTAACTGTAGGAAAGAGGCAATGGAACAACCTGTGTGTGTGTTCTAAGTTCATACTGTTAGCTACACACCTGTATATATAAAAATCTTGATATGCCTTTCCATCCTGCCTCATTATTGTGTGTCACTGGGGAATCCTGCCAGAGGCTAGCTGGTAAGAGCACAATTAGTGATAATCCTGAGCTCTTAGATAGTGCCTTTTATCATAGATCTCAGAGCATCTTACAAAGAGTGGACATTATTCCTGCTTTTCAAGTGGGGAAACTGAGGCACAGAGCCGTGACGTGAAGTAGCTCCCTGAAGGGACAGGTTGGAGCAGAATCCAGGTGTCCCTGCTGCCCAGTGCAGTGCCCGGTGCAGTGACCCACATTGTCTTTGCTGAATCTGGCGCTCTCTTTGGTTGGTTTAGGCAATGCCAGCTGCACATCTCCAGTTGATTTTCGTTTACCATGCTGTGACCTGTAACAACCTCAGGTGACCCCTCCTCTCCTCCAGAAATGAACAGTCAGGCTCATCATGTCCCTGGGTCCAAGGTTAAACCATAAGCGAAAGGCGCTCGGAGCACAGCTGGCAGCATCTGGAGAGTGAGAGAGAGCGAGCAGCTCCATCAGTGTTCATGCCTGTGCCATGTAAATAAAGGAAGTCGAAAATCACCTTTTCACGCCCTGCTGCAGGGAAGCAGATAGTTTATCAGACTAGAGGCAGACAATGTTTACGGTTTTAAGCTGAAGGGAGTGGCAGTCCCATGAGCTGGTCTCTAAGAACAGGCGTATGGGTGGAGTATGGTTTTCAAGACTTCCTCCTGGCAGAAGCTGGGTGCGGATGACAAGGCTGGATCACTCAATGATTGCTTGCTTGTTCTGTTCATTTTCTTCTGGAGCATCTGGCATTGGCCACTGGCAGAAGACAGGACACTGGGCTAGATGGACCACTGGTCTGACCTGGTCTGGCCATTCTTATGTTCTCCCTTCCCCTGTGATCACTTGTTGAACCAGTTGGAAAAATACTCGCCCCCCCCGAGAAAAATTTAGACTCTTTGTCAAGAAACCTGAAAACCCAAAAGGTTGAGGGGTTCAAAACGTATCCCAAAAGCAGATACGTTCTGTAATAATGTTCATTTAGTTCTCTATAATGGGCTGAGCCGCAGCTCCAGCTCTGAACATTCATGTGGAACCTTGAGAGGTTTTAGATCCTCAGATCTGCAAAGTTGTGGCTCAGGCCTATCCCTGTTCCAAATGTCTTTGTGTTGTGATGCAAGCTTTGCAGCATAGTAACATGTCCCATGGCACGAAACGAACTCGGGATCTGAGAGTGTCCTGCAAGAACTGTGTGTAGGCTCAGCCCAAGAAAACAGGGCTAATCCCGTATATAATAGGGCAGCTGGCACAAATGATTTCCATTCCCCCTGTTCTGGCCCCATTTCTCTCCAGCGTGAAGCATGGCAGCGACCCTGTTCCCTCCCCAGCAGAGCAGCGGGCCTGCTGTGTGATAGACTCGACCGCTGAGCCGAGCCCAGCAGCAGTGTCTGAAAGCAGAGCTCGTTATCGGGGCTGCACTGAAAGGGCCAAAAACAAGCCTGCACGTTCCACAAACTCATGGAAAATACACGTGGCTTAAATCTCATTTCCACCCTGGTGCCAACAATCTTTCGGAACTTCGTTTAGAACTGGCTCAGACGCACTGCCCTGAAAAGGAAGGGCCGGAAAAATCTCCTTCCCTTTCAATCCTAACGGGGAGAGGTGGTGTCTGGTTTAATTTCCATTTAGGATTGAACGAACTCTTCCGAATTGGATCGTTCACATAGTATCATCGTCAGGTGTGCTGCTCCACCCAGCCAGTTTGCCCTGAAGGTTAGCTGATAGGAGACAGGGGACCAGCCCCCCAGGGGAGATGTTTATTTAAGACAGGGCAGATATTGCATGCAGAGATTTCCACCTGGAAAAAGAAACTGGGCCCGATTTCTCACCTGCTTTGGCTCTTGTGTTAACCTTTACACTTGCCTCTTGCCTGTGTGAAATGTTGCCATATCAGAGAGACGTGGCCCTGGGGCAGTTCATCTGGTTTACAGCTAAGCTAATGGGCTGACGTATCACTGGAGGGGAAGGAAGCATTTCTCTCCGAATCAGAATGGTGGCCACACCTAATCCTGTGTGGAACACCAGCCTGCGTTTGCTTTCTGTTGCCCCAGGCGGCTGCAGACAGGGGGAGGTGGCTTTAGTGGGGACAAAGCTCTGATGTTTAGAAGCCCTTTCTCTCAAGGGTGTTTTGAGAGCGCAGGACTAGTGCTGGGAGGCGGGGGTATGATCTCTAGACATGTCAGAGTGTCTAGTGGCCAGTTTGCCTAAGAATTTGGCCCCCCCCTCGTTGTTCAGGAATGGCTGGGCGTGCGCAAACAGAGGCAGAGTCCAGCGTTTGCTGCTAGAAGAGGCCAGGTGCGGTAGCAAGCCTGTCTTTGAATTAGCGGTCCGCTAACCATTGTTAGCGCTCTGCTGTATGAATGCTGCGTAGGATTCCTTAGTAGCGGTCAGTGGCTACTGTGGTCGTCACTTGCTCATGCAGGCCTTTCTCCTGTTTGTCTAAGACTGTTACTAGGCCCCCCGCTCTCTTTCTGCGGGGAGATTTTCCACCGTTCTGTCCTGCATAGCGGGACATAGAACAGGGCTGGTTGTTTAGAGTCAACAAAGACCCTTTCATACCAGGACTGACAGCAGACAAAAGCCTTAATCTTAAGGCAGGGGGAGGGCGTAGAAAGTGGGGAACTTGGCTCCAGCAAGCTTAAAGACTTTAAAATAGCACACCCTCAATCAACAGATGTCTTTTCTTGAGTTTCCCTGAAATGGTGCGAGGCCTGGTCTTGTTTTCTGCTTCTACCGTACCGTTAAGATCGTGGTACATCTGGAAGACTGAGTAATTTCATAGGAAGCCTTCCACCCTCTACGTAACTGGTTCAAACCCAGCCTGGATGAGTGCTGACCCAGCATCATTGTCAGTAGATTGATGTTTGAGTTATGTGAAGTGAGACGTGGCTCGCAGTCCAGTTCTTAATGTGCAGGTCTCAATGTCATTTTACATTTAATGCAAATTGGCGCCCGGGGTGGCATTCTCAACAGAGAGGCTAATGGCTGAATGGGCATGAACCATTCGTTTTGCCCCTAGAGGTGCTGCTGTCAGCATCGATACCAAGGAATTTCAGTAGTTTTGTCTATGCACAAAAATTTTACCGCTTTAACCTTACTACTGTAGTTAAAGTGGTACAACTCATCTAGTGCGGATGCAGTTTTATCTGCCCCAGTGTTCTCATCCCTGTATGGGAAAGGGAATCATCTACACCAGTGTCAGTTACCTTTAGACTAATATAACCATATGCACACTTGGGGTTGTTCCAGTATAATCTCTACATTGGTAAAAAGTCACATCCCTAACCAAAATAGCTATACCAATGCAAAACCTGTGTGTCGAGGGGGCTCAGGGCTGTCACTTTTCATTGGCAATAAAAATTCATTCTTAAAAGCATGAACATCTGTAGAGTGGCTTGTGATTTACAGTCCCACTCAATGTTTCTAATTTTTAAAAAGAGATTTTATAGCTGTCGGAAGGTGTCAGCTGTATTTTTTTTTAAATCAGATTTTTATGCATCACTGGTTTTTGTATTTATATTTCTGCCACTCTTTGGATTATTAACATTGAAGTAATAAGTAAAATATAGTTTACTATTCATTTATTGTTGCAATTCTCTCAGCTTGGACAAAGAAAATAAATTAATGGGTTTCATTGCTTAGTCTGTTTTTCAGTCATTCACTTCTAGATTCTCAGAAGAGCTGGCCACATCTTTTTGTGATCAATCTTAGAATTTTTTCCCCTAAAATTTTACGTTTTCCAAAACATGTTGGCCAGGGGAAATGTTTTTAAAATGGCGTAAATCCCATTTCTAAAAGTGATTTAGGTACTTGAAAGCCTAAGTCTCATTGACTTTCAAGAGACTGTGTTAGAAATAACCAAACAAGTTGTCCCGGGGGTGGATTGGGGAGGCAGAACCCTTTATTGCCTGCTCGTTCCACCTCGATGCCGCGAGGGAGCAACGAGGGGGTTACTTCACAATTCTTTCATCCATAGCAGTATGTAAATGTATCCATTTCCAGCAACTCCCCATAGACCTTTATTTGGTTACACTGACACCTATAAAAGGAATATTAACAACTACATAATGAATACAATTACACCCGCCCCTGTTTGTTGTTTACAGAATGACCATACAGAGGGCAGGCACATCTCCTTAAAACCTATTAATTTTACACTAACATTCTTTAAAGTAAAGACATGCTGGGGGGGAAGGAAGATAATGCTTTCTTCCCACCAAAGGCCTTGCACAGGAATGACAGTAGTTATTTTATTAGCCTCATTCCCAGCGCAGATGGCCAAGAAGGAAGAAAAAGAGGAGAAATAACAGACTCTAACTAGTACTTACATCATTTAACAGAAACAAGGTTTGCCCGTGCCTTGACCCCGTTTCCTGTAACTTAGGCCTGACCATTTGTCCAGCTTTTAACTCTTCACTCTCCTACAGACTGAAGCCATGATTTTAATAATTGAGTAGAGATTTTTGGGTGCCCCACAAGAGACACTTTAATAGACCCTGATTTTTCAAAGATTGGATGTTCTGCCCTTTCTGAAATCAAGCCCCTTTCATGTGCTGCGGGTTAGGCTGCCAGAATCTCTAGTCACATTTTAAAATCTTGACGGTAGTTTCTTCAGTTCCAACATCACTTTTGAAAAAAAGACACAGGCTCCTAAATCACGTAAGCCTGGTCTAAACACAATACTACTTTGGCTAGTTTTGGGGTTTTTGTGAGGTTTAAATAAAACCATCAACTATACTGGTACAGTCCCTAGTGTGAGTGCAATAAAGATGCCTTGTACCAGTATAGTTTATTCCCCTTCCCATACCGGAATAGTGATACTGACACAGCGCATAGTTTATACCTGTGTAACTGCATCCACACTAAGGGAAGCTGTACTGCTTTAACAACATCACCACTGCTCCAGGGTGGGCAAGGCCTGAGACTGGAAAATTTCACCCCCACTCTCGTTTTCATGCACAAGGCTACAAATAAAACGTCTACGTTACAGAAGCGGCCAGGGAATGTTTTTGTTTGAGGCATTTTCAGTTGGATTCTAAAATCGATGTCATCTGTTGGCCTTAAGTTTTTCTCTTACCCAGCTAAAACGTAACAGGGTTCCTTTGTCAGCCACACAAGGCTACGTGCAGCTTGTCTAGCTCTGTTTGCCCGGCCCGGAGGGCCTGTTCTTGCCCAGCTCATGCTGGGTGGCCTGCAGACTCCGTTGGGAATTCCCTCCTGTGTTTATATGCCCTGTGAATTGCTCATTTATTAGGTTAAATGTTAGAGTCTGAAGTGAGCCTCTGTATATTTGTGTAAAGGATGGAACTGGTGACTCAGAGTTGGGACTTGCTATGTGGTTTTTTCTAGGTTGTGGGCCAACCACCCCGTCCTAATTTAACTATGAGGTACTCAGTGTACATTGGCTTATTTTTAAATGCCAGTATATACTTCACTGCTCGGTAGCATTATGGCACCAACTTAATAGAAGTGGTCCTATCTGTTCACAAGGATCTTCTCAAAACTGCACCTCTTTCTACCCTCTTCCCTCGATTATCATTGGGACCTTTTTGCTGCTTATTTCAGATCTATCATGCATCGATTTTATGGCTTGAAACCACCTTGAAGTTGAAGCTGGACAAATGCAGACTAGAAAAAAGGCGCACATTTTTAACAGTGAGGGTCATTAACCATTAGAACAACTTATCAAGGGTCACAGTGGATTCTCCCTTATTGGAAATATTTAAATCAAGCTTGGATGTTTTTCTAAAAGAGAAGCTCTAATCCAAACAGGAATTGAGTCCGGGAAATCCTATGGCCAGTACAATACATGAAGTCAGACTAAATGATCGTTCTGGTCCCTTTTGGCCTTCTGATCTATGAATCTAGTCTAATCTCATCTATAACACTGGCTATAGAATTTCAACTGATAATTTCTGCAGTGTAGGGGATTTTTCTCTGGTGCGTGCGAACACTGAGCTCAACCATGTGTTTTCAGGCAAGAGCGGTGGGTCTCAAACTTATTTGATTGCACCCCTCTTCTTTGTGTCTGTAATAGTTTAAGTGCCACACAAATACATATACTGATTTTTTTTTAAATGCAACTCTCACTAAATATTAAAAACAGTAAGACACAGAGTCAAAAAAAAAGCCAACGATCCATTGTAATAAGGGCAAGAGCAAAAGTGCGATAATGGTCAATGCTTACAATTAAATGTGCGCACCGCTTCATAGCAAGTGGATTAATACATAAAGAGATGGCAGTGACTTTGTATAATGCTGTGCAAGCTTACCAGAAATTTATCCAAATGCATAGCATCATCTAGAGTCAAATGCCCAGCACCTTTTGAAGACCTGATATGTCTGGAGGAATCAACTTTGTTAGTTATTCATTGCTGTGGGTCTAATGTATGCGGTAGGTTTTCCTCGCTCCCCCTCCCAAAGCTTTTCAGAATACATTACGTGCCCCTCAGGCCCACCGCCCAGTTTGAGAACCTGCAAGCAAAAATGTCTCTTTGAGGAAGGCCTCCAAACGTGATGAAAAATTCCAAGTGATGGAGTATTCTCCACACGCCTTGGTGAGCTGTTCCAAGGTTCACTACATTCACTGTTTAAAACAAATGAATAAATAAATAAAAATCTTGTTTTCAGTTTGAATTTTCTAGCTTTAAGCTGTTGGACTTTGTTGTTTCTGATTCTGCTAGGTTATAATGTCTTCTTATATCCGCTATCTTCTCCTTGGTCCCTGGTCACTTGGCCCATGACGATGTACACACAAGTAGAAAATGCAGACAAAATAAAATGTTTGGTACAGATCAGGACTGGAAGCCAAGTTCCAGGATTGACCTAATGTAAAAGGCTAAGACTGGATATTGCTGCATGCTTGAATACAGAAACTGGTTTGGGAGCTTTGCTGCTGAAGCGTGAACTGATGTAATGTTTACTACAATTACTCCACTGTTTGCTTTTCTGCCATGACTAACGCATTTTCCTCCATTCCCTTGTCTTCTGCAGAATTGTCTGGAGTTTTTACTACCAGAGTCCATGGCGTATACATTAAGCCCCGCCCCTTCCGGGCCTATCGGGACCCAGTATTGTGTTTGCAAAGTCGAATTATCCGTGTGTGGCCAAAACCTTCTGGACAGGGACGTGACCTCCAAATCGGACCCGTTTTGTGTCTTATTCATGGAAGTCAATGAAAAATGGACAGAGGTAAGTCACAATGTCCTCCTGCTGCCTACCCCATGCTATTGGTGCGGATATAGCTTTAGTAGAGTGACTAGACCCACGGAAGCCAATGGGGCTACGTGCATGAATGAAGTTATGCATATCCTTAAATGTTTGCAGGATTAGGGCCTCAATGGACAGCAAATAGAGTGGAGAAACAGAGGCACGCAGGGATCAAGTGCTTCCATTTATAAATGTTGTCTAGACTGAATGGCTCAATCATTTGAACACCACTTTTTAGACAAACATACATGGTCAATTTCTATGTGGTGTAGTTTTGATTTCATCTGAATTCAGCAAAAAGGGCTAATAAAATGAATGCTGTGTGAACTCACCAAACCACTCACTCCCAAATCAGAGCCACAACTGCTTGTTCCAGGATTGGAACAAGTTAACGCTTAAAATGTCTTCCCTGTTCCCCTATGTCTGCCTGTAGCCCAGCCAAAATCTGGGGCAGAAATACTGAAATACACAGACTCTTGTCTTAGTGCTTCCAGGAAGACCACAAGCAGGAAATAATGGAAATAGCATGAGAGCTTGTGCCCGTGAGATCTATAGCCCAATTTGCAAGATACAGCTGGTGGAGGGATTTTTAAAGCTGTCCAAGCCTAGCCGGGCACCTAGTTCCTGTTAAAATTAAGCCAAGTTATTTGGACAAGTGTCCACATTTTTCAAGTGGACACCTGAATTGTTTATGGTTTGTCGTCTTTCATTTAGACTCGGTTGCACCTTTTCGTGTTTAATTGGTATTTTACCTTTAAGAGGAATAGTCAGCTTCATGTGATCAACTCTGGGGTGTACTGGAAACTTCAGAGCATTCCCAAGTTGGCCTGAAAGCCTCTATATTAGGCACTGTGACAGAACACTGCATATGTGTCAAAAGGCTCGGAGAGTCTTTAGTGCTAAACACACTGAGATCTGTTGCTTCCGTAGTTCAGCTACTCCCTAAGCAGCAAAGGAGCTCAGATAATTCATTGCTCCATCCCTCCCCACTCCAATCTTAGACAAAGAAAAGTCTGCCATCCTGGAAAGCTTCTTCCATTCCTCAGTTCCTTGGGTTGTCACAGTAATAGTTTCCACCACTGAGGGTAAAACCTCCCTTGATAAGTGACCTTCTCAGAGCCGCATATGTGGGCATGTAAGTTTTAACTGTGATGCATCTGGTTTTGCTGCCGTTACATTCATCTCTCAGACTTGTCTCTCTTGTTGTTGTGACAAAAACCTTAGAATGATGATTGCAGTGCTCATAAATATCAACCTCCATCAAGGCACCGGGAAGGCATAAAATGATCCCTTAGTGGTCCAGCGTTGCTCAAGTCACAATCGGCAGTCTTGTGCAATGTGCAGTGGCTTGGTGATGAACTCCCTCGTAGGAGTAGGCATGGGTGGGACAATCCATGAAGTTGAAGTTCCTTCAGAATGTAGGTGAAATCCATCAGTAATCAGCCACCAAAGATCAGCCCGGATTCCAACAAGGGGACTATAATTAAGCAAAAGAAATATCCCCCAACTTGGCGACCACCGTGTCTTACATGAGGTGCCAGATAATGCCAACAAAGATTTCAATTCAGTGTTGTTTCTAGCCGTCAGATGGGTTCCCAAGTACAACGATTCTGTCTCACTCAGCTCCGTAGGAGCTGCAAATTTGCTGTGAATCTGCCTTTGAAAAACCACAGGCCAAAGAGCGATGTTAAAAATTAGTAATGTCTTATTTTAATTTTCCACTGCACTGATGTCATGTTGATGTGACCATAAAGGAGCCACTGTATGAAGCAATGAGGCACACTGACAAATGACTTCCCGGGAGAGACTGGCTGACTGCTTTTGTGCCACTCTTGCCCGGACCACCTCAGATTTGTAGAGACCCATTGACTCACTGTCACAGTCTCCTCTCGCCATTTCTATCCTGTCCCCTCTTTGCATTTCCTAGCCTGGCCTACCTGGCCACGCACTGTGGCCCCAATGTGGTCGATGCTTGTCTAGCACTGGAGGTGCATGGGAGTGGCTCACAAAGAAGGCCTCTGCCCCCAGGAGCTAACAGGATAACGTCATGCAAATATAGGGCCAGACTTTCAGATGCTCCGCACTCAATCTGCTGGGCTGTTCAGAAGCTCTGGCTGTGTGCCTGGGTGCCTAAAATGGCAGCAGAAGATCTATTGAAAATCCCGTCCATGACATCCAGCTCAAACACTAGAAGAGATGGAGAGACATAGGACTAAATTCAGACCGGGTGTAAGCAGGAGCAGCTGCTTGGTCCCTATGCTGTATTCCATCCCTCACTTGAAGATTAGAGATGAGGCGTTTGGGCTCCTTGGCCTCCATTCCTCGTCTCTTATCTCTTGGAGGCCTTTGAGTGAGGTTCTGTTTACCCCTGGACTGCCTCCCTTTTAGGGTCATCACCCTTTCAGCGCAAGCTTTCCTTGGACCCCATACCAGCACTCCCCCGTCTTGAGAACTCTGTTACACCTCTGGTAAATCTCTCTTCTGCTGCCTGGGAACTTTTAAATTTGCATTCATCTTGGACAGAATCTTTCCCCATTTTGTGCTTGTTTTATACAATTCAAGGTGCTCCACTTGGCCCACACACAAACCTTTATTTAGTCTGGTGTTCTTTCTGGGACAGATTAAAATATATATACAACCTCTCTTCCACATTTGGATCCAAATGGCTTTTTCTATTGGTTTAACTCTATATGGGATTAAAAAACCCAACCATAAATGTTAAGGGAAGAAGAGGAGGGAGACTGTTTTCTTCTGTGTAATGGTTGTGATGTGAAAAGAGCGTTTTACCTGGTAATGGGTCAGTGGCAGGTTTAGAGCTCATACCTTTGTGACACCAGCAATCCAAATATATGACAAATGACCAGAAAGTGCCCCTCCCCTCGCTTTCTCTTGCTCATTGCAGCATAACAGACAGATTATAACATTATCTAATATAAACCTGTTCTCAGGGAAGCATTCTCTCTGTGAGTGCAGGAAAACCGTCTTTCCCAGAGTGCGTGGAAGTACGGTGCAGCGGTCAGCAGGGATGAGAGCAGAACTTCTGAGGTCATAACACTCAGATCCTTGCAACAGTCCTCTGGCTAATGGGGAGAGGGTTGGGGTCTCTTCATATTTGTTAAAAGTGGCCTGCCTTTGGAGCAGAGAGGAAGAGGCAGCCTGGTCCAGCTGAAATAGGGGAAGTTTTGCAAAATCTGGAACGACTGGGAGGTGTGATCATAGGCGCTGGAGCCGAGATAACTTTTACAATTAGAGGGATCAATAGTCCTGTACAATTTGCTTTTGGGTTCAGTTCCCCCCACCCCCAAGGGTCCCTACTGCAATTTCAAGGATTAAATAACTAAACTTTTGAGATCAGCTTAACCCAAAAGCTGACGAGTGTCCTCTTCCTGGACCCCCCTGGCTTTCCTTTCCAGCATTGCTACCCGTTAGAAACACGACTGTGTGATGCAAATCAAACAGGAATGAATTCAGGGAAGTGGCATGCAGGACGTCAGACTATACGATCGCAGTAGCTTTATGATTGTGCTATGGCGTCTCCATAAGGTCTCCAGAAACTTCCCTTGTTTGGGTTCCTGCTAAATGTTTTTCTTCAGTAAGGTGTCTCTCTTCTTCATTGCTGCCACCACACTATTTTTCTGAGCTACACAAAACTGAGAGCCCCGTTCTGTTCCCCTGACCCTCTTCCAGAGAAGCTGTAGTGGTGCCAGTGTAGAGTTTAAATACCAGTGCTTTGAGGGTAGTAAGTTCAACGGTCTCCCAAACTGAAGAGCTAAAACATGTTGTTAGCATCCTAGTTAAGGCTGTAGCATTTGCTTAGCCCAGTGGTAGGAGTTTTACAAGTCCGGGAGAATGATCTTTGGACTGGTGCCCTGCGCCAGTCTCCTTCACTCACTTTAAAACCAGGCATCAGCTCCTCGGACTGCAGACCCGGTTACTGAGCTCTGCTACTTCCCGTCGATGCCGTGGAGCAAGGCACTGAGGGCAAAAGGAGTTCTCTGTGATGTGGTCCCCAGGGCTTCTGTCTAATCATGTTACTGAGGTGCCAGTGAAGGTCTTATTTAAAAAACAATAAATCAGAAAACCAGTCCAGTTTCATGGTTGCGCTGACACAGTTTGGAATAATACAGGATTCACTTCAGGACTTGGGGGCCAGATTCCCTGGGCTGTTTTGGCTCCTTCAAACCACCAGATCAGCCCAAAGGGGAGGTGGAATACACCCAATTGGGAGGCCGGTAGGTTGTTGCTGGAATGGCTCTTCGCCAGCCCTGCTTCCAGCAGAGGGGGCATTTTGGGAGACGGGAGTGTGGCTGGACTGTGCAGTGCTTAGGCTAGTCTCATCTGGCTGATGGGGTCTCTCTGAGGCAATTAGAGCCTGACTGTAAATGTGAGCAGCCTTGTGGCTGCTCTGATTTATGCTGGGGTTCATGTGGATCCCAGCTGCCCAATATTAGAGGAAGAGAGACGGTGACTTAAATGGACTCATGTGTCACCTACTGCCACATTCCTGTGCAGGGACAGAGGAGCAGAGAATCCAGGTCTCAATCTTTTAGATATGAGATGAAACTGAGTGAGTGGATGTAAAAAGGGCAAGAAATCTTTCTGTCAGAGAGAGGCTGCTGGCGTGCCCTAGCCCAGTGCCAAACGGAGTAATTCTCCCTGCTCGTTGTACAAGATAAAAAAAACTGTCAGGTGCAAAAAAATTGTGAGATTGGCTTAAAAAGAATAACTTTGGATTTCTGATCCTTCTGGTAGCGCTCACTTCGCATTTTCAAGCCTTTCCCCAGAATCATGAAGGCTGGAAACGTACATTTTTAATTTCAAATGAAAGCTGAGATTCCCGTACAGTCTACTGATTCCAGCAGCTGGGAATCTAAGAAACCCAGCCGAACAGGTGAGACTTGTTAAAATCGTGGCAGCTGGCATGGCTGTAAAATCCTATTTCCTGCAGAATCAGCTGGCTCCGTAGCTTCATTTCCTGTCCCACATGATGTAGCATTGCTCTGAGATGTTAAAACAGCTGCTGTGTTCCGTCCCAGGGGTGGCTGCATTTCAGTGGTGCGGGAGAGGATTTCTCTATGGCTGCATGTGGTTTGTGGAGTGGTCCATCTTTAGGGTTTGGTGCTGGCGTCCATCACCATGGTATCTGAATGGCTTCCTTGTGGATCAATAGCATTCACAATATCCCTAGGGTATTTCATAGGGGTCTCTGGCATGCCTTCTCTTTCAGGGCAAAACCTCTGCTTGGGTTTGTAGGTTTTATTACTTTCCCCTGTGTGTTGGTTGGTAGGGTTTTAATGAGTAGAAATCTGGGATCCTTCAGCATGGAGCAAACCTATCAATATTTAGTGTTACAGCAGCAGCGTTCTAGAGTTCTGAATCGGGGGCAGGATCCCATTGTGCTGGATAACGCTACTCACATATTGCTGATCATTTGATTTTCATCTTCCCATGGGGTGCAGCAGCAAGCTATTTTGAGAAAACATTCGTTTACGCCACATGTTTTCCTGGCAATTAAGATGGAATAAGTTAGTGCCTTATTTAGACCAGCTATCCCCGTCGTCTTAGCAAAATTACCATATTTCCGCTCTGTCCTTCCAAAAAATCTCTCCTACACTGAATATATTTTCAGTGGAACGAAAAGGTCTGTCCTCTCCTGTCACGTATCCATTAATAGCTTTCAGGCTCTTGCAGGCATTCTGTCTGCATCCCTTATTCCTGATGAAACAGTGGTCTTCATGGTACGTATGCATTAGTGTTTGTGGCAGGTACTCATTAGCAGAAGGGAGTATGGTCTAGTGGTTAGCGCAAGGGACTGCAAGTCAGGAGAATGCAGGTGTTCTGGTCCAATGTTGACAGTTTGCTCAGTGTGGCCCTTAGGGGAGTCACTCGACATCTCTGGTGTCTGTCTCCTGACTTGCAGAATGGGTAGGATGTTGGTCTAATTAACACAGAGGCAGTGTTTGCGCGAGTCTTTGGGGCCTGCAGCAGGCAAGGGCTTGGCAAGCACTCTAGAAATGCAGAGGGAGGTGGCGGGGTCTGGTCATAACTTTCTCAAAAACAAAGAAAAACGGAGACAAGGCATGGCTGATGCTGCAGTTGAAATGAGGAAGGAAACAGCGCTCCTCGCTGGAATTCGGGGTTATTAAGGGAGGAAGCCTGCGGAGTTCCCTATGTCAGTTGGAATGGCATTATTTTTCACATATGATAGGGAAGGCTGGTCTAGTGGTTAGGGAGTTTGGGAGACCTGCGTTCAATTCCCTGTGTGACCGCCTTGAGCTGGTCTATACTTGGAAGTTAATGTTGATTACGGTAAGCTGCGAGTTTAAAGCACAAGAGCTGTCCCGGAGTAACTGTGTCGACGCTTTTATTCTGAGACAAGAGTACTTTGCTCCTGTTTAGCTTAATCCTCTTTAAGGAGGAACCAGGCCCTTTTATTCTGAAATAAAAGTGCCCCCACATGGAGTTGCTCCGGGACAGTTAATCAGGAACAACTCCATGGACAAGCCTCTCAGTTCCTTGTGTGTACACTGCGGATAACCGCACTGCCCACCTCCCAGAGGTGCGGTGACGCTACGTATGTTAAAGATCGTGACTGTCATGGGGGCTGTATACGTACAATAGATGGGTACAACTGGGACGGCTGGTACTGTGGCCACATGAAGCTGTCTTGTTCTTGCCTGCTGGGCCATGGCCCCATGGTGAACATCACCAATTGTCTGAGGAGAAGGGGACACTTTAGTTAACCCAATCCTGTTCCCTCGGCCTCAGGAACCGGGAGCATTCCATCAATCCGTACGCTATTTCCTGGCGTGCCTCTTTCAGCAGCAGTGAACCGGTGCACACGATTATGGGGGGAGCGCATCACGGGTCAGCAGGTGACTGAAGCCTGAATGTTGGGGGTCACAGTCTGAAGGAAGAGGGCACCCGTCTTTGTTGTGTCGGGCTGCTGTGAAGTGAGTCTGGCTGAAAGGCAAACCGAGAGGAAAGGCTCAAGGCAGTGAACGAGTGGCCATTGAATTCATCAGACCCTCACCAACTGCTGGTAACAGGCCTCAGAAATCCAGGCCTTGGATGCTGGCCCCAGCTGTGCAAATCCAAACAGGGCAGCCTTTCAGAGGCAGCGGCTGTTGCTGTGTGATGTACAGTTCCAGGTAGCGCACATTGAACACGGCTCAAAGCATCACCATTTTCCAGTAGCGACAGCCAAGAAAAACATGTCAGGACTGGAGTCCTTCTGTGTCAGGAAGCTTTTGGCACAGGCCATGGTGCTATTAATCTGTCTGAGGCCGGGAGCTTGGAAACTGAATCTCGTGAGACAGGGCTTCTCTAGTCACTTAAAAGGGGCCCCTTTTGATAAAATCACATCTGTGTGTGTTGTAATCACTCCAGCCACTTTGTCCTGGAATAACACAAATGAGATAGAAAAAGACCTGCTGGATCATCTTCTCCATCCAGCTTTGTCAGGGCAGGCTTGTTCCACGGGGAGTGTCTTTAGCAGCCCGCTATCCAGTTCAATTTTAAACACCTTAGCAGTGGTCTGCTTCCCTGGCGATTCTATCCCACAGCTAGATCGGATAAGAAGCCTCTTAAATCAGCCTAGATTCCCCCTTTTTAAATTCATCCCAGTATTCGTCACAGTTCTTCCTTATATCACTCTCATTCCTCCGCTTCCTGTGCGTTTACATCCTTGAAACCTTTGTAGGTGGCTATCATGTTACTCTTCACTTCCCATTTAGCAGTTGCTTAGCCAAGATATATTTACTTAGCTCTTTGAATTTTCCCAATTTAATCTGTCTCTTCAGCTTCCCGGGGGCCCGAGCCTTTTCTCTGAACTTCCTCTTGTTTGTCACTCTCGTCAGGGGTGGAAGGCTGGTCGTGTGGCTACGGGGTTAGTCAGGGACTCGAGAGATCAATGTTCAGTTCCTGGCTTGACCACAGACTTTTGGGGGGTTTGTTCAGAAAGTCACTTCAATCTCTCTCTGCCTCAGTTCCCCATCTGTAAAAATTCTTTGTCCTCAGTCCTTGCCTGCTTTGTCTATTTTGAATGTCAGCTTTTTAGAGCAGGGACATTCTCACTATGTTTATATAGGGCCTAGCTCAGTGAGGCCGCAGCGTTGATCCGGATTGCGAGGTGTCATTGCAACAGAGAGAATGTTTCTGATAATGAAGTTCCAAGAACAGCGTTCGATATCCCATGTGTGCAGTAAATCAGCCATGTCAGAAGTGGCTTTCACCACGTCGTGTAGAGGGGGACCTTGGCTTTCCTGGTCCATTGGCCTCTTTCTGCCACAGCACGTCATGTCTAATTTGCTGTCTTCTGAGTCCCATGCTCTTCCCCATTACTGCCACCTGTATTTCTCCCTCTCATTGTCATTGTTTCAGGTTGTTTTCCCGGGTGTATTTCTGAGGTTAAATCTGGTTTCATTTGCCCTAGCTTCCTTATTAGGATCTTTCTGCCCTTACTGGGTTTGTACCTCCTCCCAGTTTTGGATCCTCACCAATTCCCTGTGTACTCCCTCTTCCAGATCAGTGAGGATCTTGTACCAAAGCAGACCCAACAGGATCCCTGCCTCAACCCGCTGCGCTCCTTCCCCCAACTCTGTACGTTGTTGTTCATTTGTTTGCAATCCTTCAACTGGTTGCCAGTCCTTGTGACTGGGCTCATATGCAAACCAGCTGGAGCTAAATTCAGCTTCACCTCAGCCTTTGTGTGAGGTGTTTTGGGGCATGCACAGGCATTGGAAATGTAGCCAATGACGCCAAGGTGCTGTCACTCTTCCTTCTCAGCCTTTCTAGGAAGGTGAGTTCCATTGCCGCTAAGCTAGTTAATGGAAACAAAACGTACAGTCGCTTTTTCAGCAGCGATTGAGCGGGTGCCAGTGTTGGTCAGAGCTTTCCAGCCGGAGGGAGCGGTTCAGTGATGTTACAGGCCAGGGGACAGCCGTGTGAGAAGTATGGGCACATGTTGGGGTACGGTGTAAATATACACCCATCTCCCACCCGATCCAGTCCTTTATGCTCGCCCCAGGGAGCGTTCTCTTGAGACTTCGGGCAGAGTTTTTCATCCCCTCTGGTGATTTGAGGCTGGAAAATAAATATACGGTGCTGCAGAAGGAAACGCTTGAGAGGAAAGACAGGAGGGCTTCCTGGCCAACGAGAATACCTGGCACCGGTGACCCAGAAAGGGCCCAAGTGGACCCATCCATGCTAATGCTGCTGGCCAGTTGCCCTTTTAAAACTTCAGGGATGTGCGAGGGGAAAAATGGCTGGTCTGTACAAAACGGGGAAGAAACCCTGTGTGTGAGCTCCAGAGAAGGTGAACGGGGGTCAAAGGTGAACAGAGGGGCCCTTTCATATTCAATCAGCCTTGTTCAATTAGGAGAGGGAGAGAAGGAAACTGAGGTCACGTGACTAGTGGTTGGGCTTGTGGGAAGAGGAGGACTTTAGAGTCGAGCTTTCCTGGAAACCTCACAGCAAACCAAACATCAGTGTAAGCTTTCTCCCTTCACTTGGCTGGTCTAGGGCGTTGGCTGAACGACCTTCCCTGACCCAGTCCCTGGTTCTCTCTACCCCAAATGGACACTCCAGCCATTCGTCTAGCCTGCTTCAAGCTAACAGGATTAGCCTGCCGGTGCACGTCAGCAGTAAGGAGGCTAGGGGGAAGAATTTAGCCAGGCTGCTAGAAACTGCTCCCAGAATTTGCCCCCCTCTTATTCCATTGCTTAATGCCCCTTGGTCGTGGCAACCCTGCTGGTTCCTTGAGAGTGGTACAGGACTGACTGCTCCTGTGTGCCTCCTCCACATAGCCAGTATGCTGCCTCTTCCTCACTGCGCTCAGCCCCGGACGCTCAAGGCCTGGCTTGCGACCAGCCGCTTCCTTTGCTCCGGCAGAGCCTTTGGACGTCAGATGAGGCCCCTTTTTTCTGCTGCTGTTTATAAATGTTCCCGTAGTAACCAGCAGATGTAAAAAGCCTGCATGATGGGAGGGGAGCTCCGACCTGGGCGTGCATGTAACCCAGAGCTTAGCACAGAGGTGACAGTAATTCTAGTGCAATGTAATTGCACACATCACCCACGAAGATACTATGTTCTTTCCTTTTAAAAGAGATTCATCTCCCCTCCTTTCTGCTGCTGGAGCAGCTAGCACACCAATCTCAGTGGTAGCAATCTATTGGCTTTCTTAAGCCCACGTCACCACTGTAACGAGGTGATGAATACTTACTTCAGGTGCCCAAATAAAGATCTAGGTGCCCTTCGGCAATGGCTAGACCAAATCTCTATTTCCTGTGGAAGGCAGACTTATGTCCCTGCCGGTTGCACTGAGACTGTTTCCATCCCCAGCCTGTTATGAAGCTAACAGTACATTGGAAGCTATTCTGGGCCAAGACCCAGCTAGTGCCCTTTCTAGGGCTAGTGGGTTTCTAGGGTGCTGGTGGGAAATATCCCTTCCAGAATCCCGAGCTGGTCTGCTACAGGTGCTGTGTTGAGCACAGCGGTCCTCCATGGTCTTCGTCTGCCAGGTACATCCCAGTGGTTCACTGGTATCTGCGTCACGTGGGAATGCCAAAAGGCTGCCGTGACATAGCAGCTGTGGTAGAGAACCAGCAGTAGAGAGGTTATGGAAAATCTGTTTCAAAGCTTTTCTGTTTAAAATACGCCAAGGGGCGGACGTGAAATTCAAACAACACAGCACAACACGCAAATCCACCAGCCAGAAAGTGACACATGCTGCTTTAATGTGTAGCTACAGCATATATCCAATCCTCCCACCCCACCCCCCACGCCATCTCCCGGATAATCCCACGTTCACTCGACCACAAATACTGCTGTTCAGAGCAGGCTATTTTGAACAGCAAACCTCAGTGGTGGCACTTGAGAATATCAGCATTTGCCAGACATCTCCTGCTAGCAGATTGTCCATCATGTTGTGCCAAATCCATGGAAATTGAGTGCAATGAGTTTATTTTGTGACGGCCCTGGAAAATGGGAGACAGAGGACTCTCATCTTCAAATCAGAGGAACATAATTGCTCCTCGGTGGAGACTTTCTGCCCCATAGGTTGGACCTTCAGTCCTTTGGGCCTGACTTGAAAACATCTAGGATACATGAGAGTGTAGGAGCGTGTGTAAGTGGCCAGAGGTGCAGATATTCTCTTTCCAGGCAGAGTGGAGGTAATCACACGTGGGTTAAGTGCACAATGTACACGCACCTGGGGTGAAATTCCTGGGTGAAGAAGCCCAGTGAAAGGCTCTCCATGCAGTTTAAGCCCTTAGTGAGGGCTAGACAATGGGGACTAGCTGAGCAGATGTGCTGATAAGACTACTGCAGGCCCGTGTTTTGTGGAAGGGGTGTTGGTGCCAGCTCCTCATAGACCAAGGCAAAGGGCATAGGTGGGAGAGGGCCAGCTTCTGGTACTTGATCCCGCAGCCCTAGAGAAATGTGCAAATAGGGCCTGTCCCAAAGCCTTCTGAAGTCATTGTAGACTCTTACAGCCATCAATAAGCTTTGGATCAAGCCCATAGCATGGAGAAGAGGCCTTGTGGAGGGGTTACACTGCAGTCCTGTGCCCCAGGATGGGAGCTGGATTTCACCACCTCCACTCTCTGCACTTTACCCCCATGAACCTCAGTTCTCCAGTTTAATGAGTCCCACCTCTCATGTGCTGAGTAGTAAAGTCCAGGCCCATGGACTTGTGATGTATATCCTGAATGTGGTGTATTTATTTTGAACGTTGATTCTGTAGCTGGTTAATTGTTGCTGCGGGGTTTCTGAATGGCAAGGGAGCAGATATAACGGCTTGTCTACCAAGGGAAGTTAATTTGGATTAAGGATGGGTGTGAATTTGAAGTGGAACCGCAATTCCTGATGAACAAAGTGGATTAAGCTTTCGGAATAAGGCATTTTTGTTCTGGAATAACAGAATCCACACAGAGGACGTGAATTAGCAAAAGTTAGCAATAACACCCCATGTAGACACATCCTAAGTGAGTGGTGGGGTGGACATAGCACGTACATATCTGAGCCACCTGCTGCTCACTTGCTGAAACTCCTTCTCTAATTGCAGATTGACAGGACAGAGACAGCCGTGAATAACCTCAACCCAGCCTTCTCCAAGAAGTTCATCGTTGATTACCACTTTGAAGAAGTGCAGAAACTGAAGTTTGCTCTCTTTGACCAGGACAAGTCGAGCATGCAGCTGTATGAACATGACTTCTTGGGAGAATTCTCTTGCACCCTGGGCATGGTAAGTCTCTAGCAACATTGCGCCCCAGCAACTAACGGCCACAGGTGTGGATCCCTAAGCATTGCAGATACATGCAAGGGTGGGTGTGATTATAGGCAGAGCTGGTAGCATTGCTATTAGGGAAGGTTGCCTGGCACTTTGGAATATAAGACCCTGTTTTTAGTCGCTTGTGACTTTGACAAACTTGAATTGTTCAGGCAGAAACTTCCTATGTTGGGTGTCTGCCTAAAGTAGGGTGGCCAGACAGCAAGTGTGAAAAATTGGGACAGAAGGTGGAAGGTAATAGGCACCTAGATAAGAAAAAAACCCAAACATCAGGACTGTCACTATAGAACTGGGACATCTGATCACCCTTGCCTGTGGTGGAATTGTTTTTTGGGTTTTTTTTAATGGTTAATGGTTTTAAGTTTAATCAAAAATGGTTCAGTTATTTCTGAGAACAAGGCGAGAGGGAAAAACACATGGTTTTGCCCATGTTCAAAACAGTTCTTTAAGAAATGTTTCTGGAAGAATTTTTCTTGATCGCCCCCCTGGTTGGGAGCCAGGGCTTGAAATTTGACAGAAGGGTGACCTTTGTGCAAGGATGTGCCTCTTGCTGGTCTTGTGAAACTACCTCGCTTTGGCCGAGTTATAGACCTTTGGAAAATCTCCGTTCGAACGTGGTCAGCAGAGACGTCTTAGAATTTGGCAGCTTCTCCAAAGATTCGTGCTCTGTGGCTGCAGCATCCAACTGCTTCAGGCAGTGCTTTGCGGCACCGGCACCAGACCTGAGATCTGGGAAACACGCTCTCCTGTGCCCTTATTGGAGGAAGTACGGAGGAGGAAGGAACCTGACTCAGATGCAAGGGGATCAAGAGAGTGACGGGGGCCGAAGAGGGACTAGATTGGAGTAAAAAGCTAGGGGAGAATTATGATGACATCACATAATACTTAAATTGTACACAGAATGCATAGCCACAAGGGGACTAATTAAGGTTTTCTACTCAATCTTCGTTCTGGCATTTCCTAATTTATGAGAGTTTGACATTACAGCCTGAACACTCTTTAACATAGTTTTTTGGATGTAATCTATATCTGGGGTGCAATTTTCCGAGTAGGTGCAACGTCAAGCGCTTTAGAAAATCCTACCCCTAGAGTCAATTCACCTGCTGCTGAAATGCAGCCACTTCTAGTGTGGAGCGGGACAGCTCTTCAGTAGCACATAGCAACTTTGGCTCAGGACGAGACGTGAAGGTCACTGTGTCAATTGAAACCGCAGGCCGGAAACTTTGGGGGCAGAACGTAACTGAGTTAGAATCTGACCAGGATGCTAGTTGATACTTTTTCAAAAAGGTGTGTGGAGCTCATTTAATGGTCGCTAGGTTTTAAATCGCTTCTGAAAGATGGTGCTTCCAGCAGCACCGTGCTCCCTAGCATCATTCTGGGGAATAGTTTCCTTATCAATTCAGTAGGAAGAGCGCTACCTAGGTCCCTCTTC
This sequence comes from Mesoclemmys tuberculata, assembly GCA_007922155.1. Classification (NCBI taxonomy): domain Eukaryota; kingdom Metazoa; phylum Chordata; order Testudines; family Chelidae; genus Mesoclemmys; species Mesoclemmys tuberculata. The sequence goes on along the minus strand of ML675631.1, from coordinate 240,599 downwards.
CTACTTACTGCACTTGGGTTTGCCTTGAAGGTCTCCCAGCTGAGTCTAATCCCTACCTAGGTTGCACAATAAGAGTCGAAGCATGAGATTGACCTGGCTAGAGCCTGTAGCTCTAGCAGCAGAAGGAATTGGAGACCCTGTAAGGCTGGCAAAGCCCCAATGCAACCTACCTCCTCATGCAATGAAATCTTGGCTCTGCTAAAAGTCCTTCATAGCTGGGCCAAAACTGCTCTGCTGCTGTGGAACAAAGGCTGCTGTGTGGATGAAATCTGAGTGTCTCGTCCATAACTCAACCACAGCATATAGAAGGGGACATGGATCACCTTTTTTGATCATGCCTGCATGCTCTCTCCTCAGTAGAGGACAGGGACTAAAACAGCAACGTGTCGAGCGGAGCAAGGATTGGGGAGGCAGGAAAGGTCAGCCCAGTAATTGCAAGAGTCCCCCAACCCAACAAAGGCTGGTGTTAAGCCTCTCAATCCTTGCAGGTGTCCCTTCTCCTTTGCCCACTGCACAGAGAGAAACTCCAATGAGAGCAACAGTCTAGCGACTGACTTGGGTCATTGCTGCCGTGATCTCCAGAGGTTGTGACTGTCGTTACCTTAGCCCTCTGGTATGTGAGGGGAAGGGACTTTAATTAATAATGGGCTCCACGATTCTAACTTCAAGGGTCATTATCTGTGTCAAAATCCCATATGCCCAAACTGCGCGTTTTGCCTATGACGCTTCCAGCTCGGCGCTCTCATTGGAGGCGAGTGAAGGGAAGTTGCGATGTTTGCTCAACGGGACTCAGTTGGCAGCTGCGAGTGCAGCAATGTCCCCTCCCAACCCCTCCCCCCATGCCCACGGCCCCCTAGGTTCCAGAACCAGAAAGAATGTGGGACCTGGATGTGCTTTGCCCTAGTTCACACACAAACGTGCCTCTGCTGTGACACTCCCGTAACCCCCGCTAGGAGAAGTGGGGGCTGTGAGCCCCCCGAGTGGCTGTTCCACATACGGGATTTCTGAAACTGCTACAGCAGCCATCGGGGCAGCTTTGACTGAGATCCTCAGCAGGGCAGAGGGGAGTTGGTGCCCAACTCCCTTAGGTGCATTTGAACATTCTGGACTATAGCTCTTCAGTTCTAGTGCTAGAGGTGCAAGTATTTGGCCTGGCAGGTCCTAGAGTTCAAACCCTGCTTTATGCCCAAGCAGGGCTGATTGTATCTACCAGACACTGCCATCTGACAACAGCGAGCAGGCATCCAGCATGACTTCTGCTCCCACGGCTGGCTTGTCCTGTTACCTCTGTCAAGCTGTCTACAGGGACTCAAGCGTGGGTACCAATCTCAGGGCAGACCGTTAGGAATCAGGGCGCGAACCCAAACTGGCGGAGTTCTGTACTTCGTGTTCACCAACTATTTAAGTGTCGGCTCCTGAAGTGTTATAACAGCCGAGCTGTGGAATCATAGACAGTCCCCTTGGGTGCTCCGATCTCTCTTGGCACCCAAGTACGCTTGCCTTTGTGATAGACGGTCCCTTGACACCAAATATCACAACAACGTTTAGGTTACTCTCGGCCCCAAAGACCAGTTCGCCTATCCCAGGTCAATTGCACCTTATATCTCACAAAAAACAGGATGCTTGCAGCCAGTCCTATAATAAACTATCCAAAGATTTATTAACTAGAGAAAAGTAAATAACTCTCTTATTTCAAGGTTAAAACAAGTAAACATACACACACAAACGAGTTACAGTTTTAAGTTCCAAAAGGTAATAGAAGCTTCTATAATAAGCAAGCCCTGTATGTCCCTTAGGGCTAACCCAAGCTAAACACCAGGGATTTCTTGTTTCTGCTTAAAAAAACTTGCCCTGGAGAGCCCCAGCAACAGACATAGTTTCTTCTTACTAGGGATTTTTATTCCCTTTCTCTCAGCAGCCTGCTTAGGTGGTGGGAGAGAATTCATTTGCAGGTTTCCTCTACATGGGGTGGGGAGGGTGGGAGAGAGCGATCAGGAAAATCTTTTGTCCTCTTCGTTGATCCACAATAGTTCTTCTGTCATTGATGGACCTTCTCTCTCACACAGGAAGTAACACCTTCTGCTGGAAGTCGGCATTTCACACTAGTTAGTGGCTTTCTTCTGTTTGTCGATTCACACTGTTACAGAGAACTGCAGTGCAGACACTTAAATCTGAACTTTATAACATGGGATACAGATATTACAAGTGAGATTAATGCGTGTGGCAACTTAAAAGCTTTTCATAAAGTCTAATTGCTAATACCTATTTTAAAGATTCTAACACACAGGTGAGCCAGTCTGGTTCCCCTATGTATTTGTCAGTGTTCAGTTGAGACCAAGGAGCCTCACAGCGTCACAGCCTCCACCTCCACCTGCTGTAGCCTAGATTGGAAGATCTTTGGTGGAGAGACTCCTTTTCAATGAAGCTAGGTCTACACAGGAAAAGGTTTGCTGGTATAATGATACTAGCAAACCCTGCTAGCTTAGAAACAGTTTATACCAGCAAAAAGAGCTTTTACCGGTATAGTTTATACTGGTTCGGCAAATGAAATAAGTTACGTGGGCAAAAACCCATGTAGGCTGGTATAACTGCATTTATGCCACTGGAAAAACCTTACAGAAATATTGCAGAAAAATTACTCCCTGAGCCCACATAGCTATATCGGAAAGGGTTTCTAGAATAGGCCAGGCTTGCAGACACAGTAACGAGCACAATGGGGCCCTCATCCCTTATTGGTGTCCTTAGGGACGTCAAGAGTAAAAATAGTTCAGCTTGAAGGTTGACATCAGACCCGTCATTTTCCCTTTGTTCATAGTTGCTTTCACTTTCTAGTGCTGTTTTCCTGTCCCCCAGCAATGTTTCAATCCCCCCCTCAAAAAAAAAGCCACCCTGATTTTGCTTAGTTTCCCCTTAAAATTTTTCTGTTAGGGTCTTTAAAAGCCTCTTATAAAGAAAAAACACCCTACATGTTCCACACAAAAGACTCTGCATTCCAGAGCTGATGTTCTGATCAGCCAAGGTCAATGATTCCCAACCTTTTTTCCCTAACAAGGCCCAATGTTACAACAGAGAACTCCTTGGATCGCTCTTCCTGCTAGCCAGTAAAGAAAGGTTGCAACCAGGGAGCTCCCAACCTATGCCATACCCAGTTGGTTGTATGCATACTACACCTGGTGGGTTAATACAGGAATAGAGCCCCCAACTGGGGCATCTTGCAGGACAATTGCTTTGTTGCTCTTGATAGTCTCGCAGTGGATGGTAGATTGTTTCTATGCTTCGCTGTGGTCATCTGGCAGCCTGGAATAATGATGGGGACAAATTGCAGTAGTAATGCTTGCTTTGGTGTAACTGAGTAGATGAGGCGCAGGGCAGTGGAGAGTCAGGTTCACAGAGTCAGCTGAGAGGGATGGTGGTTGGATTTTGATCGCTGCTTTTTGCCTTGTTCGGGTTTTATTAAGCCCGCCTCGTTTTGAGGCCTAAATAGCTATTAGAAGGGACAGGATGCTGCCTTACGCACCGATAGCCTGGCTCTGAATAGCCACTAGAAAAGCGTTTGACTTCCCCCTTTTAATTTCACTTTTGTGCCAGAGCTCTGTCAAATTAGTTTTGGAGTGTTTTGTTGCACCTCATTAATTCTGTGGCTGGATTTAAAGGGAAGACTGTTTTGTTCCATGACCCCTAACAATCTCTGCAGCCATGCGAGCTAAAATATGAGGCATAATCAGATCTCATGCTTCAGGGCATAAGCAGACAGCCTGCCATGGTCAGGAAGCAACTTTAACCCCGCATGTGCAGTGTTGCATAAACGCCTGCTTTTTTGCCTATCTCTGAAGCAACAGCTTTTGGCCATTGCTGGAAGGAAGATATCAGACTAGCTAGATTGATGGCTTGATCCTGTAAGGAAAATCCTATAATTCTTGATACGATGAGCCCTGGCTGTGATTTAGGCTGTATTTACACTTAAAATTACATCAGCACAGCTGGAAGCCCATCTCAGTACTTAATCCACCTCCATGACAGGCAGTAGCTAGGTTGATGGAACAATTTCCGTGTTGATCCAGGGCTGTCTATGCTGCGGGTTAGGTTGCATAGCTGTGTCTCTCAGGGGTGAGGATTTTTCACACCCTGGGGAAACTTCGCTATGCCAATGTAAGTTTTCAGTGTAGACAAGCCCTTTCTGTTGCTTTTAATGTCTCCTTCTTGGATTAAAGACGAGGTCTCCATTCCAGAGGAAGAAAAAGCATTTCCCCTGAGCTCTACTGAATCTGTGATAGAATCCGAGTTAGACCTGTGCTACAAGCTTTTATCTCATCGGTGTGGGAAACACTCTGTCCTAGGATCGGAGCTGGAAGTAGCAGAAAAGCACTTCAATTAGATGAATGGTTGAAGCACTTTCCCTCTAATGCTGCTGCTGGTGCTCAAATGCCACATGATGCCTTATTACAGCTAAGGAGATTGCGGAGGGTTATTTCAGCTTCTGAATGGCTGTTTCCCAGCTTCTTGAAGAGAATGGAGGATTGTACATTATGTAGGCACTTCATAGTCTGATCAGCTCTGCTCCACTTAGGCAAAATACAAAGTGCCCCTGAAAACTACAGGCGTTTGGGTATGCCCTGTATTCTGCAAGATTGGGCCCTGAGGTAGTGAGGAAATCAGACACCAATAGAAGATCAAAATTGGCAGATAAAGGAATTTTACCGTCATGCTTCTAAGAAGTTATTTAAAACAAGGAGAGGGAGTTCAAAAAGTATGTCTGTATCTTCAGCTGATGCAAGTCACTGTAGCTCCATTGATTTCAATAGAATGACACCCGTTTACATTGGCTGAGGATCTGGCCCATATTTTGAACTGGCTACAGCGTTCTCTCACTTGGCCTAAACCATTGGGTCGTGTTGCTGTGCGCCATTTAACTTCTGCCATGTTCCACCCTAGAGAGAGCTGCATTTTGAATGCGGGTGAGCTTTTTTCCTGTACGTATAGCTTAGCGACCCAGGTCTGTAAGCTGCTGAGCGCACTGCTCTCAGGGGGAGCCGATGGGTGCTGTGCATAAACCCTGTGGTTTGAAATAGCCTTGGGAAGGAAGAACTTGCTTCAAAAGTGATGTTAATCAAGTACTGCTTCTCTGTGTCCTTTTAAGATATGTTTTGAGAATGCGTGACTGCGAACATGTAACTTGAAGTAGCTAACTTAGGCAGTGATCAGTTCTTCCTTATTTGGTTTTTGATCATTTAGACCATTACATCTCTGTATTTTGTGGCTTCCTTAGATTGTCTCAAGCAAGAAGATAACAAGAACGCTACTTCTGGGCAATGGGAAGCCAGCCGGAAAGGGGATGATAACGGTACAGTTACTGTTTTATTGTATCTATATATAAATATGTACAGAGAGAATAGACACAGTGTGGTCCGCTTGATAGTGCACTGCACTGGGACCCATTAAACCTGAGTTCCATTTTCTGCAAATTAATTCACCTTTCTGAGCCTCTGTTTCTCCTCCCACCTTTTGTCTATTTAGATTGTGGTTCCCAACCTGTGGCCTTTTAAAGTGGCCTGCCGCTCCCCTCCTGCTGCCTGTGGAAGGGAGCCACTGCCTAAGGTCCCAGGCAGAGTGTGTTTCTGTGGGGCTAAAAAAGCAGTACAGGCTCCTTGCTGCAGACAAGAGCATGGGAGGTCAGCACTTCCCTCCCCTTGGCTGTAGCAGGGAGCAGGGAAAGTGTTCCCCTGAGGTCCCAAGGCACTGGGGTCCCTGCTGGAGCTAGAGGGAGGGGTGATCAGCGCTCCTCTCCCCCAGCTCCACTGGAGAACAAAGTGCTCTGCCTGGGTCCTTTGGCGCTGGAGCCGAGGAAGGGGAGCACTGATCTCCTGTCCCCCTGGCTGCAGAAGGGAGCCACTGCCTAGGGACTTAGGCGGTGCGCACGGGGCTACGGGACACATGCTGCTTCCCTGCTGCAGCCAGGGAGACAGGAGATCAGCGAGGAAGCAGCCTCCTTGCTGAACTCCTTCCATCCGGCTTCAGTGGGGGGGAGTAGCGGGGGGACTGGTGGCCCTTTGGGGTTGTATAAATGATATCTGTGGCCTTTGAGCCAAAAAGTTTGGGAACCACTGTTCTAGTATGATGGGCTTCTGATCTCACCTGGGGCCTGCGGGCACTGATATAACAAAATCTAAATCTGTGGGTAAGCACCAAGTGATCTGTTTTTTCCTGTTATGCAAATGGTCTCTCTCCACACCTCCCTGAAACAGACTGAGGTAAAAGGGTTGATTACATTACTCTGCTGATAATCAGTGGTTTTGTTTGTAGTAAGAAGACAGGGACTTACAACTTAGCAACAGGTCTCTTAGCAACAACATCTCTCTCCTGATGCACAGCCCTCCGGGTGGTGGCTTTCCCATTGTTGGTATATTTAGCAATATATTTTTTTCTTTTTTTACGTGAAGAGGATAGATTTAGGTCTGGTCTTTGATCTTTGGCTCGTCTAAATGTTAGATCTGAGCTCTGTCAGATTTTCACTTGAGTGACAGCCGTGAAGAGCTTTTCCTTCTGTATTATGAGAGGTGGGCTTCTATATTACGTTGAAGCTGACAGGTTTTAAATGATGTTAAAGAATGGCTGAGCATGGCTGCTGCCGTGATAGCTGTATTGCTATTCACGGTAGGAACGGGTAAAAAGGTAACAGGATTTCGCTCACATTAAAAGAACATAGGAAAGGCCACATGGGGTCAGACCAATGGTCTGTCTAACCCTGTATCCAGTGGCCAATGCAACATGCTTCGGAGAGAATGAACAGAACAGGCAATCACCAAGTGATCCATCTCCTGTGGTCCAGTTGCAGCATCTGGCAGTCCGAAGCTTAGGGGCACCTGAGCACGGAGTTGCATCCCTGACCGTTTCGGCTAATAACCATTGATGGACCTGTCCTCCATGAATTTATCTACAGTCATTCTTTTTGTGATCCAGTTGCATTTGTGGCCCTCACAAAACCCCTTGGCAATGAGTTCCCAGGGCCGCCTGTGGTTGTGTGAAGAAATACGTACTTCTTTTTGTTTGTTTTAAACTTGCTGACTCTTAATTTCATTGGGTGACTCCTTGGTTCTTGGGTTTTGTGAAGGGGCAAATACCATTTTCTTCACACCATTCATGATTTTATAGACCTCTATTGTATTCCCCCTTAGTAATTTTATTTCTAAGATGAATAGTCCCAGTCTTTTAATTTCTCCTCCCGTACTCTTAATCATTTTTGTTGCCCTTCTCTGTGTCTTTTCCATTTCTAATCTATTTTATTTTTGAGATGGGGTAACAAGAACCGCACACAGTATTCAAGATGTGGACTTACCATGGATTTATATAGTAACTTTATGACATTTACCATCTGATTATCTATCCCTTTCCTACGGGTTCCGAACATTTTGTGAGCTTTTTTGACTGCCACTGCACGTTGAGCAGATTTTTTTCAGAGAACTATCCACTATGACTCTAAAATCTTGTTCTTGAGTGGTAACAGCTAATTCAGACGCCGTCATATTGTATGAATAGTCGGGGTTACGTTTTCCAATGTACATTACTTTGCATTTATCAAGATTGAATTTCATCTGCCATTTTGTTGCCCAGTCACCCAGTTTTGGAAGATTCCTTTGTAACTCTCCACAGTCTGCTTCGGACTTAACTATCTTAAGCAATTTTATACCATCTGCAAACTCACAGTTTCTGCTCTTTTCAAGACATTTATGAATATGTTGAACCGTCCTGGTCCCAGTACAGATCTCTGGGGGACACTGCTATTTGTCTCTCTCCACTGTGAAAACTGATAATTTATTCTTACCCTTTGTTTCCTATCTTTTAGCCAGTTACTGATCCATAAAACAATGTTTTCTCTTATTCCATGACTGCTTAGTTTACTTAAGAGATTTTGGGGTGGGACTTTGTTAAAGGGTTTGTGAAAGTCCATATACACTATCTAAACTGGATCCATTGTTCGTGTGTTTGTTGACCCCCTCGAAGAGTTCTAATAGATTGGTGAGGTATGATTTCCGTTTACAAAAGCCATATTGACTCTTCCCCAATAAACTGTGTTCATCTATGTGTCTGATAACCCTGTTCTTTACTACTGTTTCACCCATTTTCCCTGGTACTGAAGTTAGGCTTGCCCGTCTGTAATTGCAAGGATCGTCTCTGGAGCCTTTTAAAAAATATTAACGTTGTGAAAGAAAATGAAATGACAAAATTCATGAGCAGTACCCGATTCATGTGTCTTTCCTGACTAAGTCTCTCTCCATCCTGTGCCAGGCACTTGCTTTGAAAGAATTGGGCTAGATTAAACTGTCAATTGTAAGAAGAAGAAAAAATCGCTATTGTTTAAAAAAACCTCATCTATTGCTAATAGCATAGATTACTAAAACTGAAAGGATTTTAAATGTCTATTTGACTTTGTACAATATATGTAAGTTACTATTTTGCATTTTAAATCCAGCTGAGTGGTGAAAATAGATTAGGTAAACTTCACTTTACTTTTCTTTTTTGAAAAAGAATTGGTTCTGCCAAAGTGGTGAATGCATTAGATGTGCTTAAGGCCGTTTGTAAGAGATGTTTATGTCAAATACCAGTCCTGTCTGTTTGGATTTTTCCACTGTTAGTTTAAAATCCCCCCACCACCAGTTGTGGGGATTGAACTTGGGATCTTCAACAGAAATAGCACAAGCATCTTCCACTTAAATGAAAGGATTAACTCTGCTAGCAGTAGTAGTCTCTTATCCTTTGGGTCTGCCATGAGGTGGTGACACGGTACCCAGAGCCAGGATGTTATATGAGCAGTAGGTAGTTGATTAGTGACCATGTACTGTCTACCTGGCTTTTACCTCAATATCGCTTATGCTGGAGTATCTCTGAATATGGCTGTTCCTTCTGCCAGGTTCTAAGTCCCATACGGCTAGGTGCTCTTTAACAAGCTGGAGAGCAGTTGTCGTTAATGAGAGAGAGCAGGGATGTGTACGTGCTGAGGCAGCTGGCTGCTCCTTTAGTTCATGGAGCTCTTGGTCACCCTCTGCCAGCCCTCTGCTGCTCCTCCGTGTTGTGCGTGCGTTCCACGACCTCCTGCCAAGTCTTCGGACGCTGAATCTCCATGTTCCTTTCTGCCTGACTAGAAGCCGGCTGGCTGCTTCGTTGAGCAAATGGGGCCCGTTCGAATTTGCCGTGCTGTGGTGGAGGGCTTTCGTCTCCCTTCCTGAGCAGTGGCTGGAAGGGAATTATGGAATATGTCGGAAGAGATCTTCATCTCTGCCCAGCTCTCCCACTGTGTATTCAGCCAATCGCCAGTCTGGGGTGTGTGTGTGTGTGTATTGAAGATCCACTGGCAGATGGCATCACTTGAAGTGCTTCAAATGTTCAAAGCACCTACCCAAATATTAACCAATCCTTACTTGTCCCCCTGCCCCATGAGGCAGTTGTTTTCCCCATGTTATGTATGGGGAGCTGAGGAACATGGAGTTTAAGGGCTGGGTTTACAAAAGCCCCTCTCCAGTGACTGAGGAGCAGAGTCCTCGTTAATTCACACGCATCCTGAGCCATCCTCTACTGTTAGGAGCACACCACCCCTCATCGTGCCTCTGCCACTTCCTTTTTTTTGTGCTACTAAATCCAGTAAGTGCTTCTGAAACTTCCACCTTTCCGTGACTTTTCCGTGTCACAAGGCCCCTCGGTGTCCAAGCTGGGAACTCAAGGTGTCACAAGTAGAACTGGCTGCAGCTTGGGATTTTTGGTTCCTGGGATATTTCCAAATTTGGCTTGGTTCTGATTTGGAGCTGCGAACCCGGTAATCTCATATTCCCCAGGAGCCCACCAGGATGCCGGACAGGGTTCTCTTGGGGCCCTGCGTGTGATTTGGCTGAAGTCCATCAAACCTGAACCATTGTCACAAACCAATTCAGATTTGACAAACCAGTGTTATCCAATGAAACCGTCATCGGGAAAACTTCCAACCAGCTCTACTTACAAGCAACCTGGTTGGTTGGGTGCAACTCTTCGGTCATTCAGTTTCTGGCATAATCATTTACGGGACGGGCACTTTTTTAACTTTGTTTTCTGTACATAGCTGAGTGTGGGAGCGTCCCGTTTGCTTCCCTCATGCATTTGTGCCAGTCATACCCAGTCGAGACGCTTGGGGAAGGCAGACCCAAAGGAAACGCAAATAGGGCTGGAGTGATTGATTCCAGTATTCTAACAAATATCCATAGGAAAACGTTCGTCCCCGTCCAATATTCACTTGGTCCAGCTGCTAAACATATAATGATTGGAATCACTTTCTAAATTGCTAGACCAAAGGGCCACTGAAAAGGTTCGGGTACATGCTGTTTTTGTGGAGGGGAAGGAATTTAATGCTCTAGTCAAGTTCAGAGTAAACAGAGAGATTATTAAAGAATCTGCTTTAAAAAAAAAGGGCCCCTTTTGAAACCAAAGGTTTGGGTGCAAATTGTGTGTTGACAAAGCCCCTTCCCTGTGTTCAGAGTGTGGAAGAGTTTCCCATGTGTGTGGATAGCAAAAACAAGCTGGCAGAGGTACTGTGTGGGAATCCAGTGGGAAACCTAACAGAGTGTGTTGGAATGAGATTTTTTTTTAAATGTTTTGTTTAAGAGGAGCATGACTGCAGGATGTGTCGTCTGCTCTCTGCTGTTCTGGAGGGTGCAGCTAGGAATAATGGACAGAGGTTTCATTTGCCTGAGGACCAGAACTGGGATTTTTTTAAAGGATGCAGAGAGAGGCAGCCCCATCCAGCAAGGGTCGGGTTCACACCAAGAGCAGGCATCACAAAAAGAACCAGAGGCCAGTGTGCCTTGTGGCAGACAGAATCCCTAGCTGGCAGCCTCTGCACAGTATCATACAGCAGATCCCTTTTCCCAGATGCTGCAAGCGAGTTAAACTAGCACTTCTTACCAGCCTGTGCCACTCATCTTGTATGGGCTGGGTTTATTCCCTGTGCTCTTCCATACTGAATGAGACTCGAGAGTCCTTCACGGTGCGTAGATCTGGAATAAGTTTGGTCCACACTCCCCGTAGCTCAGCTCAGAGAAATGCACAGCAGCATTTGCGTGCTGTTCTGTCCTTTTGATTTATTCTTCTTGCTTTAGAGAAGGGCCGATCTGTCCCTGTACCTTGTGCCACGTGGATTATCTCAAAGTGGGCCTAATGCATTGTGACATACTGCCAAACGCGGGGACTGAAATACTCTGACCGCGACTTCTGGATTGTCAAGAAGAGATGTGATCTTGCAGAGCAGAATACGTGGCAGGCTTCTGTTTTCCTCCATTTGTCATTATTCAGGGAAAATACACATCAGCAGCAACCCAGATTTAAAAGGCTGGCTAGCCCCTTCACTGCTGCTCTGTCAGCCCTCAGATTTCACTAGCAAGTTGTGAGGAGGAGCAGATTGGCTTGGTTAGTCGGGGATGTCTTTCTACAAATGCAGGATCCAGGGAGCTTGCAAGAGGCTGTGCATAAACTATGATTTTTGGGGGGGATCCTATATCCCAGGAATCATCAGAGCTGGAAGATATTGCTGTCCCCATTGAGGTAACTGCGATTCCTCATGCATTGAAACAGTCTCCAGTCCATAGACCAGACCAAGAGATCTCCATCTCAAGCACCTTGGGCCTGTCTGCCTCCATGTGTTAAGACCATAGCTGGCTTATTCAGCAGTCTGGCAGGTACATCACACTGAGGTTTGCTCTGCCTGCAGAACTGCTGCCTAGCCCGCTGGTCCCCAGCCTGTAGCAGTGCATGGGGTTCTTTCATCCTATGTGCAGGACCCTGCACTTGTCCTTGTTGAACCTCATCAGATTTTTTTTTGGCCCAATCCTCCAATTTGTCTAGGTCACTCTGTATCCCATCCTTGCCCTCCAGGGTATCCACCACTCCCCCTAGCTTGGTGTCATCTGCAAACTTGCTGAAGTTGTAATCCACCCCATCCTCCAGATCCTCTCCAAAATGCGCCCCTTCTAGTTACCCCCCGCCTTAAGTCCCCCTGCTACTCCTTTTATTGGCAGCTACCTCATGCAAAGCAGCCTGCTGCCGCAACTTAAAGCAGCGCTTTTCTCAAGCTGGATGCACCCATTCTCTTCAGCTGGTCAGTATTTAAAGTGCTGCTGGTGCCGTGGGTGAAAGGGTTGGGGCCCTTTGCACTCTGCTTGTCCCCGTGTATCGGCGTCTCAGTGCCCTGGCTGCGATCAGAGCGCAAACTGCTAGCTTGCTGTCAGCTAGTGTGGGCACATCTGTTGCAGCTGGAAATGCTAGCGCTGGATCTACCCTTGCTCCGTGTCACTTTGAGCACTTCACCTTGCTCTGCCTCATGTTCCTTGCCTGTGAAAAGGGGCTTAGTAAGACTACTGTGCCTTTGTAAAGCGCTGTGAGCTCCCGGGTGAAAGCACCATCCAGTCTATGCAATGGCTGCTCATACCTGCATCAGTTAAACCATGTGCGAATTAGCAAGCTATAGATATTAACACCCCACCCCACCCCTTGTCCTATTTATAAATATTACCTAAGCCCCAGCAATGTGTCTGGGGCTGAACAAGACCAATAGGAGGATGATCCCTGGCATCAGGGGTTTACTATCCAATCCTTTCCCTAGTAAAGTATCTGTTGGTCTCACCTTTTTATCTCTGACTTTCATGGCATGCGCTGAAGCTCACCAGAGGCTGGCTTGGCCGGACCGTCGGCAGAGCCAGAAGCCGGAGATGCCAGCTCTGTTGCAGCCAAGGCGGGACGTTAACCCCAGAACGGAGCGTGAAAGCCGCCTAACTGCATCGTGGGGTGGGGAGGAGAAATGATTCTGCCCAGCTAGAGCAAGAGGAGCTAGGGAGGGATGTGGGCACCACACTCTGTTCAGGGCGTCTTTATGGAGCCAGGATCTCTTCCTTTGTGAGTTTCCTTCATCGCGTACTGCTCGCGTGACGTCCCCCCTCCTCTCGTTCACGGGTGTGAGCCACCGGAGCAGGGAAAGCGCAGGCAACTCTTGCTCTGGTTTTCCAGCCAATGCCTCTGTATCACTTGCTCTGCACCGGTCAGCTCTTCCGTCCTCTCTGCGCCCCCTTTGCTTGCCCTTCTGTGACACGGCTTGCAAGGAAACCCGCAGCTTTTTCTGTGCCTCCCGCACGGTTCAGGTCCCATCCCTGTAACCCCCTCAGCGAATGTGGGCCTGCATGGAAAGGAGCCGTTCGGAACGGAGATGAAGCAACTTTTTCTTACCCTCCCACTGCTTTGCGAGCAGCAGACTCCCCAGGGCTGCTGGATCGCCTACTGTCCCCTCGCACTACTGTTAATGGGCCAATTACCTCCCTGTCCCCCACACTCTCCTAATCACTTTTCTTCGGGTGCTCAGTCTTTTGAATCCAAATGTCCCTCCTTCGAATACGGAGGCCAGATTTTGACAGGATCCTTCTTTGCAAAACTTACAGGTGCGCACCTACAGAATGGGGCAGTCATGGAAAAGGAGTCCATTTTCCCCTAAACTCTGTACAGTGCTTGAAGCTTATGCTGCGTTTCATACCCCAATCAGGGCAAGGCATGCTTCCAGCTCAAAGACCATTTGAATTTGTTTGTAGTTACAGTGGAAGGGGAGTTAACTGTGGTGGGTTTTTTTCCCCTCCAAGCATGGGGAGGGAAGAGGTGTAAAATAATTTCACAGTTACCAAAGTCACTTTTGCAGATTAATTTAGTACCAGAGGAGGAACGACTGCCTGGTAACCAAACATCTCTGCTGCAAAGGTGTGTGCTTCAAAAGCACAATCAGTCGCTTGTTAGGATGTTAATAGCTGCGGTGCTTTGAGTCAGGCTTAGCATGGGCCCAGAGAGAGTGCAAAATGAAAGGGAAGCGTGGAGCGGATGAGCAAAGGATGCAGTGCAATTAAATGCTACAGTGGACTCGTGAGCAGCTGCCATTCCCACTCTGCTGCGGAGTCTGTGCGCGCCGTATGCGGTCATGCACGCTGCCTTCTTGGGGCTTAGCCTTGCTCGCAAAGAAACAAGTGCAATACAACATCATTTCCAGCCCCAGCCTCCTCCCCCGGCTTGGCTTTTCTTTGTGGCCCTCCTTTAGGGCTTTCCGTGCTAAACTCTTTTATCTTCTGCTCGCTGTCATTATCCCCACGTTAGAAAGGGGTAGCAGCTTGCCTAAGGTCGCGCAGCACATCTGTCACCAAGCTGGCTCTAGAACCCCCAGCTCCTAACTCCCAGCCTTATGTCTTATCTGTTGGGCCACGCCACCACCTCTTAAAGCAATGTCTTTGGCCTTCATCAGTTTCCAGGGCCCTTACTCATAGGAGTGACCCATTCTCCTCCTACTTCTGGATCTTGGAGACTGCATGTAGCGGGTGGAGAGGGATGTATTTGGTCCTGAGTAGGGTGAAAGACTGTAATGCGGGAGCAACCCGGCATTCAGCACCTTCTCTCTGGAGCTGCAAGCAGCCCCTTGTAATATACTAACCGAAAGCATCTTTGTGCCTCTCTGATGGCCAGACCACTTACAGAGATTAGAGTCTGATGCAACTTGCAGATGAACAGGCCTGGTTCTTAAGTCATGAATACTTTTAAATCCAGAGATCCTGGGTTCCGTCTTTGCAACTGACCCATCCAGGGGCATCATTACACTGCGACACAGGCCAACGCTAACTGTTCTGTCCATCCTTTTGAAGCATCAGGTGTGCTGTGTGCGTCTGCAGTGAAATTTCCACTCCTGTCCTGGACAGTGTGAGGGCCACATTGTGTCCTTGAACCACACACAATCCACTTTGGTATTAGGAAATTCGGCATGTACCATAATACAGTCAGCGTCTCCCTAAGCGTATGTGTTGTCTCTCTCCACTAGAACAGAGCTGTGTACTTAGTGCTTTGTTCTAACAGTTATTCACAGGCCATAAACGGTGCTCTATCCCAATTGTCGGAAGAGATTCAAAAGGCTATAACGCTTTACTGCCTCTGCATTTTTCTTCAGCAGTAATAATCCTCTGATTGCTCCTTCTGAAGCAAATTGTCCCTTGCTTTCCCAAGTTTCCTAAAGGCCTAGATGTGAGTACACTTCCTTTTTAAAATATTCATGCAGGGATCTTGCACCAGGCAACACTCTGAAATATATTAGGCTAATAAAAATCAAAATGTATATTTCTGCCCTTGTGAGTTTTCCTGACCCTTCGGCTGCTGGTCCATACCCGTCTTCTGTTGCCAACTGGCCAGTGAGCCCATGAGTTTGTCCTACCTGGTAATGCCGTCTGTCACACAAACCTCTGGAGGTAGTGCAAGCTGGCCACAGGGTGCGGTGGAAGTGGATGGGTTGGGAGGGGTGCTGCTCTTAGAGGAGGATGGAGATTTTTTTTAAAAATAGTGATTCAGAAAATCATTGGCAACATAAATGACTTTTAGTTTTGTTTTGTTATAAAATGTTCCCTTAAAATACCAAGAGACACATTAGAGCATATTCCAGACAAAAACCAACCTACTGATGTCTGGCTGTGAAAGCCATTTTTAAGTTAGAAGAGGGTGAAAAATGCCTCTTTAATGGATTCTGTGCTTGGTGTAATTCCTGTTAGCAGCAGTGGATGGTTTTACCCTTGGGGCCAGATCCTCAGCGGGTATAAATTGGTGTCAGCTGACTTACACCATTATCTTTCATAGCCTCCTCAACTGAAACCAGTTTAAAAAGTTTTGCCAGTGAGGAATCAGGCTGATCTAGCTGGAAGCAGGAACCAAACTTTTGCCGCAATTGAAACACCCCAAACACTGGGGTGATGAATGAAATGCAGATGCTACCCAAAGTCATAGATACTGGTGGAAAAACAAATTTGCATCTGCAGAGAAGACCTGGTAGGGCTTAACTTTCTAAGGTCTGGGATCCTTTTGTATGACATTAATGAAGGATAAGGTGGGTGATATCTTTTATTGGACCATCTTCTGTTGGTGAGAGAGATGCTTTCGAGCTTACACAGCATATTTCAGGTTGCTCTCATCACAGAAGTTGGACCAATAAAAGATATTACCTCACCCGCCTTATATGTCTAATATGCTGGAATCAACACGGCTACAACTACACTGCATGCATGAATGAAAGGTGTCCTTTTGGTAGGAAGGAGGGGCTCCACCGAAACCAAAATGGAACCAGATTGCTGCGTGTAAAATTAAAAAGGTCGTAGAGGAGTTTTTGTACTAAGGGGCTGGGAGAAAGCCCTCTTGTGCAGAGGAACACACAGATCCGACAGCAATATCTCTTAGGGGAGGATTTATTAAAGAAAATACTCTGTATCCTAGGAAAGAGAAGAGGATAGAAGTTGATAAAGTGCAGGTAGGAACTGAAGAGCAACAGTCAAACGGAAGAGAGTCCCATTCAATTACATCACAGGAAGGCAGACAACTAAATATTGACAAATTTTACAAGGGCTTCTATGCTAATTCAGGAAGTCTAATTTATTAAGGGGGTGAGCAGTGGTCTCAAGTTGCAGTGGGGGAGTCTAGGTTGGAAAAACATTTTCATTGGGAGGGTGGTGAAGCAGTGGAATGGGTTACCTAGGGAGGTGGTGGAATTGCCATCGTTAGAGATTTTCACGGCCCGGATTGACAAAGGCCCTGAGTGGGATGATTGAGTTGGGGTTGGTCCTGTTTTAAGCAGAGGGTTGGACTAGATGACCTCCTGAGGTCCCTTCCAACCCTTATCTTCTATGATTCTATGAACTTAAGTGCCTGGTATTCAGTGAGGATGGCAGGCTGGGATGGGGAAGAGGAATTGGCGGGCAGACTCCCTGATACAAGGGGAAGTGGACGAAGCAATCCAGGGAAGGAGCAGTGAGGGTGGAGAGAGTAAAATCCCAGAGCTGCTGGGTTGGGGGTTCCTGGAGTGGAACCTGGTGTAAAGGGTGAGCCCAGGTTCCCCTACAAGACACTCCTGGAGTGGCACACACAGGATAGCCCATTTTGGAGCATCTAGAAGCAGGCTTTGATGATACCCCAGAAGGGGGAAGAACTTTATTGTGACTTAGGCAGAGAGCTAAGCCATGAAGAGGAGAGAGCTGCAGCTCCCAGTGCATAAGAGGCCACGGAGTAACTCGGGAATGGTGGGCTGAGTAACTGCAGGAAGTGACGTCAGACCAGGTGGCAGAGAGAATTCCCAGAGGAGCCCCCAAGAAGGGGTTGCCAAGTGATTATCCGAGCAAACCCCATCACAATACCTCAAATACATTTCTTAAAAAAACCTTGAGGACCAAAAAAATGCCACTGTGGCTAACCAGGCGAGTAAAAGAGGCAGTTAGAGACCAAAAGGCATCCTTTAAAAATTGAAAGTCAAATACTACCAAGGAAAATAGAAAAGCATGAACTCTGGCAAGTCAAGTGTAAGAGTATAATTAGGCAGACCGAAAAAGACTTTGAAAAGCAGCGAGGAACAGACACAAAAACTAACCGTAAACATATTTTTTGGAAAGTGCATGAGAAGCAGGAAACCTGCCAAATGATCTGTGGGGCCACTGGAAAATTAAGATGCTAAAAGAGCACTCAAGGAAGACAAGGCAGTTGTGGAGAAGCTAGCTGAATTCTTTACATTGGTCTTTATTATAGAGGATGTGAGAGATTCCCACACCGGAGCCATTCTTTTTATGTGATAAATCTGAGGAACTGTCCCAGATTAAGATGTCAGTGGAACAGGTTTTGGAACAAATTGATAAATTAAATAGTAATAAGTCAACAGGACCAGATGGTGTTCACCCAAGAGCTCTGAAGGAACTGAAATATGAAATTACAGAGCTACTAATTGTATTAGCCTCTGTACCAGATGACTAGAGGATAGCTAATCTAATGATGACTTTTTTAAAAGTTCCAGAGGCGATCCTTGCAGTTACAGGCTGGTAAGCCTAATTGCAGTACCAGGGAAAATGATTGAAACCACAGCAAAGAACAGGGTTATCAGACACATAGATGAACACAATTTGGTAGGGAAAAGTCAACACAGCTTTTGTAAAAGGAAATCATACCTCATCAATCCATTAGAATTCTTTGAGACACTCAACAAAGGCGAACAATGTGATCCAGTTTACATAGTGGACTTCAACTTTCAGAAACCCTTTGACAAAGTTGCACCCCAAAATCTCTTAAGCAAACTAAGGAATAAGAGGAAAGGTCGTTTTATGGATCAGTAACTGGCTAAAAAAGAGGAAACTAAGGGCACAAATAAATGATCAGTTTTCACAGTGGAGAGAGGTAAATAGCGGTGGCCTCTCAGATCTGTACTGGCACCAGAGCAGTTCAGCATATTCATAAATGATCTGGAAGAAGGGGTAAGCAGTGAGGCGGCATAGTTTGCAGATCATACAAAATTACTCAAGATAGTTAAAGTCAAAGTAGACTGTGAGGAGTTACAAAGGGATCTCCCAAACCTGGGTGACTGGGCAACAAAAGGGCAGATGAAAGTCTGTGTTGATAAATGTAAAGTAATGCACATTGGAAAACATAATCCCAACTATACGTACAAAACGATGAGGACGAAATTAGCTGTTACCACTCAAGAAAGGGACCTTAAAATCATTCTGGTTAGTTTTCTGACAACATCTGCCCAGTGGCAGCCAAAAAAACGAACTGCATGTTGGGAGCCATGAGGAGAGGGATAGATAAGAAGAGAGAAAATATTATACCCACACCTTGAATACTGCGTGTGGTTCTGGTTGTCCCATCTCCAACAAGATGTATTAGAATTGGAAAAGGTACAGATAAAGGCAACACAAGTACTTATAGGTATGGAAGAGCTTCCCTGTGAAGAGAGAGTAAAAAGACTGTGACGGTTCAGTTTAGACAATAGACAACAAAGTGGGGCTACGATAGGGGTCTATAAAATCATGTGTGGTGTGGAGAAAGTGAATTAGGAAGTGTTATTGACCCCTTCACGTAGCACAAGAACCAGGGGTCACCCAATGAAATTAAGAGGCAGCTGGTTTAAAACAAACAAAAGGAAATATTTCTCCACACAGCGCACAGTCACCTGCTGAACTTGTGAAAGCTACAATTATATCTGGATTAAAAAAAAATTAGATAAATTCATGGAGGATAGGTCCATCAGTGGCTATTAGCCTAAACGGTCAGGGATGCAACTGGACTTCCAAAAGCTTGGAGCGGAGGACAGGGGATGGATCACTTGGTAATTGTCCTGTGCTGTTCATTCTCTCTGAAGCATGTGGCACTGACTGCTGTCGGAAGACAGGATGGGGGGTGAGAAGGACCATCGGTCTGACCCAGCATGGCCGTTCTTACGATGATAAGCAGTTCCACTTGCCTCAAGCCAAGCAAAATCTCCATGACTCACTGTTTTTAGTCTAATCATCTCAGGAAGCAAATATTGCTGAAGGAAAAAAGCTATTTTCCGATTTGGTCAATGTCACTTTTCCAAGGCAAGGGCAGGAGATGAATGGAGGGGGGGAAATGCAACACATTGCGTTGATGCCAGCCGTAATCCTATGGAATTATTTTTCTTTCTGCCGGTTTAGGTTTCACCCAGAAAGCTTCTGTGAAATCAAATGGGACAAAAGAGAAAACAGCCCACCCTGTGTCTGCATATGGGTGGGATGTTTGCATCATGGATGTTGCACTGTAGCGTGACATGGGAAGACTGGAGAACAGAGGAAGTCAGCCATCTGGGCAGATCTTCTGTGGGGTGGGAAAGTGGGAGGCAAAGATTTTGGACATAAGCATTAGGCTGATCCATTGAAGCCACTCAGCAGCTGTACAACAAAGAACCAGGAGGTCTAGGTTAAAAGAGACTAGATTTCAATGTCAAGCTTTGGAGACACAGAACAGTACTAATGGGGGGTAGTGGAGAGGAAGAAAAGTACCTTGATGGTTCCTTTTGACTCCCCCATATTGCCTTCTGAATCCTAGTAGTAACATTGGGAGCGCCATCCTGTAACCGGGTCTGTGTGAATTCAGTGGGTCTGTATATGGGTGAATGGCTGTGTCCATGTGTATCCAATTGCAGAATCAGGGTCACGTGTATAAATCAACCTTGTAAATTGATGATCTTTTTATAAAATCAATAGTCTTTTTTTTTTTCCCCATTAACAATTATAGTAATGGGGAGGGAAATAACTTTGGCCTGGACTGGTAAATTGCCTACCGGTTAGAATTAGTCTTAATCCTTGCTGTATTTTTAAACTATGTAATACCTTAATTTGAGAATCTGTTTTGCACAACTTGTAGTGCTGCATCTCATTCTAAAATGTAAACGATTAAATAAAAAAATGAAGGCCTGACATTCTCTCTCGTAATTTTGGTTTTGGAATCTCTTTTGCAGTTAATCAGTAAATTGAATTTTCGTTCTAAAAATGAATAAAACTTCCTCTTGTCTTTCAGATAGCTGCCCAAGAGCTGTCAGATAACAGAGTGATCACTCTAAGCATGGCTGGCAGAAAACTGGATAAAAAGGTGTGTGGGGGCTTATTCCCAATGTGCAAACTTTAAACCTCTTTATCCGCCATGGGATCTTGAAAATCATTATTTGCAAATATGTCAGGGGCTGAGGATAACCTAATGGATAGAACATTGGACTGGGACTCAATAGACCTGAGGTTCATTTCCATCTCTGTCATTGGCCTGCTGGGTACTGGGGCAAGTCAGTTTGTCACCCTGTGACTCAATTTCTCCATCTGTAAAATGTGGATACTGATGTCCTTTGTAAATTGCTTTGAGATCTACTGATGAAAAGGGCTGCATAAGAGCTAGGTATTTATTTATTATTATGCTTTTAAGGCTCTGCATCTTGAACCATCATAAGGTATTGGGGCCAGAATGTTCTTTAACGGTCACGGGTTTTAGGTGTCTCCATTCTGGAGTGACAGACTCTATACATCTTGGATCTGCTTCTCAGAAGTGCAGAGCGCTCAGAGCCTGCCTTCAGTTGGAGAGGAGGGTGCTCAGCACTTCTGAAAGTGAGGACCTGGGCGTATTAAGTTGGGAACTCAAAATAGCAGAGCATTTTTGAAAATAGGGACCCTACCCTTCTCATACAAAGAATGGAGTGCCAACTGAGTGACATGGAAGAGTACTTGGGGCTAGATAATGTACACATTCTGCGATGTGTAAAGTAAGGTATGCAAAATTTTGAACACTCCTTCACTTCCATAATGTTGTCACTTCTAAATATAAATGGTATACAGGAGCCTCGTTTATACTGGTACAAATATTGCATTTCTTCTCCTCCTGATTTCCTCGGAACTTGCGTTGTAGCAGAACAAACTTCAGTGTTCAAATGGGTTTCAAAATCAAACTTTTGAGAGAGGCATCTAGAAAAAAAGATACATGTTCTCCCCCCCCCGCAACACACACAATCTGTAGATTTCCCTGTTGCTCCAGTCTGTAATCTGATGTCATCCAAGCCAAATGGATGCAACTCGCAAGTATTTTCTCAGCAGCCTAAGTACTGTCCAGCAATGTGAAAACTTTCCTTGAACTTTTCTGTCCTGTCCATCAACCAATCCCTAAAAACTTTGGGGTGGAGAGGGACTCATGTCCAGCGTGGGAAATCCCTTGCTTAGTCCAAAATCTTCTAATTGGGGCTGGAAAATCTCATTGAGGTTGTGGCTTTTCGTGAGACCTGGACCAAAGAGTGAGCCCCAGCTGTTTCCATGAAGAACTCTCTAATGTGATCCATTTCTTCCAGGGTCCAAAGCTTTCCTGTGAAACCAGAGATGAGTTGAGCATTGCAGGTTTAAAACTGTTCCTTCTTAAACCCAGACTATACTTGACCCAGAGACTCCTTATTGTTCATGCAACCCAGGCCATTTTGGAGAACTGGGAGAGGAATCTGGAGGGACTAGTGTTTTTCTGCACCTGGTCCAAAAATGGCTTAAAAAATGAAGAGGAAGGAATAAATAGTCTTGCTGGATTCTTATGGCGTATCACTCTATTTCCTTCTCTGCTCTGCTTCGCCAAGGCATCCAGTGTTACTCTAAGTGCTCGAATCATAGTACACTTGTCAGTTTCCAAGGTCGTTAGTTAAAATGTAAAATCCTCCTCCGTCCTGATGGAAAATGTCTTTTAATTAGACTTTGTTTGTTACATTACCAGCTCCCTGGAAAGGAACACGTAGAGGCAGGCAAGCGGGGCTCTTTCAGCAAAACCCCAGAGGAAACAGCACTTTCCTTTTCTTGACAAGCTAATTACTTGGGAGCTTGATTTCATGAAACAAGAGATGGTTAAGAAGGTGCTTCTCTAATCCTGAAAGCATCCCGTGAGCTGTGGCGTGTCCTCACTAAAACTGGTAGCCCTCTCCCTCAGCTAGCAGTGCGGGGAGAGCAGCAGGGAGCAATCTAAGTGCCACAGGTGAGCAGGCTTTGTCCTTGGAAAATGCCACCTTGGATTTTCCCCTGCAGCAGGTCCTTTGGAAATATATTGACTTCCTGGATAATAGCAGAGTATGTTGCATCACCTGCTAGTGATCCACTGGTCTACCATAGGTGTCAGCTTTTTCTCTGGCTTAGAAGCTATTTCCACTGCTCAATGCTGCAAGCCTGAGGTTCTATTTGAGTTCGCTTAGCCAAGGCATATTGAGTCCGGTTACCTTCTTGTCGCACAATAAGGATAACAACATCGTATGACTCTACACCCAAAACGTAAATGAATTTTAAACGGACTGACCTTGGCCGATTCACACTGACGTGGTGGGTAACAAACATGCAAATAAGGTCTGGCTCATTCTGTCCATTCCTCCAGTTCATCAACAAATGGCAGTGGGGAGCGCTTTCCCTCTCGAACTACAGCCTTTTATCAATAACATTTACTACTTCGGGCACAGTCAATAGACCTGGATTCAGTCTCTGCTGATGCCCCATGTAGATGCCATTGATACGTGAGAATGGTAGTGTTGCACTGGAAGGAATTTGATTTTTCTAATCGTGAGCCTCAGATGGTCAGCACAGCCAGAGAATTATCCTTCATTTGCGTACTGATGGTGCCCCAAATGAGTACAGCCTTTAGGTGGGGGCACATAAAAAGAGTGGAATTTAAAGAGAAGTATAAAAGAAAGGCAGCTAGTGGAACATTTAGCAATTAGTTTACATCATTTAGGTAGCTGGAAGAACAGAGCCCCAAACCTGGTAAATATGGAAGGGGTCATAGATTACCTGTGAATGTACATGTTGAACTGGCAACAGTCTTGATGGTCCATTTGCAAACACTTTGAGAGAAGGTGTAGAATTGGCCCAACCCCATCCGAATATCCTTGTGTATCAATATAGACTGGCAGCCTTGGCTAGTGGTTAGAGCAGAGGGCTGAAAGTAAGGAGAACTGGGTTTTGACACCTGCTTGTGGTGACATTGGGAAAGTAATCTAAATTCTGCGGGCCTTAGTTTTCCCAACTGTCAAATGGGGATAACTTGCCTTTGTAAACCACTTTAACTTCTTCACGCACAAATGTCATATAACTGCAAAGTATTCTTAAAGGTTTGTCCTCTCTGCCCTGTGTGACACCAGTCATACTGTTACTTCCACTCTTCATTGGTTTCCCAGGCTAAATGCTCGTTTCTTCATCAGTTTGATTACAATTTAAAATCCTTGCCCAGGTTGTGTCCATTGCATTATGTTTCATTTCACTCGCAGCCTCCGTCTGTCTCATTCACAGTGAAACACCAGGCTCCTGGAAAGACCTAGCGAGATTTGCCCACCACTATTCAGTAGAAGGCCGGCCGAAAGAGTATAAAACCACAGCAGCCGTCCACTTCATGTGCAGCTGGTGGGAGTTCCCCCTGCCTTTGAACGAGCCTGCAGAAAAACGATCCTTCCACTGGGAGACATGAATTTGGGGATGATTGCCATTTCACCTATATGGCTCGCCAGCTTTTGTACAGCAAACTCCCCCTGTGGTGGCATGGTCATAGAATATTCTGTGCTGTCCTCCGCTGCATGGGAAATGATAGGATTCTTAACAGCAACTCTTCCCTGGCAGTCCATATAGAAGCAGCTTGCCAGAGTTGAATCCTTTGTCAGCCAAAGAATAAGGCTGCGTCTACATGACGGAGACTGTCCTGGCATAGCTGTGTTGCAGTTTCGGCCTATGCCAATGGTTTTCCCCTTGGTGTCGGAATGCCATCTCGTTGAACAAAGTTAGAGCATGTCTACACTTAAACCGCTACAGCAGCGCAAATGCAGCTGCCCCGCTGTATAGCTTCAGTGTAGACACAAACTAGACCAATGTCAGTGTAGGGAATCCACCTCCCTGGTGACAGCTAGGTCAACAGAACAATTCTTCCTCCAACCTAGCACCGTGTACACGAGGTCGGCGTAGCTGCATGTCTCGGGGAGTGGATTTTTCCCACCCCAAGAGATGTAGCTGTGTGGACATAACTTTTAAGCGCAGACCAGGCCTTGGTTTGCCTAACCCTTCATTCGTTTTTTTCACTCGTTATCCCACATTGGAACCATGAGAATATAGCATCACCTCCTTAGTCACTCTGTAAGCACCTCATGTGGCGCTCAGCCTACTGGATCACTTCGAGACCTCTTCAACCCTGCGGGCCCATCATAATGGATGATTTCTCCGTGGCGTCAGGACAATACTGTGGGAGATGCTGGTGTGCGGATGTTACAGTGGCAGGCTTCAAGCCTGTGATTTCTTGCCCTCTTCTACCCCAGTCTGACCAAAATGAAAACCTTTCTTACCTTACCCCACTCCACAGATCCATGTATCAGCCTGGAAAGAGCCTCCTAGCCTGCATCCTGAGGTAATCTTACTAGATAAACTGTAACAAACCCATTCTGGGTTACACACTAAACCAACGAGTGCAGGCTCGGACCTCTTGAGAAAGTGGTGAGCAGCTGTTATTTACCTTAACAGTGAGACATTAATGAATTATTTTTACACTCCTGGCAAACACAGATAGACCCAACCCTGGCCTAAAAAACATTTTCTCTTGAGAAAGAAACTGCTTTGCTTTTCAGCATTTGAAGATTTTTCAACATATCGGCTGGGATAAAGTGACTGAATAAAAATGGCAGCACCTCACTCAACAGAGTCTCCCTGTGTATATTCAGGGCAGGCCCATACTGCTGGCAAAATTCGACGGCAGTCGACCGGAGTTTTGTGTAACTTCCATCAACTTTGTAACTTCCCTTTAGCGCGCTGTCTCCACTGCACTGCGCCGATGGGGAATGCGTTCCCGTCGACACAACCCTACGCTTTTTGGGGAGGTGGTTTTATTAGATCAACTTCCAGATCGAGTGAGCGGGTCTTCACGGCCACTCAATCAAACCAGAAAAATGGATCTGACGGTGGCAAATGTGCCATCATCGATGTGTACGTAGCCCCAGAGTCAGATCTGCTCTGTTTACTCTCCTAACTAGACCTTTTACTGCTCCTTCACTTCTGAGAGCCCTGCAGAGCCAACCGAGCTGGGGAAAGGAGTTGGATTCTACTCCTGCGTGCACACCAACAGAAGTGTTAACTAGACTGCGACTGTAGGGCTGAATTCGGTTCTCAGCGTCAAGCTGGCAGCAGACAAAACTTAGCCTGCAGAATTCTTTTACTTGCATTTTCTAGTAATGCATGGGCCAGTAAGAGAATCATAGAGATGTCCGGCTGGAAGGGACCTTGAGAGGTCATCAAGACTCAAAGAGCTTGGCTTGTTTAGCCTGGCCAGAAGAAGGCTCCGGGGGGATATGCTTGCTCTATATAAATATATTAGGGGGATTAACGTTAGGGAGGGAGAGGAATTATTTAAGTTTAGTACTAATATAGGCACGAGGACGAATGGGTACAAACTGGATATTAGGAAATTTAGACTTGAAATTAGACAAAGGTTTCTAACCATTAGGGGAGTGAAGTTCTGGAACAGCCTTCCAAGGGAAGTAGTGGGGGCAAATGACTTATCTGGCTTTAAGACTAAGCTTGATAAGTATATGGAGGGGATGTTATGATGGGATAGTTTAATTTGAGCAATTGATTTGGATTATCGGCAGATAAGTCTGCTCAATGGTCTGTGGGAATGTTGGATGGGATGGGAACTGAGTTACTGCAGAGAATTCTTTTTTGGGTACTGGCTGGTGAGTCTTGCCCACATGCTCAGGGTTTAGCTGATCGCCCTATTTGGGGTCGGGAAGGAATTTTCCTCCGGGGCGGATTGGCAGAGGCCCCTGAGGTTTTTCGCCTTCCTCTGCAGCGTGGGGCATGGGTCGCTTGCTGATGGATTCCCTGCAGCTTGAGGTCTTCAAATCTCACTTTTGAGGATTTCAATAACTCAGTCATAGGTTCGGGGTTGTTATAAATGTGTATGGGTAGGGTTTTGTGGCCTGCCTTGTGCAGGAGGTCAGACTAGATGATCATATTGGTCCCTTCTGACCTATGAGTCTATGAGTCTATGAGTCAAGACCAGCCGTTCACCTGAGGCAGGATCAAGTACAGCTAGACCGTCCCTGAAATGTCCAACTTGTTCTTAAGAAGCAACAGTGATGGAGATTGTACAACCTCCCTGGGAAGTCTATTCCAGAGCTTTCTCTCTCTCATAGTTAAAAAGTTTGCCCTAATAGCTAACCTAAATTTCTCATGCTGCAGCTTAAATTTTCTGTCAGGTGTATGCTTGCTTTGGGCCAGTTTCCAACACCCAAATGACCCCCCCAGTGGAGTTAGAGCTGCAACCCTGGAATCAGTCCAAACATATGGCCGTGTATCATTGCTGCTGCTCCTTTTCTTTCTTTTCCTGTCGCTTTTGTGGATTGTTTAGTCTTTTGAGGAGCTTAAGCAATGAACTCGTTTTCACTAATCAGACAGGGTCAGATTCTGAGCCCTTTACTCACTTACTCCACAAATAATGCCTTGAATAGCAACTGGACTGCTCATGGATTCATTTGTGGGTTTTGGATATAACTAACAGAGTCAAAACGTGGTCCTCTGTGCATGATGTGTGTAGGCACCATAATCTCTGTGCATAGATATAGAGTGTGTGTCTGTAAACTGGCAGGAAACAAGTGGCTTTTTATCGGGGGAATATCTAAGGAGCTAGTGAAAGTAACAACGAACAAGCATTGGCTGCAGTCAGCATGTCTCCCGGCGTATTACGTGATCTGTGTTTCAAGGCTGATGTGGTTTGCCCTAGAGAAACCATAAATGGTTTGCTCTGTTCGCTCTTTATTGCCGTGTGTGTCTTTTAATTCTGGGATGTGTGTGTGCATTTTTATTTTTTTTAACACTTCAAACGGTTTTCTAAACCTGAACTCAGCTGCATGGCTTTCCATTGCATGCAGAATGCATGGTCTCTATAGAATCCACTCAGTAAGTTGCGGTGAGGACTGTGAATGTGAACTTGCATGTGCAAAATTATAAACTTGGGCAGTTTTTTCACTGGGCCAATTTACCATGAATATGGCTCAAATGTGCTGCCAAAGCTGCCCTGGGTAGGTGACAGGCATTTAAGACATTGCGGTATCCATCTCTAGCTGGTTAATGTGTTTGCATTTGTTGAATTTATGCATTGCTCTGTGCTTATAGGAAAAATAATTACCTCCAGGTTCTTTTGGCTGCAAGAGTTAATGTAACTCTCTTCATAAATATGCCTCCGCCTTGTAAGTCTTCAGGGTTACACCAAATTTTAGCTTCAAAGCTGCTAATAAAGTGCATGAGCTCTTTCATAAAGACAGACCCTCTCCCTGTGCTTTGAAAATGTAGGGCTTGGACACCTTCCTCTGATAACCAGTGTGGCTCTTACATTGTTAGAGACACCACACAAACGAACAGCTTGTCTACACTTACAGCACCGTGGCTCTTAGTAAAGATGCTACCTTTGCTGACAGGAGAGCTTCTTCTGCCGGCATAGGTACTCCACCTCCCTGAGAGGCGGGTAGCCATGTCAATGGGAGAAGCCCACCTGTAGACGTAACGCTGTCTTCACCAGGGGTTAGCTCGGTATTAGCGTGTCGCTCAGGGGGATGGATTTTCTAACTGACATATGTTGGTAGTGTAGACCAGGGCTAAATTGTATCGTTAGCTTGTGACATCAAAATAAACACAAGGCTTCATCCTTTGCTATTGACTCAGTGTGTGACCAGGACAAGTCATTCCTCTTTGGGCATCATTTTTTCTCAGCTGTAAAACAGGGATTAGTACCCCTTCTCCCCCAACTTTGTGTAAAGTGCTTTGGGATATATGCATGAAAAGGATTAAAGACATGCTAAATTATTACCCTCCCCTGGGTGTCCACATGTAACCACCACCCACATTATTAACAGGGTTTATATAGCCCCTGTCCTCCTGAAGGCTCCTGAAATGTGTCACCAAAAGCCTTGGTAGGCATCAGTCCCTCTCCACTGAAATGGAGCGCGCTCCAGGGCAGAATGCAACTGCTGTCGAACCGTGCACAGCAGCTTTGTAGAGCAAGCAACGAAGAATCCCGTATCCAGCTGAAAGTGGCGTAGGCGTACAGCGCAATTACTTAATTGCACTCATAGACTCATAGACTCATAGGCCTGAGTCTTTTCCACTGCTTAAATAATAGAATCGGAACTAGGGTCTGGTCTAAAGAGAGCTGCTTAACTAAAGGTGGGATTTTAAACCACTTTAATTAAATTGCTGCAACGTGGCTTGTGGACGTTCTTTATTTGATTTAAACCTGTCGTCTGGCAGTTCAGCTGTCTCCTGTTAAATATTCCGGGGCAACCTACATTGCTTGAAATTGCTACAAATATGTCCACACTTCTGTAGACAAGTCCCAGGAGTTTAGGGTATGAGTTTCAAGAGCACTAACATTACGTAACACTGCCCCCATCAAATCAATGGAGTTTTATCACAGACTTCAAATAGGAGCTGAGTCAGATTGACGCGGAGAGTTGTTGAAAACCCCGCCCTTCAAATTTACAACGTGCAGGGCAAAACAAATTTGAGGCTAGTCACTTTTATAGCAGTACTCCATTGTATTCTTAATCCTGTCTGTTATTCTTGTAAAACTTGCTGGCGGCTGTTTAATAACCACGTATGGTCACTTTAATTCTGTGTTATATTCTTCCCTGCCTCCGCAGCAGAAAACTTGGACTAGGAAGTCCTCTAACTCATAGTGCAGAGGTGCCCTTTCCCTTTTGCGGGCTGTCTCTTGCCTGAGCATTATACAGTTGAGTGGAAATAATTGTATAACCCGTACTGCATTTTTCCACAGGACCTGTTTGGAAAGTCAGATCCATTTCTGGAGTTTTATAAACCAGGGGACGATGGGAAATGGATGCTGGTCCACAGAACTGAGGTGAGTTTGAGGTTTTAGGGCAGCGCTATCATTTGCCAGTGCTTGCCTTTTTCCTGGTAGCATCACTGATCAGAGGGGAGGAGACAGCTGGGTCTTTTTGTAAGTCCGTTCCATTGCCTACCCATGTCCAGCTAAGTGTGTCTGACTTGGAAAGTGGGAGAGTTGGTGGTGGTCAGAGTTGCAGCAAATAAGCTAAACAGATAATCAATGTATTTTTAGGGTTTCTGGTTTTGGGGGGGGTATTCATTTAATTTTGTGGGGATTGTTTTTAGCAATTTTTTACTTCTGTTTAGATGTGCGGAAATTGGGGGTTTTCAGGGCTGTCTCTTTGTGCATAGTGGAACAAGTAATGTGTACTCTACGTACAGTAGTTTATACTGTAATGAATAGCCTCATTCCAATGTTCCCTAGTGCGCTTTAATACAATACTGTTTCAAATCGCACTACATTAAAGTACACTCGGGAATCTTTAGTGCACACCAGCAGGGTCTACGCGGACCAATTAATGCACAGCCTATTGGTGCATTTTGGAAATCACACCCCTGTCGTCCATATCACTGCTTCATCTGGACAAACCCTTCGATACAAGTTACCACTTTCTCGGTGTTCATTGGATAAACACAGATTTCATTTATATTTGCGGGGAGGAGGGGTGTTCGTCTTTAGTTATCGGTGAAAACCGAAAACCAGAAGCCCTAATTATTTAAGGGTTGTAGCTATGCCCAGTGCTTTGCATCGAAGAGGGACTCCCTGACCCAAAGAGCCTGTGTCTTGAATTCCACCAAACCAAACACAGGGTGACAGTACACAGATAGGAAGGTGTGGAGGCCTGATGGGAGAGGAGACCAGTTTAGGTGGAGGAGGATGCACTGCAGCCAGGGGGACTGTTCCAGTTATAAGGAGCAGCCTAAATGAAGGCAGGTGTCCAAGAGAGGGAGGGGAAGACGACGGAAGGACCAGTAAAATGAATGGACTGAGAGCAGCATAGGGAAGGGAAGTTAGAGTAGGGTTACAGTAGAGCAGAGCTGGAAGAGGTGTCAAGCCTATAGAGCCATGAAGGAGATGGGGTTGAACCTGAGCTAAAATCAAAGGGGCCAGGCAAGGACTCGAGGAGAGATGATGTAGCTGGAGCAGCAGACGTAGGAGAAGCAGCAGCATTTTGGATAAACTGGAGAGGGGAGAAGCAGTTGGGCAGAGGATGCAGGCCATGTTAATCCCGGTGAGAGGTGACCAAGACAGAACAAGGACTGCAGCAGAAAGGGAAGGGGCCCATTTAATGTAGCATTAAAATGTACTCATTGAGGAGGTCCGATCCACAGCTAGCGTGAAACAGCCCAGCTCTGTGGGCGTCTGTGGGACGACACCACCGTACACCAGCTTAGCATCTGGCCCATTGTCTTTAGTCTCGAGCAGAGGACTCAGGAGACAGGTCGGTGCCTGGTTTGTATTTTTGACTTTGCCACTACCTCTGTCTGATCCTGGGCAAGTCGCTCCCCTTTCTGCACCTCAGTTTCTCTAGGGGTAAAATGGGGAACATATTTCCCTGCCTTCCAGCAGCCTCAGCCATGCTGTAAATCTGTCTGATTGTGGATAATAAAGCACTGTTCAAGCACAAAATGCTTTGGGTTAATCCTCAGCTGGTGTAAATCGGCTTCGCTTGAGTGAATTCCATGCTGACCTTCAGCCACCTGTCACAACTGGGAATGTTTTCTGTTCCTTTACTGAATGGTTACCTTTGGTTGCACTGGTTCTGGGTGAGGGCTGGGGTTTTTTGCACGTAAAGGAGAAGCAGCAGCGAGGCTGTGGGAGGAGAGTGTGTGTTTGCATGTTGCCCTGTATGCACCGAACGTTGCTGCACACCCTCTGGGAGTTGGAAACTGATGAGAAGGCTGCATATGAAAGCTCTCGTGGGCTCCTAGGTATGGGGAATTGAGGCTGTTTTCCCAGCCTGCGGGCACCCGTACGCTACAGCTGAGCCGCAGCTCTGTCCTCACTGACCAACGACACTGCAAGGATGTTTACTGCGGTGCCGTAGCCTTTCCCCTCGGTGTTGCTGCTTAGCCCGGAGGTTGCTAGTCGGGTGAGAGAGGCACAAGAGGAAACAAGAAGGATCTCCTCCTTTTTTTAAAAGTTAGGCTTAAGGTGCACTTCACCCCCTCCCCTGAAGCTTGTTTCAAAAGTCATGGCTGCTGTTTACACATGGCCCTTGCCACTTAGCAAAGAAGGGAAATGTGACAGTTAAATAACAGCTTCACTGTGACGAGAGCCCCAAAAGACCAGACTGGACACAATTTCTCTCAGCTTTGGAGGATGTAATTGAAAATTCCTTATTGCGGCTTTGTTCTTTCAAGTAGCCTGACTGCTCTGCTCTCTCTCCTCGTGTTCCTGGTGGGGAAATGGCCAATTAGGCCCTGATTTAGCAAAGCATTTAAGCAGATGCTTAAGTCTCATTGCGTTCAATTGGACTAAGGCCATGTCTACATGGAGGAAATTAAATACAGTCCAGACTAATGAACAGCTTATGTCACTGTTGTCCTGCTACCTTGGCTGCCTTACAATGCTTTGCTGACGTAGCTTCCATCTGGACCGCTCATAGCCTTCCAGTGTGAAAGCCACACCCTGTGTGTGTGTGTGTGTGTGTGTGTGTGTGTGTGTGTGTGTGTGTGT
>ML675631.1:116800-208696 GCA_007922155.1 Mesoclemmys tuberculata | reverse complement strand
TGTGTGTGTGTGTGTGTGTGTGTGTGTGTGTGTGTGTGTGTGTGTGTCACTGCAGCCAGCCACTCACACTTGGGTTACTTTTGAGTTTTCAGATGAAACCTCGCCGGGCATACCTTGTACAAAAATGAAAAGCGTTAATTATTCTAGGCTATCATCCATTTTTCAGAATTTGGGTTCACAATTTTTATATTGTTGTTCTTCTGGGGGGGGAGGGAAAGACCTAGTTAACATTATAGATTTGTTGCTGGCAAAAGGGGAAGGAGATGCTGTTTATAGGAAAAATGCATGAGGAAGGAGACAGTGGAAATATCTGAAACAGAACTTTCACTTTTACTCTAACTGTGATTTGTGCTGGTGCTAGAGCTGGCTGGATTTTTTTATTACCGTTAAAAAAAGAATACAAACATTTTCCAGTTTTGTGACCGGTTGTTGTCATTCCCCTACCTTGACTTCAGCCAGCGTTGCAGGTGTTTGGTGCTTCTAAAAAATGTCCCAAGCTGGGCACTCAGAATCAGAGAGGGCTGCTTCTGAAAATGTTGGCCAAGGCACTTACACTAAAGGGCAGAATAGTACAGTTCCTGTGGCTGCTTGATACCTGGATAAACCAAGAATTTCAAACTCAGAACGGTCAATTCAGACCTCAGATTAATTGAAAAAGAGAGCTGGTTGGGGATTTTTCTGTTGGAATGCTTTTCTGACACGATACGCCCGTCTTACAAAATGGACATGTTCCATGGGAAAACTGGATATCTGTTTGCTGGTCAGCTCTTCTTAAACACACATTTTCGTGAGTCTCATTGATTCGTTATTGGCCACTTGGCAGTGTTTGTTCATCGTCTGCTGTGAACTTCATTGGGTAACCTGAGACTAAATCAAACACACGAATTGCGAAGGTTTTAGTGCAGTCCATGACAGCTGAGCTACTGAAGTTTTATTTTCTTTAAGTGGCCAAGGGAAAAAATTCTGCATGTTTTAAGGGGCTTAAATAACGTCCCACTTAACTGCCCTGGAAAATAAACTGCTGCTCTCCAAGGAATTTCAGTTGGCAGGAACATCTAGCAATAAAGTGATTGCTGGTTCCTATGGGCTTCAGCTTTTGGTGTTTTGCAGGCAATGTGTCTGAACACCATTATTTTCTGTTCATTAACAGAGGATGGATAACACTATCATTATAATGTGTTTTAAAATAAGGTGTGAATCCCCAGCTGGGTGCCATGTGATGAAAGAAGCATTGAACCTTTCATAGACACTCCCCCACAAGGACCTGGTGTTTGGAAGCATATGGGCACCGTGCAGTTTGCCTTCTTAATGTGCGTGGGTTCCCCCTTGGTCTTTCCAACCTGATGTAGGAGGTGTTTACAAATTCTTCATTAAACTGTGCTCTTCATGTCAGGATTTTTTCCTGTTCACTAACAAGGGACTGTCTGCATCACCCATCGTTGCAAAATAAAAGCCAGTCCCGGCTTCCTGTTGCTAGTTGCTGACAAAGCTCACCCTATCCTGCAGGAACAATGCTAATTCTTGTTTCAACTAATGCTCTGCTTGCAGTGGCTTAGGAGAAAGCAAAATTTACGTGTATAAACAGGCGATTATGCTATATGTATTTAGGATTCACCTTTTTGCATGGCCGAAAACCTGCTGTGCATGTATCCTTAAGGAATGGCAAGTGTATTTAAATGTGAGAAATACATGGGAAAAAACCATCTTAATCTTTTCTGCCAGCTTTGCAGAGGAGAGGCTGAAGGCACGTTTTCTTTGCTTGTGAAGCCTGCTGCTTAGTGTGTGCTATGCCTCACAGAGATCAGTTGCCGACATCCATCACGGGCAGGACAAGAAGAAATCAGCTTAGTTTGCAGGAAGGGTGATTTTGGTTGGGTATTTAAAACCTTTTAACCAGAAGGATAGTTGAGCACTAGAACAGGTTAGCAAGGGAGGTTCTGGACAGTTTTAAGCATAGACTGGCCAAACACCTCTCAAGGATGATCTAGGTTTACTTGGTCCTGCGTCAGCACGGGGGGGCTGGACTAGATGACCTCCTGAGGTCCCTTCCAGCCCTACATTCCTAAGAGTCACCCCTCTCCGCTTGTTCTATATGAGTC
Organism: Mesoclemmys tuberculata; assembly: GCA_007922155.1. Taxonomy (NCBI): domain Eukaryota; kingdom Metazoa; phylum Chordata; order Testudines; family Chelidae; genus Mesoclemmys; species Mesoclemmys tuberculata. The sequence continues at coordinate 206,597 of ML675631.1, read as the reverse complement.
TCCTACAACTCTGATTTGGGAGGTTCTTTAGCCCCTGCTGTAGAGGCTCATGCCTTTAACTCTGGAAGTCCAAGCATCAATCCTGGGTTATGAGTAAGATGGTAGATGTTACATCTGCTGGGGCTTAGACTTTGATGAAATACTACAAAATTGGGCCCTTACCAACAGGAAACATTTCCAGGCAAGAAACTGCCATTTCTGGGACAACTTAAGCTGAATTTCAGCACAGGAGTTGTAATGTGGAACAGGCCGACGGTTCAGCGGCACAATGTCATTGACAGCCATCATCACTGGGCAATGCTAGTGCTGTGAAATGCAGCAAAGCACCTCTTACTTCAGTAGAGCTATGCCAACTTTATGCCAGTTGTTGTCTGTCGAAAGTTACTGAAAACATGTCTTCACACTTTTCCTTTGTGTTCAACAGTTCACTTCCACTGGCTCCTTCTAATCAAGCCATTTTCCTTCCTTCCCAAACCACAGGTGATTAAATACACTTTGGATCCCGTCTGGAAGCCGTTCACTGTGCCTTTAGTGTCGCTGTGTGATGGAGATGTAGAAAAGCTGATCAAGGTAACTCTGTTAGAGAGAGTGTTTCTGAACCTTCCTCTCTTGCTCTGGGTTCTTGTTGCATTATGATAATCAGCCTCTGACCGTGTGGCAGATAGCAGGGGAGGAAGGGTGAAGATGGCTTTGAGGCTGAAATGAATACATATCCTGAATAGTTGAGGAGGAGTTTGCATGATACCAAGAAGCAGGTCTACATTTCTATGATAAATCTCGGGTGACCGGTCTTTTTTTATCCTAAAGTCACATCAGCCTTGTGTAGCTGCTGGGCAAATGTTTCCTGGCAAACTGCAACAGAAATTCCATCACGTGGCATCAATTTGCAAACATCTAGGAGATAATAAGGTAATAAGTAACAATCAGCATGGATTTGTCAAGAACAAATCATGTCAAACCAACCTGATAGCTTTCTTTGACAGGGTAACAAGCCTTGTGGATAGGGGAGAAGTGGTAGATGTAGTATATCTTGACTTTAGTAAGGCTTTTGATACTGTCCTGTATGACCTTCTCTTAAACAAACAAGGGAAATACAACCTAGATGGAGCTACTATAAGGTGGATGCAAAACTGGTTGAAAAACTGTTCCCAGGGAGTAGATATCAATGGTTCACAGTCATGCTGGAAGGGCATAACGAGTGGTGTTCCACAGGGTCCGGTTCTGTTCAATATTTTCATCAGTGATTTAGATAATGGTATAGAGAGTACACTTATTAAGTTTGCGGAGGATACCAAACTGGGAGAGGTTGCAAGAGCTTTGGAGGATAGGATTATAATTCAGAATGAACTGGACAAACTGGAGAATTGGTCTGAGGTAAATAAGATGAAATTCAATAAGGACAAATGCAAAGTTCTCCACTTAGGAAGGAACAGTCAGTTGCACATGTACAAAATGGGAAATGACTGCCTAGGAAGGAGTACTGAGGAAAGGGATCTGGGGGTCATGGTGGACCACAAGCTAAATATGAGTTAACTGTGTAATGCTGTTGCAAAAAAAGAGAACGTGATTCTGGGATGTATTAGCAGGAGTGTTGTAAGTAAGACACGAGCAGTAATTCTTCTGCTCTACTCCACGCTGATTAGGCCTCAACTGGAGTATTGTGTCCGGTTCTGGGTGCCACATTTCAGGAAAGATGTGACTAATTGGAGAAAATCCAGAGAAGAGCAACAAAAATTATGAAAAGTCTAGAAAACATGACCTATGAGGAAGACTGAAAGAACTGGGTTTGTTTAGCCTGGAGAAGAGAAGACTGAGAGGGGACATGTTAACAGCTTTTAAGTACATAAAAGGTTGTTACAAGGAGAAGGGAGAAAAATTGTTCTGCTTAATCTCTGAGGACAGGACAAGAAGCAATGGGCTTAAAGTGCAGCAAGGGAGGTTTAGGTTGGACATTAGGAAAAACTTCCTAACTGTCACGGTGGTTAATCACTGGAATAAATTGCCTAGGGAGGTTGAAAAATCATTGGAGATTTTTAGGAGCAGGTTAGACAAACACCTGTCAGGGATGGTCTAGATATTACTCAATACTGCCATGAGTGCAGGGGACCGGACTAGATGACCTCTCGAGCCCTTCCAGCCCTGTTGTTCTATGATTTGCTGTTCACAGGGGTTATCAACAGGTTCCCCCCTCTTGACCCCAACAGAGCTGTTGGCGTAACTGACAGCAGGTAGTGGCCATAGGTTGTGATGTTCAGTGGACCAGCACTAGAGGGGAATGAGACACTTTGCCAGGAGCTTTCACAGCTAGCTGCCGCCAGCAGAGGAATGGCGTGACTCTGGAATCTTGGTTTCCATTCCAGGCTCTTGAGGGGAGAGTGCGCCAGTGGGCACAGACTATTCTTCCCTCCAACCTATCCCTGTTCCAGTCCTGTCTCTTCTCTGTCCCATTCCCACACTCCTCATCTAGCCAGCCCTGTCTCCTCTTCTTAGGTTTCTTATCCCAGGCCTAATTCCCCTCCCATGCACCCCCAGATTCCCAGTGCCAGTCTTTTCCCCACCTGACTCACTGTCTGTTCTCTTCCCCTCTGCCCATGTCCTCTTTCCCCATTGGCTCCCCATCTCCTGCCCCGGACTCCTTGTCCAATCTCAGTGTGTTGTGCTGCGTCTGCCCCCGGATCCTCGCCACGGTTTCCTTGGCCAGCCAGTCCCTGCCATTCCAGCTCCTCGTCAGATGTCTCCCTGCCAATTCCCAATCTCTTTGCCCAGCCAATCCTAGTTCCCCTTTGGCTCCTTATCTGATATCAGCTTCCCACTGGCTCCCAGTCATCTCCTTTGTTTTCCTCCCAGGATCTCAGTACCAATCTCATTCCCCCAAGGTCTGTCTCCTGTCCCTTCTGTGTTCAAAGCAGACAGCTGCCTTCTCATTGCCTGGGCATCAGTGGGGGACATTGAGAGCACAGGAAAGACAGTCAGTCTCCTTTGTGTTCAGTTCTGGAGCTCTGCCCAGAGCTGCAATTGCAAGGAAAGTCCTGCTTCGTTCCCAAGCTGGAGCATGCTCAGTGCATACAGAATTTTCCAGGGAATTTAGCTGCGAAGCTCTAGCAAGTCTGTACTGAGTATGTCCAGTCTGTTGGGTTTTTTTCTCCCCAGGGGTTTATAACTTAGCCAAATTTGGGCAAGTCCCAGGTCCAAAACAAAGCAAAGATCACCAGAGTTTAACATAGGTGGAACACAGTATGTTCTCAGACCTTGTTCCTGGAAAACGGTTGAATCATTTTGGCTGAAATTTTTCAGAAAAATTCATTCTGAGGCAGATAGATCCCTGGAATTAAACATTTCGGTTCAAGTGGTTCAAGTCTGGCAAAGATATAAGCAACTGGATATAAGGCTGTATAATGGGAAGGGTTGGTGCCTGTCATGATTTTAAAAAGTAGAATATTTCAACTACTACATCTTATTATATGTCAGTAGCAGCGCTGCTTATTAGTACAATTTGGCATGTCACGAAATAAGGTAAAATCAATAAAAAATGGAAAAAAAAAATCTTTTTTAAAACATAATTCTGAAACTGAAATTTTGGAAATTTCCAGTCTGCACCAGTGCTTGTAGACTGGTTGCTGGTGGTGATTTAATCAACATATCATTGAAATCTGCTCCGAGTAGGTTAGACCACATGCTGATGGTTTAAAGCGCTGTAGGCCAGTCTATGCTAAGGCATGTTCTGTTGCTTCCGCTGGTAGGAAATTTCAAGTAATAGACCCGGCCTAGTGCTTACTTTGCAACGAAAGAGGTGCCGGGGCTCAAGCAATTAGATGTTAGAGCTCAAGCAGTTTTTTTACTTTCATAGCTGACGCGCCAAGCCCAGAGGTGCCAGGGCTATGAACTGACAAACTGACAGTCCTAGTACAAATTAAGCACCCGTCCCAGCCCCGGAGGAGGGAGCATCCAAAATCATTCTCTGGAGACCCCTGCCCTTGTGGTCAAGACAGAGTTGCTGCTGACAGGCTTCAAAGAGCTCTGCTCTGTCCTCGTTTGCTGGCAGAAAGGCTGTTCTGACCCAGGGCCGTCAGGAGGCAGTGTTGGGAAAGCAAAAGAGAGGATGAATCTGAAGAGTGGAGCAAAATGTTGAGTAAAACGTAACTGTGACTCATCTAACTGCAAGCAAAACCGGCACCTTTGCTGTGCGTGACAACGATTGGTTCCCCTCCTCTTCCCCAGGTCATGTGCTACGATTACGACAGTGACGGGGGACATGACTTCATTGGGGAGTTCGAGACCTCAGTAGCCAAGATGTGTGAAGCCCAAGACACCTCTCCAGTAAGTACAGAAACCACAGCTGGGCCTTAGAATAATGGCTTGGGGAGAAGGAACCAAGGGCCCCCTGGCTCAGGGTTTCAAAAGTGGCTCTTACCACGACTAACTTCATTTTTGGGTGCCCCTCCGGCGATGCTTTAAAGCAATGTTCTAGCATGCCCCCACCTCCTCCGAAAATCAGGACCCTTTAAGGTGTGGGAAATTGGGCTCCCCAAATCACTAGTCATTTTTGAAAATCTTGGCCACTATTGGCTCCTGCTTTTCTGACATTTTCCTGCTCTCTTTTCTGAACCTATCGCTGCTGAAAGTGCTTTGTGGCTAAATGGAATCTCTGCCACATGGGATTGTTTTGTGTCCTCCCGGGCAGCTGGTGGCGACCCTGCTACTGCTGTTTTGCTGCCAAATGACACTGAGATGTTTCTCCAGCCCTACAGAAATGTGGGTGTCTTGTTTGAGATGTGGAACAGTTTTTTGGGGAAAAAAATTGGGCTGCAGAAAATCTCTGAAGGTGCCAGTAGGTTCGAGGTAATAAAGGCATATAATAGACTCCCATTTCTTTCAGCGAGTCCTGGGTTGTTGTTATTTATTTGTGTTGCAGTCACACCTAAAAGACCTAACCAAGATCAGGCCTTATCGAGCTGTTTGGTATCCATACGTATCGGGTACGTCTGCACTTCCAGCTCCAGGAGCCGTACCTGCACTAGATCTGATTGAGCTAGCGCACTAAAATTAGCAGGGTAGCCATGGAAGTGGGAGCCACCCCGAGTATGGTCCTGTCCAAGACACCAGGCATGTAGTCGGGTGGCTCGCCGTTCTCACCATGGCGGCTACACTTCTATTTTTAGCATGCTAGTTCAATCAGAGCTAGCCTGGGTATGTCTGCCTGAGCTGAAAATTACACCTCTGGCCCCAGTGTCAATATACACATAGTGAGAGGCAGTGCCCACCCCAAAGAGTTCATCATCTAAATAGAGCAGACAGACAGATTGGGAGAAGGAGAAACTGAGGCACAGAGAGGGACAGTGACCTGCCCAGGAAGTCTGTCAGAGCTCAGAATTGAATCTATTTCTCCTGAGTTCCAACCCACTGCATTAGCTACAAACCCACTTTTTCTCCCAGTCAGACGTGAAGTCCAGCCAGAGGGAGGTATTAAGGGCTGTGCGGGCTTTATTTAATCCTCTACAAACTCCTCTGTGATGTGGGTGAATGTCATGATCCCCATCTTGCAGATGGGGAAACTGAGGCACAGAGGTGTCTTGACTTGGGAAACTGGGAAGAATAGTTTTCTCATTGCTTGGTTGTTGCAGCGAAGGCTTCCGAGTTGGCTGCCCAACAGAGAAGCGCAGCTGTCAGGCCGTGAATGAAACTGGGCCCGTGTTGGTGCTGTGAGCACTCCCGTGCATCCTGCTTGTTCCGGTGTGAATTGCCCTGCCAGCGTTTCCTCATTTTGTTTCTCTTGGGGTTGTATCAAGGTGTCTAATTCTCACTCATTTCATTTTGTCCTTGCTTTAATATAACTTAAAATGTCACATGCACTGCCAATGGGAGGCTCTGGATCGGAGCAGAGGCCGTCATTCCCAGCCAGTGTCCATCTCCTTCGACAGCTAGACCTGAGCGTGCAGAACAGCCTGAGCCCAGACCGCTGAATTGCTCTGCTTGCTGTTGCTTCTGAGCTCTCATTGGGACTGTGCCCATAAATCTCACAGATTTGGTCCCTCCTCAGACCAGTAGGGAATGTCCTGAGAGCGACTGGAAAGTACCGATGCTTGGACCATTCCCTTGGGTCGCTATCAAATCCCAGAAGGTGCTTTGCTGCGTATAAGTGCGTCGTTTAATGAAGGCCGCGCATTCTATTACAGCAGGATAATGAGAATGGTATTTCCACCGGGCTCCTGGTGCTTAAAAGCGTCTCAGACAGGCACATTTGCTGCCATTTGTTTGGGATTTGGTATCTAAGTGCAGTTTTCAAGGCAACCATTAAAACAGGGCACTCCCCTCGCTCCACACGTGTGTCAAGTGGGATCGTCTGTACAAACTGCGGACTGCACTTGTGGTAGGAGTGGTGGGGCAGTGTTGAAGTTTGGGTTGCAGTATTGCCCAAAGGAGCCAGCCAGGATCAGGCCCATTGCATCCAGTGCTGTGCATACACACAGGAAGACACAGTCCCTGCCCTGGAAAGAGCTTGTTAGCCCTAGCCACATTATTGTCTGCCCCCCCTCTCGTCGTCGGGTTCTGACTGCTGCTCCTGATGTGGTAGCATCTCTTCAGAAACGTCAGCATTGCATTGGAAGGACAGCACCACAAAAGCGACCCATCTGGTATTGTTTGTAAGATGCTATTTGGCATAGTTCATTGGGGGAACCTGGCAGTGCATTTTGCCCCACAAGGTGGTAGCAATGCAGTGAAGGGCTGGATTAGCCAGGACAGACATACACACGCTAGCTGTGCTCAAGCAAAAAGCACTAAAATTAGCAGTGTGGCCATGGCACGAGCTAACCTCCTGAGTATAGGTCCATCCACTCCCCTGCGTACATATTTGGGCAGCTAGCCCAGGCCACCACCTTTGCCACTGCAGCCACACTGCGATGTTTAGATGCTACCTCTGTACCATGTGGGACATCTGCAGGACAGCTGCCTGGTGATTCGTGCATACCTTCGCGTCCCACCATGCCTTCATGTAGCAAAGCCGGGATGACGCTGGCTTTGCTAGAGTGGTACTTCAAGGGTCATGTCCATGAATTCCTGCCCCCTCTGGAGACGCTGCTGGTGAGTCACCTAAATTGGGAGTGGACATGAGCAAGCCCTCGAAGAAGAAAGAACGGTTACTTACCTCGTAACTGTTGTTCTTCGAGAGGTGCTGCCCGTGTCCATTGCACACCCGCCCTCCTTCCCCTCAGTCCGAGTTCCAGCGAGAAGGAACTGAGAGGGAGGAGGAGCCGACGGCACGCCGCTGTAGGGGTTGCTAGAGTCAGCTCCTATTTGTACCCCTAGGGGAAAACGTTTTCCAGCACCGGTGCATGTGGTGCGCACACACCTAAATTGGGAATGGACGTGAGCAGCGCGTCTCGAGCAGCAGTAGTTAGAACGGTTACTTCTCTTCTTTCTCTCTGACCCAGTAATTCTCCTTCTTCCATCTTTCTCTCTCCCTTTGCTTGGTCATTCCGCCTGAAGCATGGCCTCTCACGCCTGGCCACACCTACATCTACAGATCGTCCCTGCGACCTACGCAGTTTGACTTTCTCCTGCTAGTTGTCTCTGTGGTGCTGTTTGTAGAGATGATGTAATACTGCAGAGAAGAAGGATGGTCCTGTGGTTAAAGTCGGGCCTCAGGAGATCTCAGCTGGATTCCTGGCCCTGCCACAGATTCCTTGTATGAGCTTGTGCAAGTCATTTCATCTCTCTGTGCCTCCAAACACCATCTGGAGAGGGGGTTAATGACACTCCCATCCCATAGATTGCTAGGCATTTAGGACTGCCTTTTACAAGTACTCCGCCTAGGAGAATAACATCCTGATCTTGGCTAGAGCTAATCTAGGTGCTATACAATAACTGCTCAAGAAGACAGTGTAACAAGTAGATATTGACTTTCCCAGATCTCCTGCATACATCACATCTTTATTGTATGTATGCATAGAAAACTGGGAGGTTTACGAAGAAAGGTGGTGACTGGGGCACTTCTCAGTAATAGCTTATAAATAGAACAGGTACATACATTTATTTGCCGAGTGAGTAATCATCCTCTGCTTTCCCACAGCTTGAACTCTCGTCTGTTCCCACTTTCTGCTCTGTCTAGTACCCAGTGCTCCTAATACAATTACTGGCTATGAATAAGCCAGGCAGCCTCTTTATTGTGGCTCCCAGGAGCTGAAGCTGTAAGCCGTGCGTCTCCGCTCCTTGTGTCTGCGACAGCTCTCCCACGCTGTCTGTTTGGCAACATGATTCAGACTCAGTTTCCCACGAATCTTGGGTCCTCTTAACGTGCCTGTATTGGCTAAAGCCCAGGCAAGGGGCTGGGTTTATACTTTCCCCATTCAGGCTTGCCCTGTGTTGGAAATCTATTTATAGAGCTATGCGCTTAAACACACCAGGAAGTCGCCATGGGGTAGATTTTCAAGGGCTTAGTACCCACGGTTGCTCAGAGTCTCTTTCAGAAGATCTCAGCTTTGTGGATCGAGCCAGATTTTCAGAAACATGACGTTGCTGTGCTTTTCTTGAAACCTGGCTACTTGTTTAGGTGCCCAAATGGGAGCTGAGCCTTTTTTGAAAATCTCCACCCTAGGTGACCGTTTAGGGAAGAGGTGCCTAACCCTCTTCCCATCCTCCCCTCCCCCCACTGATATTATCTTGTCAAATGAAAAACGGCCTAGCTTAGCAGATAAAGAGCTAGTGATCTAGGTGAGTCAGGGACTACGATGAATCTAGTAAGACGTAAGATAGACCCATAATGGGTCCTTCAGTGTATCACATAGCGCATAGAGCCAGGGGACTGGAGGCTTGGGTTTACTGCCCCTGGTAAGTCACTGAACTGCTCTGTGCTCCCGGTTCCCCACCTGTAACATGGGGATAGAGCGTGTGTGTGTATCTCCTGTTCTGGAATGGATAAAAAGTGCCAGCGGGCTGCTATTGCAGAAGGATGATGTAGCAAGGACTTGGACAGAGGCCACGTCTGTCCTGGATTCTGCCCCCGTTGAATCCTACCACTCCCAACCTCATATTGCCTCCCGTGTCACGTCCGACATGGGCCACAACTTCCCAGGTGCCCCTCCCCTGCTCAACACCCACCAACCCCGCAAGAACAATCGTTCCCTTCTGTTCAGTTAACAATACTTGGATGTATACCAAGTGGACCTCACGGAGGAGTAGGGAGGTGGTATTACCTCTATATATGGCATTTGGGAGCCCACTGGAATCCTGTGTCCAGGTTTGGCATCCACACTTCCAAAAAAGCTGCAGAAATTTGGAAAAGCGGTTCAGAAAAGAGCTACAAGTACAATTTGTGGGCTGGGAAACATGCCTTACAATGCGAGACTTTAAGAAGCTTCATCTATTTAATTTCGCCAAGGAAAGGGTCAGAGGTGGCTTGATCCCAGTCTGTAGGCACCTGCAGGGGGAAGAGATTTCTGTTAGGAGGCAGCTTTATGAGTAGCAAAAAATACATGATGAGATTCAGGGGTTAGGGTCTGACGCAATACAAATTCACATGCGAAATACGGCACGCATTTTTAAGTGAGGGTGACCAACCATTAGAACTACTGAAGGAAAAGCTGGGGTGGCATCTATGCTTCTGAAGGAGTCTCTGCCCGTCCGTTACTGCTGAAAAATCGCTGCTGGATTGAATAGGTGTCTGAAGAGCAAATGGAACAGATTGGTAAACTCCCAGGGAAGGATGCTCCATTTCCCCAATTGCAATGGCTTCCTCTCAACCTCCCACACCCTTTAGGTAACCCAAGATGAACGCTGTGTTGGGGACAGAAATTAGTAGGGTCTGAGCACCTCCAAAAATCAGGCCGAAGGTGTCTCCAAGTGAGAATTAAAAAACTAGAGGTTACCCAAGCCTCATAGACTCATAGACTCATAGGTCAGAAGGGACCAATATGATCATCTAGTCTGACCTCCCGCACAAGGCAGGCCACAAAACCCTACCCATACACATTTATAACAACCCCGAACCCATGACATTTTCCCCCACTGTCAAATGGAACTAACTCATAAGGTTTATTCGTGTCTGTTAAGCACTCTGAAATCCCTGGACAGAAGATGCTGCAGAGAGGCAAGACATTATTATTTATTGTTTTAAAGATGAAAAATTACTAAAAATGAAGAAGAATTTAATATTAACCATTAATTATTGTGAGATGGCTTTGCTTGTTGCAGCCACTGGTTTCTAGTGGGAGACTCACTTGCCAGCTGAGAAGTACTTAGGTAACTGATCAGCGCTCGGGTGTATGAGTTCCAGGCTGCCAGCTCGCTGTACCACTCCGAATGGGATGGCCCGCCCTTGTCAAAGCTTTGCCTTCACACTGTGTGTTGTGTCTTGTTTGTTGCAGCTAGAATTAGAATGCATTAACCCCAAGAAACAAAAGAAGAAAAAGAGTTATAAGAATTCCGGCATCATCGTTGTGAAATCCTGCAAAGTAAGTGCAAAGCTTTTTAAAAAGCAAAGATACCTGTCTTTCGGGGAACGGTGTACCTATTGTAGGTGACTCAGGAACACAGTCCCAATAGAACCACTGGGCTGGACCTAGTGATGCAAATTCACTAGTAAAGTGATGCTAACCTGCTCTCCCAGCAAGACGTACATTGATGATCCTGTAGAAGGAGGCGACATGCAGAGCGTGGATTATCGAAGGTTACAGTGGAGTAGGCCAGCGTGAACGTACAAGGGCGGGTTTGTGCTTCCTGTTCTAGGCTCTGCCCACCACTTTCACCTGCTATGGCAAACTACAAGGGCCTTCCCCCTGCTTTATGGTAATAACCGTCCTGAGAAGAAGCAGAAGTCTCTGTACAGTTTAACAATGGCCTAAAATTGTAGGGATCTGCACAGAGGCAGGTGATTAACAAGCTGGTCAGAAGAGGGACGTGGAGGTTGGAGTCATGCTCTTTGATTCAAGTTACGGGGTGGGTTGTGACTTATTTTAGCGTGCAAGGATGTGCTCAATATCCTGAGCGGCCATCAGTAACACATCATACACTCCCGATCATTCTCAGGGTCCAGGGAGATAAAGCCACCATTTCACGCTGCATTGAGGGGAACAGACCATGGCATAAGGCGTCTTCCCCCTTTAGGGGATTGAAAACGACAGTGCTCAGAGGCCTGGGAATTGCCAGACTCAATTCTGAACTGGTACCAAGCAGAAACTGCTAGATCAGTGGAGGAGTGACTCTTAAGGCCAATTTCCCTCAGATCTCCAGGGCTAGCAATTTACATTGTAGCCTTGGCAGTTCACGAGTCATTAGATTGAGAAATCACGCTGTCCCAATTGCTGTCTGCATTTTTCACCCTTCCCCCGCCCTTCTGACCCCCCGAATTCCTCCGTTACTTTAGGATCTGCTACCTCAGACTGCTAGATCCGGGTGCCATGTTTATATCCACCTGGAAGGTTGGAATCGCAGCTTTCAAACCACCCTAAAGCCTCAAACTCTAACTGCTGCGGTTGGAGAGATGCAGGCCACTAAAATGATGGAGCATATGCAGTGGAGAGGGAAACCAGGTGGTAATGGGGATGCCGCATTCTCAAGAACCATTAGGACCAGAAACACTTTGGGAGACCGGGGGAGATGCTTTCAGGCCCATTAAGTGTTTCCAAGCACTGGTTGCTGGACCATTAATCAGAAAGACAACTTCAGTCCGTGTGTGGGTTCCCTCCAGCAGGGCTCATGAGAGGCTCTGCACCCTCTGGCTGATGCCTGGTGCTCCGGGCTGGTTCATGCTATAGCACCACGTGTTTTTTAGCTCTGGAGGTGGCCAGTCCAACCCCGCTTGTTGGCCCAGAGGGCAGTCATCACGCCGCCACGTGGGCGCCTTCCGGCAGGTCTGCATTAGCTTTTGATGTAGAAATGAAATGCTGCCTTGGGAAATGCAGACATTTTGCCACATTCACTTCCCCCATGAGTAAAACATTTGAGAGAACAGGAAGTGAAATGCCAGTGGCTTGACAATTATAACTTCTTTTTAAGCTTTCCAGGACTTTAGTGACGATGAAGGGTGCTGAAATGCAGCTTTGAAAGTCTTGCCTCTTCTTCCTTTCAGATAACCAGAGATTACACCTTCCTCGATTACATCCTTGGAGGCTGCCAGTTAATGTTTACTGTAAGTAATTCTGTTGCTTTTTGTCCACCAACTGTAGTGGCTTAAAAATGTAATGGGTTGGGGGCTCTGGGTTGGGGTCTGTGCACTAAGCATTGGGCAAACGTTTTGAAAGGTCATCAGAAGCTAGCTGGCTTAGCCATGGAGATAGGCTGATGTAACAAAGACTGCTGGGCGTAGGTAGCTTGTCTTTTATAATTGCAGAGAAGCCTTTGTCTTCGCCCTTAGGCCTTGACCATGCTAAGGTTTTATCCACCAGCGGAGCTATGCTGGTACATCTGCAGCAGTGGAAAGCCCTAATGGAAACACAACTTACCCTAGTGCATTGTGATTTTTTTCACTGATGCAACTTCTTCTAACCAGAGTGAGCAGCACCCACATAAATAGTGACTACACGAGGGGTTTGTCCCTGTGAAATTACATCTGGAGGTGTCCGAGCCTGTTGATTTTGAATTCACAGCCTTTCAGGGCTTTGTACAGGCTCGCTCAGGGGCCAGGTGTGCCACGAAGAACTGCAGGATTAGCGAAATCGTTTTTGTTGCCTGCAGTTGGCCCAAATTGTACATACTTCTCATGAATGCACACACACAGTCGTAGCGATTTATGCATGCTTCTTAGGTCAGTGGTTACCCAAGCCTTTCGGTTCATGGGTCCACGTTCGCATTTTCCTGAAGACCTGAGCCAATCAATCCCCTCAGAAAGTCTTCCTGATGGCTGGAAGTTCTACAGCTTGCACGTTTTAGTCCTGTTCGTTTGTAGGTGTGTGTCTGTGACCCTCAGAAGTTTAGCTGTCGGTCGGTCTGTCTCACGGGTATTGTCTGTGGCCCAAGAACCCAGCCCCTTCGCAGAACAGCCAGTATTAAATGCCGGTGTAGCCTTTTTTCTGCTTCTTCTTCAAGAGGTGTCTCCTCTCCTCATCTCGTTTTGGGCTTGTGTGTTTGGCTGAGCTGAGCTATATTTCAGTTTGGCTCAATTTCTAGCCAATTGGGCTGTTAACTCTCCAGCATGTGACAAATTTTCATTGAGCCCCTGGCCAACGTTCTGTAGTTCCGGTTTGAACATCTTTGAACCCAGAAATAAATTAGAATGCATTTCTTATGGGTCCCTTTCCAGAAACTCTCCACTCTGCTACCTCCTGGTGTGTGCACAGGGGAGACAGACTTTTTTCTTTTTTTACTAGAACCAGAGAGCAATTTTCAAGATCAATGAAGATCAAACTTCCTCCAGAACCTTCACTCAAAACTACCAAACCTTTTTTGAGGTTTGAAAAAAGTTCCATTAACTTCTCCCCGTTATTTTTCCCATTTGCGACTGCCTCTGCACTTTCTTTGTTCTGGCTAGACGCGGAAGTGCCATAAAATACTACAAATGAGCCTGTTCTTGGAGTCTTTTGTGCCTGAAGATGAACCAGGAAGCTTTGGGAATGTCCTATGGGAGAGAACCATTCTTGGTGAGAGCTCCAGTTAACAACTGCAGATCTGAGAAGTTCAGAGATAGCTCCAAGTTCTTTGAAGCTTTCTTCTAACCCAGCTGACTCTCTGGATCCTCTTCTGAGTCTCGCAGTCACTGTTTAAGGCTAGAGTAATTTTGCCTTGAAGAGCTGATCTGATTTTGAGTGGAATTCATTTGTTTGGAAAGTTGCTGATGTGTGCTTTGCACGAAATGGGAGAATTTCAGTGTTTCCATTTGCGTTTCTAGCCCTTCTTGTTTGATCCAGAGTGCATGCGATTTGTTTGGGAGCAACTCGAGAGGAAATGACAGCCCGCGAGTTTAACCGCTTAATAAAATGGATGTTTTTTTTCTCCAACCCTTTAATTTTTGAAAATTCCCTTTTTAGTACAGTATCTAGAGATCTGTGCATGCATGCAGCATGTCAATTTTTCTTTGTTGTCTAAAAAGACATCGGAGGCGAGGGGGGGCCAGATGTGTGGCGGTGGGGGAAGGAAGTGTTACCATAGAAACAGAAATGAATGCAAGATCTTTTTATATGCAGCTCAACTATTGTGGTGAGGTCTTAGAGCAAAAGAGCGAACAAAAGGGAAAATGACTAAGTTTATTCATACCCCCAAACTCTTGTGTACAACAGCATGAAAATCTGAAATCCACCCCATAGATTAATGATCTAGTGGTAATTGGCCAGCTTCATCATTTGCTCTTTTTCCAAAGGGGATGTTTCTTTGATTAGCGTTTCAGTCAGGGCAGTTCTTCACTTGTTATATTGTAGGCACAGTGCAGAGCTGGAATCCAGCAGCACCTGCTGCGTGTTGACTTGAAGAGCAGCTGCAGAGAGGGCAGCCAGAATGATGAAAGACTGTCTGTCAGCGAGCGTCTGGGGCTGCACTGAAGTTCACGTTGTGTCAAAGGAGACCTTGAAAAGCAGAACGAAGAGGCTGATGCTGAAAAGAAACATGCAAACAGCAGGAAATTGAGTACTAAAATGGCACTCCCCTGGCCATCCAGTTGCTTTGTGCTTAAGGGAATTCAAAACTTGAGACGAACACACTCAGCTTTTGCCCGCTTGGCTCCCCGTTAATCTTCCACTCGTGGTGCTGCAGGCGTTGTTGGTGTCTATATATGTACAAGGAGAGAGAGGATCGGGACTGGGAACCAGGAGACACAGGTTCCCTTCCTTTGTCCTGGTGTGTGGCTGGGGAGAATCACGTCACCAACCTGAGACAGTTCCCTCTCCTACCCTTTGTTTAGATTGTGACTCTTCCGGCCAGGAGCTGTGTCTCACTGTGTGTCTGTACAGAGCCTAGCACAAGGGCTGATGTCAGCTGGAGCCTCTGGCTGCTAACGGGCTACAGATACATGTGTATGTTTCAAGGTGGAAAAACAAAGCTGTGAATGTGACATCTAAGTGTAAACCCTGGGATCGTTCTGTCTCTGCAAGTAACCTGAGCAACAGGATAGTGCACCAAAGGGCTCCGCATTAAAAACCTGCATGGGATAGACTCTGTTTCTAATAAACATCTTTTGCAGGGATATGTAAGGGAAGCCAGTGGAAAGCACTTCCCCATGCTCCCGTCCATTTCTTTTTCTAGAGCATTCGTTTGCTTCTGACTTAAGGACCAGCAAACCATTCTGGGTCGAATCAGAGCTGATCTGACCCTAGCTGAAGTCTTTTGAGACTTGAAAAAATGAGGTTAATGCTGAATTGCTTATCCATGCCTCCCGCCTTCCCTTGTTTGGCATCCCAAACCTAAATACTGGAATCACAAGAGGCAGGTCCCACAGGCTCTCAGCTACCTCTGCTAGGTGTGACCTAGAATCCTTGTTGGGCAGCGTTTCCATCCTATCGGGCCATGGACATATTGGTGCCACGTGAGACCTAAAAAGAAAAGATCAGGAGAACTGAACTTCCGTGAGCCAAGCAGATTCCTGGTGTAAGTTGGCATCAAAGGAGTTTCCCAGGGGTGAATTTGCCTCATACCACTCTGGTAAACGCTATCCTGGGGTGATAAAACAATACATTTGGATTGACTGGGCCTAACTCAGAGATGATGTCACAGGGGATGAGGGGCATGTGGGAAAGGGAGCATGATGTTAGTTTAGTCACCAAGGAAGTGGGAGGGGGCTGGATTGTAGTAGGAATTGCATCTTCCTGTGGGTGTTTTTTCCTTTCCGTCCCCCGCTGGACCCAGCTCACCTTTGGAGTCACTTTATTAATGCAGAGTGCATGTGCAATGCCAGCCTTGTGCTTCATAAGGGGGCTTCAGGCACTCCGCTCAGACCTGGCCAGAGGAGAACTGTGGCTGTGCAAGGTGCAGGACAAAGGAGAGTCAGCTGTTGGTGTGTAAGTCATTTGCCAGTTTGCGCCATCACTTAGGTCATCTCTGGATTTGGCCCAATAGTTAGAGGTTTGCTAGGCCACCAGTGGGATTTCTTCTCTTGCACTGCACATGCAGAGCAAAATTCAGCTCTGGTGTAACACCACTGAATTTGACTCCTGGAACATCTTCCTAGGTTCAGTACTTTGGAGCAGACAGGGTGAAAAGCGTAGAGGACCCCCTCTGGCACTTCAGTCCTTCCGATTCCAGCTGTAAATGGGAAGCAGAGGCACATGGCGTAGCTGAGGCCAAAAATTTCAAAAGTCACCACTGATTTTAGGTGCTTTATATTTTGGTACCCAATTTAATCTGCTTTCTTTTGGGTCTGGTTTTTCCCCTGATCTTCTGTGGACTTGAAATGAAAATTAACTTCAGCATGCGCTACTGGTACTCTGGGAATCCAATTCATGGTCCGCTAAGTTGGACACCCAAAAATGACAGTGGTGCCCAAAAAAGAGGCCACTTTTGAAAATTTAGACCCAACCCTCAGAGGGTATAAAACCTAGACTGAATAGATGCTGCTTTTAATCAACTAGCCAGTGAAGATGAATTGAACTTCTAGAAACTTTCAAAAGTTTTGGCTTGGGGTGAGGTTAGTTTACATTTTGTCCAAACTGCTGTGCTGGTCCCGGAGTGAAAATGTTCATCATGAAAGGGGTAGGGAGGGAAGACGGTGACGTTTTCTGTCTGGTCCATAGAAGTGATGGTTGGGTTTGCAATGGAGATTTCTACAGGTCTTTGCTTCTATCTTCCTATTCAGGTTGGAATTGACTTCACAGCATCCAATGGGAATCCACGGGACCCCTCCTCGTTGCACTATATCAATCCCATGGGAACAAACGAATACTTGTCAGCTATTTGGGCAGTCGGACAGATCATTCAGGACTATGACTCGTAAGTACTGCCTCTTCCATTTGGCTCGTCGCTGCTTGGCCCAGAGTGTTCTTTTCCCTCGCCAGGGTATTGATAGGATACGTTCCATCCGTTGTCAGTGCTCATAGGAATCATGGTCTAGTAGGGTGGGGCACTTGACTCTGCGCTTTGCTTGCTGCATGACCTTGAACAAGTCCGTTCCCCTCTGTGTGCCTCGGTTTCTCCATCTGTAAAATGGGGTTAGATACCCACCTAAGGTGGGATCTCTTTGAGATCTGTGGATGAAAACTGACATGCATTCCAGCTATTTCATCCATGAATTGCCTAACAAATACAGAAGAGAATCTCTCCTTTCTTCTTCGTTTGGAAGGAGTGCAATTCAAGCATAAATGGGGTGTCGAAAATAATCTCATCTGCCCTCGCACCATCAAAGATCAAGCATTATCGCACATAAGGGTAGGCCTGCGTTGCACACTTAGCCTGGCTCTGTGGCACCTGGCCTCGTGGACTCCGCGACTTGAGCAGTGTGAACCTGGGCTTACAGCTGCTGGAACTGGGTCTCAGAATCGTGCTAACGCAGCCATGATTCATTTAACTCGGGTCCGCGGTTTGAGCAGCATCGTCAGTGCAAGATGACAGAGCGGGCAACTTGAATCACCGCAGGACTCAAGATCTGACCCCGCCCCCAAATTAGCAGAGTCCTAGGACCCAGGTCCTGAGCGTTCACTCACTCAAGCCAGACTGATTTGTGTGAGTACAAAAGCCGGGCTTGGGCTCAAACCTGAGTCAGACCCTGGTCTTAGTGTCCAGTGTAGACATACCTTTAGAGCTTGTCTACATGGTGGGATAGTGCGGGCTATGCGGATGTGATTTCTAAAATATACGAATGTGTTGCATATTAACTGGCCCATATAGACCCTGCTGGTGCACGGCTAAAGCGTGCTAGGGAACCTTTAGTGAGCTCCAGCAGTCTGCACGGGCCAATGCACTGGGGCACTTTAGAAATCACACCCCCGTCGTGGGCCTTGCAGCTCCATGTAGACAAGCCCTTACAGTGCGTGTGGGCTGTTCGTTTGAAAAGCAGATGCCCTCAGCCTAGTATCTTTTACCATAAACAGCTGCGCTAACGCATGCCTGTGTCCCTCGACTAACCTGTTGTGAGCCCCCCATAGGGTGGCATAAAATCAATCCTTACGTTAAAAATCAATAAATAAAACAACCCTAGGAATGTCCGTGTTTTTGCCAGCTCTCATGGTTACAATAGGGAGACATGCAATAGCGGGTGCTTTTCTTAAACCCTGAACTCCAGCAATCATACAATGATGGAAGAATCTCAGCTGCAGCTTAAAACGAGAGGAAATTTCTGGCTCTTGTGGTTGTAGAGCAAAGCTTGAAAACATGACCCCTAAAAGGCTTACTAACCTGAAGGCAAATAAAGACCCCACATTGATCAGCCCAAGAATCCATGCGATTTTTAAAAAGATAATCTTGTGATTTTGTGACTGCTTGGGAATGACTGTGAGAAGGTATCTCAGATCTGCAGTACCCACTGCCCGCTACCGGTACTGAGTACTGTCAGAACCATAAAACCTTTCATGAATAAAGATGTGCTATTTTATATTTGCAGAGGGGATGCAAATTTAGTAACATTTTCTGGGTGTGTGTTTTTTTTTTTTTAAAGAGACAAAATGTTTCCTGCTCTGGGATTTGGTGCCCAGTTACCACCAGACTGGAAGGTAAAGTACTCTTTTTTCCACATACTCTGCATGTTTCAAATGTGTGCATTCAGTGATGGCACTTGAGCAGGAATAAAGCAATCTGGGGCTTCTGCGGGTTCGGAACAGGATGGCTCCCTGTTGCATCTGCAACCCAAGGAAGGGGTTGGGGGGATGGCATAGAAGGGCTCTGGTTTTTAAGCCTTTGAAGAATGAAAAATGATTTTGTGTGTGTGTGTGTCGGGGGTGGGGATGGAGGCTGGCAGCCAATTTCTCCCTCCCTTTCAAGCTCGCATCAAAGCAGCAACATGGGCATTAATTGGCAGAGTCAGCCATTGAGTCACTTTCCTGGCAGGAGGCAGGAACGATGCGGGGTAAGTGGCAAGGCCTACCTGATAAGTGTGTCAGACAGACAAAGAGGGAGAAAGTCAAGGGGGCTGGAAACTGAATGTCCATTGGGTAACGTTTTATAGCTAGAAGGTGGAAATAGAGCCGGAAAACAGTCATAGGTTTAAAATCATTAAACCTTAAGGATCATATCTTGTTCAGTCTATGTTCTCACGTGTGTTGAAAGCCAGTCACTTCCAGAACTGGCTCTTGGCGAATCTCCCTAAAATCATCTTTATCTTCGTTGGGAGCAGGCACTCAAAGCATTAAAGCAGCCGGGGTGCTGCAAAAGCATGTGTCAAAAAAGCAAAATCTCACCTAACATATGGTGCGGTGCGCAGAGCATCCTTACAACCCCCCCGAGTCA
Source organism: Mesoclemmys tuberculata (assembly GCA_007922155.1). Lineage (NCBI taxonomy): Eukaryota > Metazoa > Chordata > Testudines > Chelidae > Mesoclemmys > Mesoclemmys tuberculata. The sequence continues at coordinate 187,304 of ML675631.1, read as the reverse complement.
GCGTTTCCACAGTAAACATGCCTTTCTGCTTATTGTTGTAACATCCTGTGGAGACTTTGGACTAGCTGGCTTAATTAAGACCCCAAAGAATTCACACCCCTGGCTCACAGAAGAACCAGTGCATGACAGGACAGGGCGTTTTAGAGCGTATGTGACCCTTCAGCTGACCTTCTGACTCTGTCTAAATACTGGGCCATATTCGTCCGTGGCGGAACTTCTCCGGAGTCTATGGATGAATTTAGCCCATGGAATCTTGCTGTTTTAAGACTGGTAGTAAATTAGCACACAGCAGATCTCTCCGTGCTTTTGAACAGTACAGGCTGAAAGATGCATCCATTTGCATCTCCCCGCCAGGGTTATTTGTGTTCATTGCATTGTCTGGTTGTTCTGCAATTGCAGTGTTGGACTTTGTACTCTGACAAAAATCTGACTTCTACCCATGTTGTTTTGGCTGGGCTCTAGACCCAAGAGGACTAATGTGTCTCTGCTTTTGGCTGAGGAACCTGGTCTTGTCCAATGGGTCAGTGACTTATTGGTAACCTGTTGTGACCCTGATGGGCCTTTCTGAGGTCTTTACAGCTGGAGATTTCAGAACAACATCTCTCCTTCCCTTTGCAGTGGAATTGTTATTTCTCCAGCCCCACAAAAGCACATGGTGCTTTAGACAGGAAAATGTGGACCCAGCCATAAAGAATATAGTCTTAAAGCTCTGATCCCATGAATCGCTGGCTATCTCTGGTGACATCAGATTGGATCTGTAGGTGACGTGAGGTCAGGACGTTTAAGTGGTTACTCTGGAAGTTCATTATCACGAACAGGCTATGACCTGAAGCTGGCCTTTTGATGGCAGCATTGTGTCCACCCATGGCTTTCAGAGGCATGTTTATGTAGGCAGCTACAATGGGCAAATAAATTTTCAGCTCAGCTTCCATATAGAGCTGGTCAGAATAGTGCTCTCTGCGTTGCAAATGTGTGGATTGCTACTGCCCACTAACTAACCTCCTCTCTCTGAAATGTTCTGCTTCTGACTGGCAGAGACATCCCAGCAGCCCCCATCGTGGCAAGTCTAGTGGGCAGGAAGCTCTTCCAGCCCCGGCTCTCTTCGTACTGCAAGGGAGACGCTACCATTTCTGGACACGGGGCATGCTTTGAGGCCTTGTAGTCTTTCCATTGACTTCAGCGGGTCTTGGATTGACTCCTTGCAGAGCTCCCCTAAGCAGCAAAACATCTGAATGGTATGAAAGCTCTCAACAGAGACGTTTGTGAGCTGTGGATGACAAGATCTGGAAGCCCCATACTGGAGTACTTCAAATGGCACTGGCTGAATGTGAGGCGAATACCTTGTAGGCATGGACTAGATGGCCTAAGAGGTCTTTCCCATCTCTGAAATCGGATTTTCTGCCCTAATGTGCTATGCATTTAATAACCAAAGAAGAGGGACTAAATGTTGAGCAAGGTCCGTGTAACCTGGCTTTTAAGGTCTTCAAACAGGTTTTAAAATGCATCAACCTAGGACATAAATGAATCTCACCTCTGACCTCTAGAGTTGGCCAGAAACCCCTTCCTGCCGGAAAAGTTTTGCTAGCCCGGTTGCCAGAGAGGCTGAGTTAGGGCACTGAACCTTTCTCTCTCTTCCCTCTCCCCCAGATAGGGAGCAGCAGACGAAGAGTCGCCCATTCAGCCTCGGCGGCCCTCAAGGAAAGCTTTTGTCACAGATCGACAGCCTTCCAGGCGGGGAGCCGTCATTTCAGTTCGCCTCCTGGAAAATCAAAGTTGTCCCATGGAAAAGTTTGGCTTTTCAGAAAGAGCATTTTCTGTCAGAAAATCATTCTGGCAAAACAATTTCAACCAGCTCTACCCATCTCCTTTCATTGCCATGCATTAAATGCATTGGGCTCTGTCCCTCGAGGCTTATAAAAGAGCGGTTATTTTAGATGTTTATTTCCCTTGCCTGCTTTGCGTTGTAGCCCCCCTTAGCTTTAAAGACAAGCCTTTACCTGAGCTGATATTCAGTGGTTTTTTCCCTCACTCTGTTTGAAAACTACCAGTTGGGGAGCCTCTGGATTTCTACCACCCGTACTGATTTTATGGCGCTTTACAAATGAAGAAAAAAAGAAAGCCCCTGCCCTGAGGAATTTATAGTCCAACGGTCCATTCCTGCCAACGGTAATTGTGCCACATGATGCCATGGAAGTCAACAGGATTGCATGCAGGTCACCGTTTGTGGGACCCAAGAGGCAGAGCTGTCTGGTTCTGTAGCTGACTGCCACTGGTGTGCAGTACGGCCTTGAGCAAGTCCTTTCACCCTGTCTGTACCTCTATTTTCTCTCCTAAATGTGTCTGTTTAGATTGGCAGCTTTTCAGGGCAATGAGGGTCTCTTACTATGTATTTGTACAGCACCTAGCGCAACTAGATCCCAATCTTGGATAAGGTACTTCTAGCATACAAAATAATAGGGCCCTAAATTAGGACAGAGCGTCACAGGAGATGGTCATAGAGACCAGAAGGCGGGAGAAGTTGGGGGCAAGATTCCAACAATAAGTTCCTGTGGCTGCTCCGGCCGGTGATGTGCATGTCCTGAGGGCTTCACAAAAGGTTATTTTGTACTGTCGCTTTGAGCATCTGTTGGCTGAATTTGCAAAATTAAATTGCGCTGCTACTCTGTACTGTGATTTAAAAGATGTTCTGACATAGCCCCACGCTTCTCATTGCTAAATGGCTCTTGGAATGATAGCTCTGTGAGCTGCTCTTTTTACCGCGCCCAGGCTCACTCCGCACTTTTCCTGCCCGTGGTGGTGTTACGCCCTCATCTATCGGGGTTTTACGCAAGGTGGGCTTCATTCATACAGCCCTTGTTATCTTTGAAGCACTCCTGTTGTGGGGAAGTGGAGGATTTCTTCTTCAGCAAATGGAGTATGGGCTGAAAGCTCTGGAGATCAAAGCCTTCTGTCCACTGACCACATACATATTGCAGGGGCGTTGTAAGTGTGGTGGCAGCCATCTCGGCTGACCTACCAGAGATTGAACCGGGGACCTCAAGGCATAGACGGCAACACCTTGAGATAAGGAGCCAGTCTCTGTAGCTGGGGGCTCTGCCAGGGTCCCCTCCTTGGTGCAGTGGGCACAGTGGGATGCATAACACCTTGACCAGTGGATTGCGCCATTTCCCCCCACGCTGATGGGACAACGTGCCTCGATGCTGTTCACCTCTAAGGATGATTGGGTAATTCTGCCTGTTCCATGCCGAGCCTCTCTTCTGAGTGCCAACAACTGGAGAGTTCTGATAGTTAGACAGCATGGACACACATCCACTAGGAACTGACTGAGACCATTAACCCATCCAGCAGCCGTCGGCGGGCCAATTAAGCTCTGTCTACATTGCAGTGAAAATCCCGCAGGTGGCCCATGCCAGCTGATGCGGGCTCATGGGCTCAGGCTGAGGGGCTGTTTAATTGCAGTGTGGCTGTCCAGGCTCAGGCTGGAGTTGAGGCTCTAGGACCCTGCAAGGTGGGAGGGTCCCAGAAGTCGGGGTGCAGCCCACACATGAATGCCCACACTGCAATTAAACAGCACCTTAGTGGGAGCCCCGCAAGCCCAAGTCATCTGGCATGGGCCAGCCCGAGGGGTCTAATTGTAGTGTGGACATACCCTTAAGGCTAGTAGCCCCTTCGGCGGGACTTGAACCTGTAGCCTGAAGATGAACCTTTCTTTCATGCACTGTCTGAACTAACATACTTTCCCTAGTGTAGACATGGCCTGTGTTAGTAAGCTCTGGGATGGGGATTAAGGGAGAAGCAAATTCCGGTGTGGTAGAAACTTCACTGTGAGACTCCTTTCCGCCTCCCGCTGTACAGCTCAAGCAGCTGAGCTGATCTGCTCTGCCGAGTTAGCGCCTGAAGGGAAAGGTGATCTCTGCGATGCACAGGGCCCAAATGATAAACAGCTGATCGCTCAACACCGACAGCCGGTGTTAAATCCGACGACAAATGGGTAGCTAACACTGTGGAGAGCATCTGGGCGCCCTGTTCCTTGTGTGCTCTGGCTGGCTTGGGCTCTAGCTAAAGTAGTCAAATAATCTTCAGCTGCAAAACTGGGATCGGTAGGTCTCCCTTGGTGCAGCCCCTCCAGTGAGGACAAGGATGGGAGCGGTAGGGTAGACAAGGCAGAAGTGTGCTTACCAATGTCGGCTGGATACCAGTGGAGCTGAGAGAAGAGGGCTGGTAACAACACGCTCTCCAGATAATGATGTAGGTGTGTTGCTGGAAATGTCTGAGTGACAGGACATTGACTGGTCAGCCTTCTTTGTGTCTCTTCTTTCCCCACCGCATCTCCATGTGAGATGTTAGCCACGCTGGGTCTGATTCTGCGGCCTGCATGCAGGAGGTGCCGTTTGACTGCCCGTTTGCCAGCGGCAGGGTCAGGCTGCCTACCTGCACCTTGGAGAGGATTTCTCTCTCCCTAACCAGTACATGTCCCTCCTGTCTGTCATTTTATCAGTGCCTGGTGGAAAAAATTTCAGTAAACAACTTCTAGTGAATAATTCTCCCTCCGGTGTCTGGTTGTTATTACTGACCTGGAAACCCAAAACTGGAAAGTTAATGGGGCTGAAGACAATATGGAAACCTAATGTGCTGGTGTCTATCTGAATATTGAGCAAGGGAAATGGCCACTTTTCTGCAACTGCTGAGATGTAATCTGCACGGTAAAACCTCAAACACAGCGCTGGCGCTGCCGAAATAATCATTGCCCATTCCAGATTCCCTTCCTTTCCACATACAAAAGGGGATTCCAGAAGATCAAGGCTTTAATGAATATATGGAAATGAAGGGCCTCTAATACCCACCGACTTGGCATAAAACGGGGGCTATGCTGATAATGATGCAATAGGCATCGAGCGAAGAACATTCAACCCCAGAAAACAGGCTACCCTGAGCTGTAGCCCTCGTGCTGGTTTATCTCTGGGCCTTTGCACACAGCTTTACCAAAGGAACTTTATTCCTCTCTTCCTGCTCCCCTGGCTTATTTCAATCTTGGGTCTTCACACAGCTCAGCCAGGGCCCCCCAACACTGACCGGCGGTCCCTGTCAGTTCAGGTGTGGACTCCCATGTAGCAGCAGTAGCCCTGACCTGGGTGCAATTTGCTCTTCTAGTCCTGGGTCCTCAGCACTGGCTCGTGATCCGATTTTCCTGATTCTCGAAACCAAAATGCCGTTACTCATTGAGACTATGGGCTCGTTTTAAGACAAGTTCTCTAAAAGGAGTTTTTTCCCCCGTGCTGTCACTCTGTCAATTTTTAAACCAGATCCTTCCCAGGTGTAATCAAATATACATGCAGCAGGTTAAAATTTGGCCATACATGACAACAGAGAAACGTGGCTATTATAGGGCGAGGACCGGAATAGAAATGGGGACGATCATTAACGATAAGAGTCATATAAATCATGCTTTGTTCTCCTGATGCTCTCGTTGCTATGGCACCGCAAAATGCTTTCAAAGAACTGATGTGAATAAGATATTTTGCACACAAATGGAAATGTTGGAAATGTCAAAGAACATCTTGAAATGCTCGCATCTCCATAAGGAGAACCGCAAGCAAACTCCCTGTCGGAGATGGGAGAAGGAAGCAGATGGGTAGACTTAAGTGGGAAGATACAAAGGGTATATGGCATTGTATAGATTTCTGCTCAAAATCCCATCCCCCAGCCCCACTGGTACCCATGTTTAATGCCTTGTGTGAGATCTGGGTCCAAGCGTAGACTCTCTGGACTCCAACCTGATTTCGTTTCTGAGCTGGTAGATGAAGGCTCACAAAGCAAATGTTGTTTCATTATTCTTTGTTTTACGGTAGCACCGAGGGCCTCCAACAAAATCTGGAGGCTTTTTACTAATAGACAGTGCCCTGGAAAGTTAACAGGTACCTGTACCAGATGAAGGAATTGTCCCCATTATGCAGATAGGGAAATTGAGACTGAGAGTCCAGGGACTTGCCCAAGGTCTCGGTCTGTAGGAGAGCCAGAAGCTGAACCCAGGGCTTCTGAGTCCTGCGTCTTGTCCACGGGGCATGCTTCCTGTCTGTGTTATTCTCTATACCCTCTGCTCTAAAAGCAGCACATATGGGCACAGTCTGGCTGAACACAGTGCTTTGCTGGAGAGCTGAAAGTATTTACTGATGCCAGAATAGGGGGCAGGCCCTTCTTTCCCCCCAACTACCAACAAAATAAGCTCTGATTTTAGATGAATATTCTAACCCTTTGCCACTGTTTGTCAGAATTTCTCCCCCTTGTGGAAAGATCCAACAGAATTTGATGAGAAAGAAAAACAGGCTATATAGAAATGTAATGGGGTTCTGCTGAACGTTTTCTACAAACCTAGAAAATGTAATAGAGACAGATCTTTTCTTTTCTTTTCTTTCCCCTTGTAGCATTCTCTAACAGAGAGATAATGTTTTGTGAAAGCTCCATAGGATGTTTCAAAACACCTATGGAAGTAAGGGGACCAGGTCAGTCGTTATTGCTGGGACGAATGTTCTAAAGCAGTTCCAAACCATCCCGTTGCTATATCTTTTTTCAGTCCTAGTTCTGGTTGGAAAACAAACATTTTTGCTGACATGTTTAGAGCAAAACATTGACATTCTTAAAAGAAATTTCAATCACTCTAAAAAAAAAAATGGCTAAAAATGGCCAAAACATTGCCCATAAATTTCCCATGTCAGCTAAGGAGTCTCATCCAAAGCCCACTGACGTCAATGGGATGCTTTCCGTCGACTTCAACCGACATCACATCAGCCCCAAGAAGCTGTTGTTGTTTGACTCAGGAAAGGGCTACACCCTCATTTCTCCTTAGCTGGGAAGCCTGATGATCTTAAAGATAAGAGGGGGGTTAAATTAGGAAATATCAGGCCGCTGGAGAAGCTGAAAGGGTCTTTAGTGCACAATGATGAAATTGTAACGTTGTTATCCTGCAGTCTGTTCTCTGGCACACAGCCTTGCGGTGTGATGTCTGCAGAACACTGCCTGCCAAGGGAAATCTGCATTTCATAACCCAGACACCAAAGATTTGGTATATTGTTGGCCCCAGGTCAGGGCAATCTGATATTTGTGGGCGTGAAGGGCAGCATTACTGATTGCCCTCAACCAGCATGAAGAGACCCCGAGAACAAATGGTAAGATGACTTCCCACAGTGGCTAATCAGCTTTAAACACAGCAGAGTTTGACGAGTTTGACCTAGATTTTTCCATTGATTCTTACAAAAAATAAAATCTTATTCTCCAGATAAGGTGTCTTTTAAATGGAGATGATGGACGTGCTAAAGCAGCGAGATTTGTATTTCCCTGGCAGTCTAGAAGGTTTTGGGGTCATATTCAGGAATAGCTGTGCTAACTTCCCTTGAATATTAATAAAGCTAGTGAAATGAAGCGTTAGTTTCATGTACCATAGCACCCTCTGTCTGAGGATCTCAAAGCACTTTACACACATTAATTAACCCTCAGAACCCCTAAGACATATGAATTGCTCACCCATAGCCAATCACTGGCAGAGCCCTTTCAGTGGTAGGTGCAAGAAAGTGGCACATCTCTCTGTTGCTGATCTGGCTAGCCTGAGGTTCTCTGTGGTGCCCGTAACCAGAGAATCCATGTAAAGCAGATCCGCTTAGCAAGGTCTCTAGTGGGTCTCAAGGAGTCATGCCTCTCTTCTAATCTCTTTAGGCCTCATCAGAGAGCAGCGCATGCTGATTAATTCAAAGCATCTTCTACTGCAGGGGTTCCCAGCTTCAGTCATAGCATCACCTTCTTGCTCAGTCCCTCCCCACTGATCTTTCTCAGCCAGACCTTAGAATCTCTTGTATATGTGACCGGGGCATTTCAGTGGAGGTGTTCCAGGAAACAGTGCAGTGGTTTCTGGCAATCACTGGGCCAGAGCTGCTGAGCAAATCTTCTACCCTGGAATGCCGGAGACGGGCCCTGAGAGTTGGCTCACGCCCCACACAGGTGTGGTAACTCACCGTGGGCCCCTCTCATCTCCTGTTCTTATCACTCTGGGATACATCTTGCCTTCCCTGACACTTGGGGATTCCCCTGGGAACTCGGCTTGTGCGGCGCTTAGCGAGTAATTCGCCCCTGTGGCGGGAGCAGAATTATTAGGCGCAATAAAAGCAAGTGCCTCTTAATGTAACGGATGCTGGGAGTAGCCTCCTGAGCAGAGCTTTGCAATGAGCATTGCCATTCATTTTGCCAGGGGCCATGCTGAGCCGCCATATAACTGAAAGAAGATGCCAGGCACTATTGACTTGCCAACGTCCCAGGGAATCCCAAGGAATCTGGGCTTCCCTAAGCCTTTTCCTTGGGGGTTGGGAGAGCCAGTCCAAGCACTTCCAGGGCTTTACCTGTCTCACCTGCTTTGCAGTGCCAGCTTGCAAAGGGATGGGGAACAGGGACTAAGTCTCTGTGTAATGCGGTTACCATTGTGTGAGCCTTTTGTGATCTTAGCTGACCAAATGGGGCAGATCCTCCCCGGTCACAGGCCTTGGAAAGCTCCTGTCCAGCCCCGGCAGGGAAAGATGCAAATAAAGGGCAGGGGCAAGGAGCACAGGGGCCCCACAAAATCTAATAGCCTCGGGCCCACAGGAGTGTTAATCCGGCCCTGCTTACATGGAATTAAAGTCACTTCTTGAAGCGAGCGTGATTCTGGGGGAGGAGGGGTGTAGGAGATCGGCCCAGGAAGTGTCTCAGCCCAGATCCTCGAAAGGATTTAAGTGTCTAGCTCCCAATGAAATCAGTGGCAATGGGGCATCTTAAAACCTTTTGAGGCTCCGGGCCTTTCTCCCTCCACTCTTCTTCCAGGTAGGCAAAGGGAAGCAACATGGACAGGCGCTGTTTACTGACGTTCAGTGAGGAACGAATGACGGGAATCCCAATTTCAGAGGCAGCAGAGTGGAGGTTTAGGCAAAAGACTTTAAGGCGAAAGGAACTATCGCAGTCCCCCAAAGCTACATACGTTTGAGTGTGTTAATTTTCACTTTTCCTACCCTGGGCATAACTGGGGATATAGGAAGTCCAACAGAACCAGCATGGGGAATGAATCCATCCGTGGTATTGACCAACCAAAGCAAGGATCCCGTTGGGAGTGCAGTGGAGTTCTGTTCGTCAGACACAAAAGCAGCCTTACATTCTTTTGACAAACCTTTTGCAAAAAGAACTCTCCCCTCCTCCCCCCATCGTGCTTCGTTGCAATGTCAATTTGGGTTGTTGTTTTTTCCCCTCAGGTATCTCACGAATTTGCCATTAACTTCAACCCCACCAACCCATTCTGTTCGGGTAAGTACATACTTGGGCCCAGACTGTTCCAGCTTGGGGACCTGTATTTGCTAACAACTAGTCTGTTTAGGATTTGTCACCTCCCCTGTTTTGTGTTCCCCTTTACCCTTGGCCAGGGTCTTCCAGAGATCTGTTAGCGTCACACCCTGGCCAGAGCAGAGCGATGTAGCAGGGCCTAACTGAGTCTTCAGAAGAGCCTGATCTCAAGCTCTGAAGCGTTCTGCAGGTTCACCGGACGAAGAGCGCTGCGCGCCGCCTGTACTTTTACAGGTCCTCTTGAAATCGAAATTTGGTTCCAGTGACTGTCACAGATCCCAGGATAGATTTAAAGCCAGAGGTGGCCGTTATGATCATCTGGTCTGACCTCCTGAATAACACAGGCCTTAGCAAGAACTAGGACAATCTCAGAGGCGCTATCTCCACCCCTTGTACTTGCTGTGAACTCCTCTGGTATTTGTGCTGGAGCGTCTTTACTAGACCTCTATTCAATTGTCCTGCTTTGTCAGAGAGCTTTCTCTGTTACTTTGATTTACTTGCATTGCGGTACCATTCACAGACCAGGGTCCCAACGTGCTAGGCACTGTACGAACATATGAGTTTACAATCTAAATAATACAGACTAAGGGCAGGTCTGCATTTAAAACCCTGGATCGGCACAGCTGCAGCATTTCTGTGAAGACACTCTTATACCGATGGGAGAGCTTCTCCCGTTGGCATAGTTAATCCACCTCCCCGAGAGGAGGCAGATGTATCTGAGAGCTTCTCCCATCAACATAGTGCTGTCTACCTGGGGGATTAGGTCGCTATAACTACCTCATTCACGGATGTAGACGTTTCACATGCCTGAGCGACGTAGTTATACCGATATAGATCTGTAGCGTAGACCTGGCCTAAACGGTTTGATTAAAGTAATCTAATGTCCAGGTTCTGTGTAACCTTTTGTGGGGCTAGCCCATGTCGCTCCACTTTGCACTTGCTCAGCTGTGTAATGGTAGGTCAGTGTTTTCTCTGCTGTTACAGATGGGAGAAACTGAGGCAGGGAGAGGCGAAGTGACTTGGCCCGTGGTCACTTGGAATTAGCGCTCTGTCTCCGCCCTGAGACCATGCCTCCAGGAGGGCATAGTGGCAGGGTAGGAGGATGGAGATAACAGCCTAACAGGACTGACAGTCCTGATTCTACAGGCTTTAGAAAGGAAGGATGGTCCAGTGACTATGGTACCAATCTGGCATTCATAAGACCCAGATTCAATTCCCAGCTCTGCCACAGACTTCCCAGGGCAAGTCTTTTTAGTGTGTCTGTTCCTCAGTTTCCAATCAGTGAAATGGGGATAACGGCACTGCCCTACCTTGTGGGGATAAAGAAATGAGCCTGTGGTGCTTAGATGCGATGGGAATGGGGGACAGATAAGTACTTTAGACAGATGTTGCTGGACAATGATGTTGATAACTGCAACCCTGTAGAACCCCAGTGCCTGTGAAATCCATAAACCTCCTGTGCTAGAGTAGCCTTTTATCAGACTGGGAACCCAGTATTAAACCTTTAGTTTAAATAGGAATACACTTCTCTGATTGGTAAGCAGAGCAATGCAAGATACTATGCGCTATTTGCGTGTTTGTGCACATATATATATATAGAACAACAGTTTAAATACTAATTAACACACATGCTCGGGTGGCCCAAGTCCTTATTACCTCTTGGTAATGATATAATAAATCTTAAGTTGCCCCATCATACCCTATCTTTAATTCATGATAAATTGCCTTGAATCGAAAGGGGGCAAATTTCCCTGGAAACAGAGCATCTGAAGAGAGCCTCGATCTGACTGAACTCGGCCGGTGGTTATTGCTTTCTGCTGGCGTTCCATTCACAGCCGAACATTTCTCTCAGCCAGAAAGAGCTGGCTGCGAATGTTTCAGCAGAAACAATGAAATAGTTGAAATGGTCATCAGTAGGCTTCAGATTCAACACCCATTTGAGATGAATCTCTGGATCCAACGTTGGGTTATATCTGCAGACTCGGACAGCACTGTAGTAGGTCAGGTTCATGCGGTCCTCTTTAAATTCGCAAGGACTGGAACATGGATATCAAACTCATTCTGGGCAAAGAGCCAAATTATGTCATAAAATGGGATCTGTGGGCTGTTATGCTACCCTTGAAGCACAGCGTAATGAACAACGGGGTACTTTCACAAATATCAGAGGGAAGAATATGGCTCTAAACCTTTCTCATAAAATGAGAGAAAAAAGCACTGGAGCTCTTAGAACTCCTGTTGTATTTCTGCTCTTTGTTTGGTCATTTCTGCATGGAGTTACCCAGTTTACATGTGCAATTGTAGTAATTCTGTGCATAAAGCAGCTGCGGAATGGGATGCCAAAGTTTTATATTTGAAAAAGTGGTTTTGTGTCCCCATTAGGCCTAAGGATTAACACCCCATTGAGATGAACAGGGCAGTTTGGACCTCTCAGAGATATTCTTGCAGACTCGGGCAGGTGCCACTGCACCCGTTCTGCTCCGTTCACACATGGCAGGTTTCCTTTGCAGTCATAGAAACATAAGTTTGCAAAATCTTACTAAGAACTGCAGAGGGCCGGGGGTCTCCAACCATGGTATTGAGGTGGGATTTTCAAGAGCATCTAAGCGACTGGAGAGTACAAGTCCCATTAACTGTCATAGGAGTTGAGCTCCTGGGTCACTTAGGCTCTCTTGAAAATCTCATCCTAACATAGACACTTAGACCCAAATCCTGCAACTTTTTGGATACAGGCAGGTTGCTGTCGGGGAGCCCTGTCAACTCCAATAATTCTCCAGGCAAGGCATAGCAGCCCCCCTGCACGCAAATGGTTGCAGGAGAGGGGTCTTAATGGTGGCTGAAATTATGCATAAGGCAGCTGGGTCTACCCTGGCTGTACTGCAATGGTTTCCCACTTGGAACCAACTATATTTGAACCCCTTACCCCATTCTTTGGAGCCAGGGTCCAATCACAGCAGACGGAGCCTTAACCCGCCAGACAGAAAGGGAGAGACAATTCTTAGTTCCAGTTCAATTTCATTCTGTCTTCAAAGAGAGGGAGTGTGTGTGTTTAGAGGCAGATCGATGTAACTTACGCACGAATGTACTTTAAAAGAGAGGTGAACAGGTGGGGAAAAAATGAATGGAGCTGAGAGTTCAGGACACAGCTGGAAATTGAATCTCTCCATGCGACCACATTGAAGTCTTGCATCTGTGCAAGACTTTGGCGGAGGCTGGTCTCCTAGGTGATAAGAGGACAGACGCCCCTCCAGGGAGTTGGTGTCACTGTTCCAGTCAGGCTGAAACGTGGTGCAGTCAGCTAGCGAACTGACGCGATAGGAACGAAATAGTCGGTGTGTTTCTTTTCCATGTGCCTGTATTCTTAGGGATTTCCATTGGAGCAATGTAATGCTTGATTGTCCAAGCAGCTTGGATTACTGCTTGCCACCCCGTCACAGAGTTGGGTGTCACAAGTTATCAGAGCATTGAGCTTACAGCCACTTTCTGGCCTCTGATGTGTGTGTGTGTCGCTCCTTTTTGAAATTCCTGCTCCCTTTGCACCCACATGAGAGAGCACAATTTGCCTCGTTATTTCAGAAGTGGGGAAACTTTTAAAGAGAGAAGTTTTTCTCAGCTGCGTAAGCCCCCAAGAAAGAAGACAGTAACTACAGAGCCAGCCACACCCATGCCACTTGTATAACCCGATTCTGTAAACCTGCTGCCGACCGTACAGGTGCCCTGCAGGTGGGTAGGAGAGTTCAGACAATGGATGTGGCAGAGAGAGAGCCAGGGCTTCATTTGTAATAAAAGAGATGCTCGGGCTCAAGAAATTGCTTTACATTCATAGCTGATGCAGCAAGCCCAGAGGTGCGGAGACGCCATCCTGACCCAAACTAAGCTGGATAGACCAATGTAATCCATATCATATGATCACCCACAGGGGCATACAGAAGCGCGGGCAGTTAGGGGCATGGGCACCCCCATAATCGCTGGGAGTACAGAACTCCTCTGACCAGAGAAAAGTGAGCTCCTCCCGGGGCCGGGGCACGGGGGTGCATAGAGCATGGCCCTCCAACAGGGGTCAAATTTAAGTACCTTTGCACGCCCCGATCACCCATGGCAAACAGTAAGAGTCCACTCCAGGGATGGATTATTTCCTTGCCTCGCCTGAGCTGAGACAGTCCCGCATCCCTCGTCTAACTTACTGACAAGCACGTTAGTCCGGGGCCAGTTCTGCGCCAACATTTTTTAACATTCTGCACCCGACACTTTAAAATTCTGCTTGTCTCCTTTGTCAAAATAACACAGTACCTTCACGCCCGTTTCAGTGATTTGGGAAATTTATTTCCGAATACCTGTCAGCAAGTCTGTCTGGAACAATACAGACAACACCAAAGAGTCCGGAAATGTCTTTCAACAGACAAGATTCCTTACGAGGCTAGATGTGTTTCCCACAGCCCGCAGAAACAGTGCAAAGTGTGCTTGGGGGGGGTCGGGGTAATGGAGGAGCTGAGGGAGAGGGAAGTCGTTGCTGGAAAGGAGCCTGGGGGTGAGCGTGGGTGGGAGAAATATGAAACGGGGGTTTTTGGAGGGAAGGATGTATTGTTAGGGTGTTGGGAACTCTCCCCCATTCAGATCCGGGCTGATTCCCTCAGCCTCTCCCATTCACTCAGGCGCATCTGCTCCTGTCCCCCTGTGTCCCTGCAGCCCCCTTCCCTCCCTTCTCTCCCATTGCCATGTGTCCTTTCAGCCCCCCTACTCCATCACCGTGTGGCCCTGTAACCCCCCCTTTACCCCGTCCCAATATGGCCCTGCACCCCCACTCCCATTCATCCCCTTGCTTAGTGCTGTCGCCCAACTAGCTCCTGAACCCGTGCCCCTGTCTTTCCCCTCCCCTAGCCCTTCTGAACCCCAGTCTCCGACCCCCCAACAGCCCCGTGTGCCCTGCTGTGTTCCCCTGTGCCTCCTCGTCTGGCCCCACTGTGAGAAACGCAACCACGCCACCTGCTGGCTGCCCCGCTCTTCTGGTGCCACAGCAGCCCCTTGTGGGGTAACTGCAGTGGGTAACTGCAACGCCTCTCTAGCAAACTCCATGTTCTGCGGAGAGGAAAACAATCTGTGGCAGACATAACTTCTGGGCGTGCACAGTGGCGCAGAATTCCCCCAGAAGTAACATGCACACCCCTGAGCAGGGCCATCAGTAACAAAAGCCCCTCTTTATAAGCCACAGATCAGAGCAACACTTTCAAAATGTCTGTGAAACGTCTTGGTTCAAGTTTCCAGCCAGATTGTTCCTGTGACTGTTGTTTCTCTCCACAGCTTCCACGGCTCTTTGGCTGTCTCAGTCCCTTCCTAGGCATGGTGATATTCTTTAAAGGCATCTGTTTGTGCTCCCGCTCAGTCAGATTCTTCACCTGGCTTGGTACATTTTCATAACACAAAAACACAAGGGAAGCCCTACCTGAATTTAGGTTTTAGGAGCCCTTTCTCTTAACCACACGGGCCCAGGTGACTGCTGGAAAAGGGTTGTCAAGGCCAAAATCATTTCAAGCCTTGTCTTCTGAAGTTCTGAGTATCCACAGGACGTCAGTAGGTGGCTCATAAACTGAGGCAGTATGGCCCAGTGGTTAGGGCACTGGACTGGCACCCAGGAGACCTAGGATCTACTTTTGATACTGCCACTGACCTCAAATAACTTCACCTTTCCGTGTCTGTTTCCCCTTACCACCTGTTGTCTGTTTGAACGGTAGGGCCGATCGCATAGCACTGTGTGTACATGTTCTCATGCAGGATTGAGTTCAGATCTCTGGTGGGGCTACAAGAGGCCACAGTAATACAAGTAGTAAAACAAAGTGAAGTTTAGATTTAGGGATCTCAAGCTTCTGCCAGTTGTGTCTGCAATCCATTTCGATGTGTAAGTAGGAGATTAGTGCAAGGAGCCCTCTGGCTGACTGGGAGGCTGTATATTTAATGTTTGGTTTGTCTGGTTCTCTTTAAGGAGTGGATGGCATCGTCCAAGCATATTCAGCCTGTCTGCCTCACATACGCTTCTACGGACCAACCAACTTCTCTCCCATTGTCAATCACGTGGCTCGGTTTGCTGCCCAGGCTACACAACAGGAGTTTGCAGCAGTAAGTTAACAAGTGTCTATTGTTTTATCTGTATCTCTGCCTTGGCTTGGAATTTCAAAGCAAGACTCATGAAACTTACCTGATGTCCTGATGTCTCCGAAAGGGCACAGAATAATAGAAGTGCAAAACAAAAAAGACCTGTTAGATAACTTAGTCCAGCCCCTGCATATGCAGACTGTGGTCCCCTTGGTAGAGGCTGTATCAGATGTTTGTGATACATACCATGCTTGATCTGAGCCAACGGCCAATAACTTAACTCTGTTTAAAAGCTCATGGGATGCCTCTCACGGATAAAGGCACGGAAGAGCTATCTCTAGGGAGGAAGTAATTTAATGTATGTTTAAACATTGTTGATTTTAGTAAGATCCAATGGTGAAGTTATAGACAAAGGCAGATACTATGGAGTTTGTAGACTTCTAGGGATTTGAGGTTCTAGCCAAGGACTGGTAGCCTCCATCGCTGCAATATTTGAGCATCTTGGAGGCACTATGGAATTTAATTGCTCAACAGCCCTGTGAGGTAAGAAAATGCTGTTCTCTCCATAATACAGATGGGAAACTGAGGCACAAGGACATTAAGCAATTCATCTAAAGACACAGGAATTCAATAGTGGAACCAAGCCTTGAAGCCAGGTCTCGTGAGCCCCATTTTAATAACCGTAGGGGCCAGCATTCCTCCTCTATTGTGCCATGTATCTTTTCAGGCAAGTGACAAGATAGAGTCTATTCTAGGTGCTTATCTACCCCCAGTATCATAATGTCTGAGCACCGCACGCTTTAGTGTGTTTAGTCTCACAACACCCCCCGAGGTAGGACAGTGCTTTCATCCCCATTGCCAGAGGGGGAACTGAGGCACAGAGAGGTTAAGTGTCTTGGCCAACATCGCACAGAAAGTCTGTACCAGAGCAGAGAACTGGCCCAGGGTATCCCAAATCCCAGGCTAACACTGCAACCACTGGACCATGCATCCTATCTGCTTTTTTCTGTGCACTTAAGACACTGGCAAACAAATACCTGATTTATTTTTTGACTTAATACCGTTTGAGTCGTTTCCAAGGTTAAACTCCACGGGGTGAGGCTTTGAAAAGCATTCGGTGTTCATTTTGCTCCCATTAACGTTAGTGGGAGTCAATGAGAAACTCGTTAATTGCTACAACTTACTGATGATGAATATGTATTGATCCAGTGGGGGGAAGCCCACTCCATAAGAATAATTAAAATAAAGAAATCTACCGGTTTCCCCATGTCCCTCATTTTAATAGGCATCATTCAAACACAAGTGGTCCAATATCATTGAGATGAGCACAGTAGGCAGGAGAGAAGGCACTGATGGGGCCGTGGAATAGCATGCAGGGTGGGAGAGATAAGGCTGTTTAATACAGGGCCCGTCTTTCCATTTATAGAACAGTGTCTCATACCTTTGTCTGGGCTTTCAGGCTCCCCTGCTATGTTCTTTGGTTTTGGCATGTTGTAGTGCGGTCAAACAAGCAGCATGGTAGCTTGCCTAGCGCTCAGTGAGGATGTGTAGAGTGATGCACCACCTGGCTTCCTGCGATGTCCACCACAAGGGCGAGGCAGCAGGGCGAGGGGTCACTCCACTGGCTTCTCTGCTTTTGGAGCCGCGGGGGTTCAGCTCCTGGTTGGGGCATGGAGTGATAGGAGTCTTGACCTCCACTTTCGTGGCATCGAGCTCCGTCCCAAATTGCCAGGCCGCACTGCTGAGCGTGCGTAGTGGTCTGCGCCCCAAGGACTGAGGTGTGTGGGCAGAGCCAGGGTTGCAGTAAGTCGGAACTGGGATGTATTACCAGAACTGAGGGCGTGGGCCGGAGGACAGGACAGAGGGGCAGTGGCAGCTCCGTAAGAAACCTGTGCAATATCTACCTGAGTACAGGCCTGATCCTGAGAGAGGCCGAGTCCCTGCAGCTCCATTGACTTTAACAGGCAGAGCCACTGCTCAGCGCTGATCTGGCTCAGGCATTGGTTCCAACGAGTGTCTTTAATTGCTCGTTTTCCATGAGCTCCAAATCCCCCCCGGGTAAAGCAGTTTTGAAGCACTGTGGCTTTGCGCAGCGTGGAAGCTGTTTATTTGCATGAGGCCGAGAATGATCCCCTGTTAATTCCACCGCAGTATGTGAGTTGTCGAGCAAAAGCCCATTGAGAGAGAGGAGTGTACGTCGTGTGACTAGCGTAGGAGTCTCTCGTGGCTTTGCTGCAAGCAGTTTGGGAAATGGGTTGTGACTGACGGTCCATCTGCACTGGACATCTTTACCGTGAGCGAATTGGTTGCACGTTTGATCAAGGCTGCGAACGTTTCTTCTTTACCCTGGGATCAGCGTGTTGGGTGGGGGGGATGTTTGAAGTACCCGGCACCTGTTTTATACCCGGTATATTCCCTGGGGCACTGGCCACATGCAGGGGGAGGCAGAAGGACTGTAGCATGGCTCCCCCAGAGCCACTCTCTCCTGTTCACTGCTAGCCAGCCCAGGGGAGTAAGGGACTCCTTAAGTCTCCTGAGTGCACAGGATGGGCTACAATCTGGCCCACGATGAGTTAAAAGCAGTCAGTTGGATTGCTGCAAAGCTTGCAACAACCTGCCAGTAAAAGTAAGTGTCCTGCAGGGAGTTTAGATTATTTTACGGATCTGGCGCTTGGTGGTGGAAGGGGGAGGATGTGTGACCTTTACATGGCTGCTTTGGTTTCGTACTAAGGCCTGATGTACCCTTAAAACATAGGTTGACATAGCTAAGATGCTAGGGCGTGTGAAAAACCCACACCTCTGAGCACTTTCGCTACACCAGCCTAACCCCCTCTGTGTAGATTCAGCTAAGTCGAGAGAAGAAGGCCTCCCTCAAACCTAGCTACCATTGCTCGCAGACCAGCCCAGAGAGTGGTCGCAGGCTCCCTCATTGCAGCCCCATTTCTGCTGCCAGCTTCCTGGCTTTCTGCTACCCCACCTGTTCTGTCTCAGCTGGGCTTCATCATCAATCCAGGGCTACTTAGGCCACCTAATTCCCCTCAGGTTTAGCCTTAATTGGCTCCTCTTACAGCCTCATTAGCCTTTCCTTGGCTAGGGTGGGGTGCAGACCCGATCACACACGCCCCTATCAACATGCATTAGAGCGGTCAAACACAGGCCCTGTGGGCTGGCCTGGAGCCAACCCGCGTGATGTGTTGATGAGCCCTGCGTGACTTGCTCTGTGCAGAACCTCGGCTTTTGTTTGCAAATAGCATTTCCTGGTTTCCTGGCCTGCAGAGTGATCTCCCGAGAGGTGAACTGAATGTAAAACGATGCCACGTCTGCTTGAGTCTGCAGACGGCCTGAAACGATGACTTGGGCGTGAGCCCTCCTGTTAATCTTATTGGATTGTCAGCTCTAGAGCTTGATAAACTTACAGTCAACGCCGACTGTTCCGCGGCTGATGACTGTAGAGGTTCGACGGGGAAAGGGGTGGGAATGGAGTTAGTGGCAGGGAAGGAAATGCACAGCTTGGGAAGAGGGAGGGAAACAGAGTATGGGAAAGAAGCGAAAGGCAGGAGCAGCAATAACTGAAAGGGGAGCAGATCTTCTCACTGACTGATACTGAATGGGACAGTGAGGTCCTGGATAAATAGTAAGTGACAACTTATTTACTACGTGAAGGCTGCTTTCTTCTCTTGATCTCTGAAATCCCTTGACATCGGTGGGGAAGCTGCTGGGAGAAAATGAGGGCTTGGGTCTGTATTCTGGCCAAGAGGCCATAATTAAAGCTGGCATCTGGTCCCTGCCTCCAAATGAGTTTGGCACCCAGCTTTAGAGAGGGGAAAAACCCCACTGTGCAGGTGCGGTTCTTACCATGCATGAGAGTCCTTCGTGCCTGAAGGGGGCGGGGGTGAATCAGTTCTTGTGTCACGGTGCTGGAAGGCTAAAGGAGTCAGCGGAGTCCCTCCCCTTATAGCCTCAGTGCTGAGGACGAGATCCTGGTGCAAAGCCTGGCTTGAATGCAAAGCTCTTGATGAGAATGCCAGGTCCCAGGCAGCTGTTTGCTGCTCAAGGCCAGCTCTGAAAGTACCAGAGCCTCTGTACGACATCACACCCTGTAGCAATGAGAGTCTCGTTCCCTTCTCCATCGCCGCCTCATTTCCCAACTGCTGCATCAAAAGATGGGAGTTGGGAGTTTCACACCTACTTAACATCACTCATCCCTGGCCAAACGTGCCCACCCCCAGACTGAGCAGAACTTACAGGAAGGCCTTGTCTAAACTGAGGTTCATCCTGATTTCAGCATTGGGTGGCCAGCAACTAGCATAGCCCCACACTGAACTGCTGGTGTAGACAGAATTATCAGCTATCAGCTGGTGGGTGCTGTGGTGGGGTGTCCACCAGTTTCAAGGATGGGTGGGCTCTGCCCATGCAAACTGTGGCTTTGCCCGCCTCCACTAGGGGTTAGCATGTGTGCAGCTCCGCTGTTTGTTGGTCACCCTTGGTGTAAGTGGGGCTAATTCCCATCGCAGACCACACTGAGTTCAGGATGCTGAATTAGAGGTGACAGATCTGCCTTCTGTTTTGGTCTCCTTGATCAGAGCGAGTGACCAGCGCCAGTGATGCTGTATTTCCATCTAGGCGCATGGAAACAGCTCTGTCCCATCCGCGCCGGGCTCCAGTCCCAACTGCCAATTGGCTGCGTGATTACCCTGCCTTCCCGTTCCCTGTCTCCAGCAATTTTTCAAGCTGTCTGCACGAATAGCTCTGCCACTCTTCCTTTTAAACACCGTCACTCCGTCTCGCCTCGGTGATAAACCGGCCCGCCCGTTAGCGCGGGCCGAAAAAAGAGCACGAGAGATGAGCCGTGTCTCCTAGTTCAATGCGGTGCTGTCTCTGCCCCACGCAGTGCAGCTGGCTGGAGGGGCCTCCGGACAGCGTATGGACGTGAGGGTGAACGTGGAAAGGGCATGGCCTTCAGGGCTGAGGGTTGGCGCTTGCAGAGATGTCAGCCAGCAGACTGGTCCGCTTTGCTCAACGATAAGGAAGGGATGTCTCTTGTAGGGGGGCAGGCTGCCCTGTAAATGGAAGACATATGCCAGCCTGTCGGCTAGGGCAGAGGGGGTCGGACCTCGCTGACTGAGAGCTGAAAAATCCTGGCGTTGCCTGTACCTGTCAGGAGCCCAGGGCAGAGGAGGGTCGGAGCCGCTTTCTTCACAGCCATCCCAAGCCATTGCTGTTTCCATCCACCGCAGTGCCCCCTCCCATCCCAGGGCAGTTCTTCCCTCCACCGCCCCACATGCATCTTGGCTCCGGGGCTGGGGAGCCGGCTTCGCTATCCCTGGAGCTGGAGGCAGGGCAAGCCCTGGGGAAGAAGTCGTCCCCTTCATTCCACCAGCCCCCGCCCCCAGTTGTCCAGCCCTCCTTCCCCCATCTTTGTTTTACCCCACAACCCACAGAGTGACCAGAAACTCTGCCTGTGGGATGTGGTGGATGCAAGGATGCTGTTGTTGCTGGTTTCGTAGTCCTGGGCCAAATAAAGTTGAAACTCTCTCCTGCAGAGTTCCTGGGTTTTGTTGCTGTAGCTGGAAGTGCCAGGCTCTGTTGTGTTTCCTCAGTACTGATCTTGTGGCCCAACTTGAGAGAAAGGTGTCTTCAGCTGGACGTGCAAAACCTGAGGAACGCAACATCCGTGGCTACTTTGGGAAAATGTTGGCCATCATCAATGTGCTGCAGCTGGAAAGGGAGGACCAGCCCAGCGATTGGGGCACTGGTCTGGGACGTGGGAGCCCCACATTCAATTCACTGCTTCACCATGGCTTCCTGTGTGACCTGGGGGAAGACACTTAGTCTCTCTGTGCCTCAGTGCCCCATCTGTAAAATGGGGTCCCAGAGAGGAGCTGGGGATAAACCGACCCATTGAAACATGATGAAAATGATACCAAACTGGACACAAACATATTAAATCTGAAATTGCTGGCCAGGGAATATAGGGGAGGCAGCTAGGCTAGCGCTGATGAAGACAGCATATGATAGGAAATGCAACACACACTTGCTACGTATTCTGCAGTTGCTAGATATCTGTGTAGAAGAGTTCCAGACTTCGCCTGGTCCCTGGTAAACAAAGGGACAAAGCTGAAAGTGAAGCTGTATGGAAGCCAGTTTGTACCTGGAGCTGGGGCTGATTTCGGGCAGCATTTATTGAGAAGGACCGTGATGCCATAGTTCACAGCACATCCCAGGCTCCTTCTTTTTTAATTAAAATAAAGAACTTCACTCGTTTCCTTTTCAAAGGCGCTTTAACACCTTTCCCCATCTCCTCCCTGATCTTTTTGCACTTCCATTTCAGTCTTCCATCCCTTTTAAAAACGACAGCAGCAAATTGCTTTCCCAGGAGCTGTCTCTTGTGTCTGTGGTCGTTATATACGTACCTTGTTGGTGGCAAGTCTGAGTTTAATTCAGGATAAATTCCGATCACTCTTTATTTTCAATTTTAGTTTTATATGTCAGAATTCAAGGGGGGGGGAAAGAAGCCTACAGACTTAGGAAGAAATAGAGACACATTAATCATATGGAATTTGCACGCCTTGTTGGCACTAATATTTTAATCAAATGAGCTTTTAAATAACACTCAGGTAATAGACCTAGCGTAGGCAAGTCTGAACAGGATCTTTCTTTTTTAAGATGTGCAAAGAATTATTGATAAGAGCTTTATCCCCCGGTGACCTTCCCTCTTTGGTTCCATCTTGAATGCATAGAGCAGAGGTACCCAAACTGTGGGGCGTGGAGGAACATTGGGGAGGGGAAGCAGGGCCTGGGCCAGCCTCCATGAGGGACAGGGAGGGAGCATCATCTAGCCCCTCTCTGTCCCTAGCTGGCGGCCTTGGCCCCGGCACCCGGGCCTCGGCAGCACCCAGCCCTAGCCCTGGCTTCCAGGGTAAAAAGGCGCAGGGTAAAAAGTTTGGGGACCCCTGGCATAGAGCAAATAAAGTCGTCTTTAATAAGAGCCTCCTGACAAAGAGGTGCTGGCTGAGAAGATGACAGCAGCTTCTTTTCAGGGAAAGAGGCACGTTTTATTGTAAGGAATGACAGCGGCAACGGCTGTGTTTGTTTGCTGTAAAAGCACAAGGGGCCCCGTGAGCCAGGTAAAAACGAGGGGTAAATAGCTGTGGCCCAAACATATTTGGAGACCCTGGGCTCTGGAGTTCAAAGGGTTTCTACTGGAGAAAACCAGACCCTAGATCTCCGTGTTCCCAAGCACGGGAAGATTTTGGATTCAGATCTGAATGTCATGATCTCTATGATCCTCAACATCAGCTGGTGACCACCCCCTGTGGGTTGGTTTTCCAGGTGCTGCTCTTCATAAGGCTTTAGGCCCACCACGGAGACCCACGGAGGGTATTTCTACACCGCAGATTAAGATGTGAGTGCAGCGTGGGTAGGTATGCCTGGTTCAGCTTGAACCTCACTGGCGCAGGTAACTGTGGTAGTGAGGGCATGATGGTACAGGGTTTGGCATAGGCTACTTGCCTTAGTAAAAGCCTACTGGGGACATACTTGTGTTGCTCGCCCAGGCCAGAGTCCGTATCTCCATGTCCTCATTGCTATCATTCTCTGCATCAACTAGATTGAAGCTAGACCTGGTCTGCCTATCCACACCGCAGTCACACCTTAATTTGCAGTTCTGACGTATCCAGAATGGGTCAGGTTCTCTGGTGTAAATTCGTGCAGTTGAAGTCAGTGGGTCAGTGTCAGTGCAAATGGCTTCTGATGAGGGTGGAGATTTGGGGAAGTCACGTGCTCACCTTGGAAAAAGACGCTGCTCATCTGTTTTGCATCCATCTCCTGCTCCCGGCATTGTCATTGTTCGGTCTATGAGCCTGATATCTAGCCGCAGTTATGGCCACTCTGACTTGTGCAGAGAAAAGACCTTACCAGAAACAAGGCGCCGTTAGTATGTGGCGAAATGTATTTGGTTGAAACTCTATGGCTAGAGAAAATGGATTTGCACATGAGGAGGGGACGGAGAACTTAGTTCTCCCGTCAATTTGTGTGAAAGGGTTTGGGGCATTTACAGAGATAGCTTCGATTGTGTATAACCTCCCTGACCGATGGGGAATAGACTTGAACTAGGATGATTCACAAATGAACAGAGAGCAGCTGGCTTTATCAGCACCGTTTGCTGAGGGATTCAAACCTTTGCTTCTCAGCCAGGGGGCCTCAAGAGCCAGGATCCACATGCAGGTCAAGCGTTCATTCCTTGCCTCCGGTCTTCGGCTGAAGTGGAATTGCCTGGTCACTTTCCAGCCGTCCAGCCTGCCCCAGAGCGCCCCCTGTGTCCGTTCAAGTCACCTCTCCTTTGAGGCGCCATAGAAACCAGAATAAATTATATGAGTTTGGAGCAGCACAGGGGCCACTGGCAAGCAGCCAGGGGTCGCGGTGTGAAATAAGCTGTGGCAATTGGCAAAAGACTGTGTATAAATTGAAAACAGGAATGCAGATATTTTAGGCATGCTTCTCAATATCCAGCCTTGGGAGTAGGCGGGTGCAGATCTAGTGATTGTTATCTATCCAGTTGTCTAATTGGATGTCATAATTCTGGGCATTTATGTGTTGTGAACATCGCCATGGTATCTGGGTGCCTGCACTCTCACCGGGTTTGAATCCGCCCCGTTCTCGTTAAGCTTCCCGCCGAGAGATGTGCCATTTCCTAACACTAAAAAAAAAACCAAAAAAAAAAAAAACCCAGCCATGTTTATACCTTTTCCATGGCAACACATATCACAAACAAAGGAACCCACCGGCTTTTAAGAGGTGGCCGCAGAAAAGAATGTGCGTGTGTGAGAGCGAGAGACTGCATGCACCTGACTTGACGCAAAAAGGATGAATAAGCGTTAGGGAATGAAAATTGCCTTTCAAAGAGAATCGTCAGTTTCCAAAGATCCTCCTTTTTTAGTAGCATGCTGGATATGTTGGATAATCCCTTGAAGTCTTCAATCTAATTGCTGACTTTGCTAGCAGAAATAATTGGTGGTCACATTTTATATGCAATACAACCCATACGTGACTTTAATATCAAGTATCTTAAAAAATGGATGGAAACAGGAAAGGATACTGGAAGACCAGACAGATTGTATGCTAACACTCCCTGCTGGATACTAAAGAAAGAGACACCTGAGTATGGAGTCTGACCTTTCTTCCTCACCCGAAGATTTGCCCAGAAGCCTGCGAGTCACAAGCTGCTATAAAACCACAGTGCCGTGCAATTATTAAAAGACTGGTTCTGAAGTCGCATGGCAGGGTAACAGCAGATGCCGTTGTTATTTAGTTCTGGTTTCATCTGGAACAGGGGGCTGACATTTCCCAGGCTACCTGCGTGTCCCCCATTGTAATTCCATGTAGGGTTCCTAGCATTGTGCGTGGTCCAGCCATTGATGACTGACCAGTGTGCTGGAAATACCTCAAGCTGCACATTGATGATAGAAATAGAGTAAGGCTCCTTCCTTGTGCACAAATGCAGATTTTTGTTGTGGTTCCTCTTCCCCAGCTTAGTCTCTGCCCAGTGCATGGAAAAGCCCAGTCCATCACCAGCACCCTAGGATCTGCTTTTTTCCCTCCTTTATCTGACAAGCGTGGAGCTCCTGCCTCAACCCCCCAAAGCCTTCCTTCATTAGTCCCCAGAGATAGCAGGAGGGAAAGAGAAATGAAGCTGAAAAGCTGGTTGGTTGTTGGTCTCTAAGGCTCTGGAATCTGTACCTCTGTGCCTCGCTAGTTCTCCATCTTGCTCCGAATCCCAAGTAAGACGATTTCCATGCTTGTGCGTCTTCATTTCTCTCTCTCTCTCTCTCTCTGTCTCTTATTGACTTTATGACTGGGTGCTTCATTCAGCATGTGGTAGCTTTGCACTCCTAATTCCAGTAGTTTATCCCATGTTCATGGTCCTGCCTTATTCATCCCTGCAAAGCATCTTGGCGTACGCGTTGCATGAAAGACATGCTCCAAGAGCGAAACCACTCACGGTCACCTGTATTTGTGGCCATCCTGTACCTCAACCCAGCTGCATCTGCATCAGGTAACATCTCCAATGCCCTCAGCTTTCCCCTCCCCTTTGCTAACTCAGGGTGTATTACCTGTGACAAGTGCTTCTAGCCACATGCATGACCCACGTGGCTTCTTCACCTTTGATGAAGCTGCCCTGCTGGGATGTAACTGGAAGAGCAGCTCTTCCTCCTGTAGCCAAAGGCTGAGCTCCACCGCCGAAGGCCTTCTGAGGCAGCCAGCCCTATGATACGTGGTCGCCTATTATAATGGGGGAAAGGAAGTTCCGGTAGTAGTTGTTAGTGAGCTTCTTCACTTCCTGGAAGTGGTGGAGCAGAGAAATGTGACCATTCGCATCCTTGAAATGGAATTAGATGGTCTTGGTCCATATTCTAGTGAACAGGTGTCCCCATCGTTACCAGACCCCATCACTAACTGACCCCTCCCTTGGCGTGCTCAGCAGAGTGCCCAAGGACTGACTAGGCCATGAAAATTAGCCTCGTGCCCAGAGCACTAGACGGCTCCATCCCTGCTCTGTACCTCAGTTTCCCCCATCTGTGAAATGAGACTGGCCTCCTTTGTAAAGCGCTTTGAGATCTACAGAGGCAGGGCCTTCCGTCAGAGCTAGGTGGGGCTATTCTTTAGGAGGCAAGAAGAGGTTTGCGTCACAAGGCCGAGGTGCGTTGCTAAGGTCGTATGGTGGTGCGTGTCCTGCCACTGCCCCGTACGGCACCTGGGCTCTGGGTGAAGAGGGGACGGTCGGCTGCAGGGCTGTCAATCCAACACATTTCATCAGCCCTTGCTTCACTCTTCCTGAAAGTTGTTGCTTAATCGTATTTCACCACTGCCTCATTAGAGGTTTTGATATTGTTAAACCCCGGATTTTTAAGCACGCTCATCGCTGGAGCTTATCCATGCTCGCTTGCATTCAGTACAAGGCAATGCTGAATAAACACTGAGTAAATAACTTAGAGCGAAGCCATGGACTAGCTGTAAGTCTTTGCAGCTCATTCCTTAGAGGGCCTAATTCCGATGCATGGATTCTTCACCACCTCCCTCCTTATCTATTTCCAGCCCCAGCCTTGATCTCCCTTACCATCTCTGCCCCCATATTCAGATGCTTGCGGTGTCTGCTATGTGCTATCCCTGATTCCACAAGGCTTATGCTTTGAGTGGGATACCAATCAAAACGGGGTATGTTCCCCCCGTAAACACTCACACCTCGGAGGTTTAGCTACTGCCCCCGGAGAAAGTGGCTGACAATTTTATGGTGAAACCAAGGCAGGCCCAGCTGGGTAAACACTGAAAGCAAGGTAGCCCACTGGGAAAAAAACTTAGGAAGAGAGCAGATAAAGAGAAGGGATGCGAGAAGACTGACCGCCATGAAAAGCAGCTTGGATCACAGAACGCTTTTCAAGAGGTGATGCAAGATTGCTTCGCAAGTAGCTGTGCTCAAAGGAAGTCTAGGTTCATTTTGTGGTGACCTTATTATCTCGAGTGCCAAGGGTCTCCATCAAGGAAAGTTGCAATATTTCTGGGTGTTCTATAAGCACGCAGGAAGTACGTGGGAGTTAGCGACGGACACAGTATGGACAGGGGAAGGAGGATACAACACAAAGGTGGAGTGATCAGGGAGATGGCCAGCGCACAATGCGTTTTGGTTTTTTTATCATCATAGGGCTCTTGATATTTGGTGTGTTTTTAAATTAGTCTCCAGTGCCCGGAGTTAGGTGATTATTGGAGACATTCAGCTTTCATTTTAAAAAACAAGTCTCTGGCTCTCATTGTCCTGGAGAAAAGGATGAAACCAAGACCCCCTAAAGGATCAAAAATCAGAGGGCAAAGAACTAGAATCTCAGGTTCATTATTTAAAAAAACCAAGAAAAAACACTAATGATTTTGAAGCCAGTCTCATGATTGTGGGGTCCATGTCGTGTGATTTTTGAATGCTTGGGGCTGGCCATGGGATTCTTGTTTTGTTTACAAAATGTTTATTTGGGGTGGGATGGTGTTTGTGGGCAGAGGAAGGGGAAGAGGGGCTTGAAGTGAGAGAAGGGGTCACTACAGAGTTAATGTGATGGTAGGTCACTCGACTTCAGCCCTCTCGGGTTAACCTAGCTCACGTGAGTTGTGCAGAGTGACTAGATTACGATGCCGTGGTCATATTAGCATCTGATGAGTGGTGCTAATTCAAGCTATAGCCTGTGGCCCTCATAGGCCAGCCAACTTGAGATAAAAGCACCACCACACTTGAGTTAAAGAGGTTTGTGTAGGGACAGGACTCAAGTTGGGGGCAAGACTGGATTGTAACTCAAGTTAACTCAGCGGTTTAGACAAGCCCAGAAGGGGAGGAGACTGTCAACTCTTTTGGGGGGCAGGAGCTGTCTCTCGCTGTGTGTCCATGCAGGGCCACCCCAGTGGGCCTTTGATCTCTAGGCCCTGCAGTAATACAAATAACATGAAGAGGAGAGGGGGCGAAGCAGGCCAAGAAGCATGATGGGCTGGGAAGGTGAGGGACTGCTGCTTCTTGGGTGCCTCAGCCGGTGAGATAAGCTTCTGCAGTTCTCCCACGACTGACCTGCCTCTTCACTGGGTCCCTCTTGTTCTTAGTAGCCAGCCTCGGACTGCCTCTCTTTCGCTGGAAGCTCTCGGGTTGCTTACTCCCCAGTGTGAGATCCCGAGTGGTGTGTGCCCATGGTGCTACAAGTTACGCACACTGCACAGGAAGAACAGCCTCGTGGTTATGCTCTACAGGCCAGGTCTCGTCCTTGCTAAGTGCCCGCGTTGCATGTAGCGAGGGAATCAGTCAAGGGTAGGTCCACCAGTTGGGGTTAGGGAAGGAGAAAGGGCACAGGAAGAGCTCTCTTCTCCCCCAACACGGACAATTTAGTTCAGCGGTGCCTCCTCAGAGCTGTCGGTGGCACATCGCCCTGATGGCGGTTTCTGTAGTACACCTGGAGCTCCTGATCAGATAGAGGGCAGATGTGAGTGCCCCAGCTGGGGAGATCTCTACTAGCTAAAATGCCATCCCTCCCTTTTGTGGCACACGCACAGTGCTCACCTGGGAGTTCTGGTTCTGATCTCCATCCATCTCTGGGTGTGCAGTGGGGGTTCTGGGCCGGTCTCGCTCCGCCAGTCCTTGGCACTCACGCAGTTGCTCGTTCCTCCTGCGTGTGACGTACGGAGGGATGGGAAATGCAAACTCCAGTGTTGTGTCTGCAGAGCCTGCAGTTCCCGTCCGCGGGTCCTAGCCTCATTCGCTGGCACATCCCTTTCCCAGAGGGTGACAAGAGGCGCCTGAGGCTGATGGGACAGTTATCGGGGTGGGGAGACAGGAGGAAAGTGACCAGAGGGTCACGAGTGTGATCTGGGGTCGTGGTCAAACACCACAGTGATGGTGTGCCAGGGCAAGGGGAGCGAGATCTACAACGGAGCGGGATTTTGAGTTGGGAGAGGAGGGGCAGCTGGGAGAGCTGCTCTCCTGGGATGGATCAAAAGCTGAGCGGGTGCCACTGGAGCCTAAAATTGTGTGTATAAAATGTACTTAGTGTGCACAGTGACTGGAGCCCGTGCTTCTCCCCCAGCGTGCACGCACACCCACGTGCATAAGCGGCACGTTGCCCCAGACACTTCCCCCAACTGCAGTGGTGTCTGCTGCCAAGTTTGGGTATATTCAGGCCACAGCTGGTTTGGCCGGATTTGATAGGAGCCCAGAACCCTTGTGCTGGCAGGAGGTGTTGAGCTGTGGGAGTTTGAAATGGGAACACGGAGCCTCAGATACTGGGGGGAGTGAGTTACCTGGACCCTCAAACAGCAGAAGCCAATGTGTGGTCAGGACAGGCATTGAATGTGACCAGGTGATATTTCATCAGCTTTGCGTATGTGTGTAAGGGATTTCATACAGAATAGGTCCAATCGGCAGCGGCCAGGACATGTTTCTTCCGAAGGCAATGGGAATAATGTATCTGGCCAGATATGCAGTGCTGAACGGAGGAGGAAAACGCCCTGCCAGACACTGGCTAAATGCAGGGGGGGAAGAACTTTTGGATATATTCATGTGGATACCAGTCACAGGGACAGATTTCCAAAAGTACCAGTTGGCACTTAGTGGGGTTTACAAAGCCATCTTAGGTGCCTAATTCCTATTGGTTTCAAGGAGAGTTAGGTGCCTGACGTGGTTTAGATGGTTTTGTAAACCCCACTAGACACCCTATCTGCATCTATAGGCGCCTAACACCTTTGGAAACTTGGCTACCAGTCCCACGGATGGACTTCCTGATGCCTTTTCATCTGGGGTGATTGTTTTTCTGAGAATATCCTCAGAAAAATCATCCTGAGAGTTCTCGTTTGATTGCACATCAGGAGGTTTGTGTGGCCATCTTGAAATCTCTCTGAATTCCTGTCTATTTAAGTTTGCTGTCTGATCAGGATTTGGAAACAATGGCAGAGTGACTTATGGGTTCTGCGTTGACGTTCCTGATACGACTGGGGCTAGGATTTCAAGAAACCTCAGGGAGTTAGGCACCCATTTCCACCAAATTTCAGTGGGAATTGGGTGCCCTCTTCCTTAAAGCCCTTTGAAAACCAGAGCCTGAGCTCCTAAACAAGCCTTGTCTAATAAAAACTCCTCCAATGACTCTGCCACACTGGGATATGTCATAACAGTATGGCATAATGGCATGTAGACTCTTGGGATTATTCGAAAAATGTTCCCAGTTAATAGAATTCCCCCCAAATAGAAGCATTTTTACAGCTGGATTTTTGTAGCCTCAGGGCCTGATTCTGTCTTGATGGTGTAAATCAGGAGTCACACACACAGGAGTGACTGCAAGTCAGTGGAGTGAAGCTTCTGTGATTGAGACCACGGCAGATGGTAGGTCTCCTGCAAGTGTCGGGGCTGAGAAGAGGATATGAGCATTAAGCAATTTCCATTGACCCAGGCTGACAAGTTAAAGAGAGAAAGGTAGTGAGGAGATGCGCATTTCATTCCCCGGACTTAATACAGAATTCTTATTGCCCATCTTTAGGAAATCCTCCCCAACAGACAGATAGCTACGATGTCCCAGGATCTGCTGCTCGCTCCCAGCTCTGTTAACGTTCCCTTGCCAGATAGTTCTGCAGTCTGCTTTAGGGATGATTTTATCGCATATCTCTTATTTCACTTATCCTTTGAAATAATCCATTGATATAACGTTTCAGAAGCTTTTGCTCCCTCCTCCCCTCCTGCATGCTTTTTAGTGCTGGCCTCTGATCCCATTACTGATTTCCCAGAGAGAAAGAACAAAGGGAAGCAGGTGATTTTTGTAACATGCATCGAGGCATTCTGCACTGACCAATTAATAACTGAAGCTGGTCAAGTTGTATGGGAAGGAGATCAGCACTGAGTCCAGCCCATGGTATTTTGTGTATTTCCTCCTTGCTCGTAGGAATTTCCAGACCAGATCAAACCCAGTGTCCTGTCTCTGACAATGGCCAGCTGCAAAGGAAGGTGTATAAACCCCATATTAAGAGATTGTCTCAAGGCCAGAAGCACCAAGTTAATATCCCTTCCAAAATTTTTGTTGCCATGAATTCTGATAACTCTGGATATTCTTGCTATCCATACAAATATCCCTTTTAAAAACTTGTTAGGTTCTCTACAGCCACAGACGTGTGCATGCATGTATATTTATAAACACACAGCTGTTAGATTACTGGTTCCCTTGTTGTATAAGCTGGTACTCTCTGATCCCTAATTGCATAGCTGAATGCACGTTGCAAACTGGATCTTTTCGGTGTAGTGTAAAACAACCCAGGCTTTGTCTACTGCTAGATTGGCTTCATTTTAAGAGTTTGGGGGCTGAGGATTGGCCTCCTAAATCTCTGACAATACAACATTACCAACTTCAAGGATTCAAAAATCACAAGTGACTTAACAATCATGCGACTGCAGGAAAAAGAGAGGTTCTTCTTTCATTGCTTCCGTTTTCTGGTCCATCTTTTCAAGCTCTTCTCAGCAGCCACGTGGGCTAGCAATACCCTTTTTAATTTCATAACTGAAAGGCGGTGAGATTCCTCACCGAATTCCCTGACTGCAGAAGCTGTGGCTTTAAGGAAGACACGAAGCAGAACAAAACGTATGACAAAATCATGAGGGTTGGCAACCCTGCCTGCCGTTCCTGCTTGCTTACCACAACTCAGTTCGCAACATCCTTTTGCGGTGGCCCTTCGTGCGTTTATGCCCAGCACTGCCAGCCCAGTGTCTGTCTCCGCTGAACGGCAGCATAAGAGGGCTGATAGCTCTGTCCTCGCAGGAGGGCAGCAACTCCAAGCCAGGCGTGCCGGTGACCCTCAGAAGCCCTCATTTACATCCACCTGTTTGCAACCGGGTGGAGGCAGACCCTGGACTAGGCTGAACGAGATGCTGGACTGGAACGGCCAGAGCAGCTGCTGCAATGCAGAAATTCAGCTTAGCACAGTCTTCGCCGTGTGACTGCAGGGCAGCGATGTAGATGGTCAAACATGGCGGAGGAGTGCACAGTCAGACGATTGAGGGCGTGGACCATAGCACCTTGCTGCTCTCGGTGTTCAGCCATCGGACGGCTGCATCCATCTCGGTATGGACTTGTGACTGTAATACAGAGCTGCACGCTTCAAAGATAAGCGTGTTACCCTCTCTAGCCTTCAGTCAGGAAAGCACTTGCATAAATACTTCCCTGAATCAGGGCCTATTTCCCCACAAGGCACCTTTGACCTAGTATCACGGTTTTAAATACACATACAAGTTAACACGCACAGGAATGTAATGCTGGCCCATTCTATTTTTGTGGGCACGAGTGGACTGAAGGAGGGAAAACTCTCAGTGAAGGAAGATTTCAGGATGCAAGACAACATGTGGCGTGAGCAAACAAGAAAACGGGGCTTTTTGTTTAGGTTCAAAAGGAAACCACTGGGTAAGGGTTAGTTTAGGCCTTAAAGCATGAGGGTTGTGATCCCTTTCAGAACACTTGTTATTAAAAAATAACATTATTGGAAGTCTGAATTCCCTTGTTAGTCACACAAACTTCTCGTCCTTTTCTGGCTCCTGTTAAGCTCTTAGGGCACGTCTACATGGCAATAAAAAGCCCCAAGTATTGAGTCTCAGAGCCAAGGTCAATTGTCTGACACTTGCACGGCTCAGGCTGCGGGGCTAAAAATAGTAGAGTTGATGCTCGGGCTGGAGCCCAAGCCCTGGGATCTTTCCCCCTTGCAGGATATCAGAGCCCAGGCTCCCGCCCACGCCTGAATATCTACATCACAATTTTGGGGCTCGTGAGCCCGAGTCAGCTGAACTGGGAGTGGGACGGCTCTGACGCCGTCTCAGGGCCGCCTCCATTAACAAGGCCTTCAGACAGGTATCTTGGTCCTTTTGTGTCCCAGGTCTGAACGCCTTGCAGATGCAGCACTTGTCCTTTCGATGAGACTCCCCTAGGCACTTTAAACAGTCTTTGTGGGGGTCACTAATCAGGAAGGCCTTCCCGCAGGAGTTACGAGACTTAAAGCCCGGCGATCAGGACATACCCCGACACTGGGTGGCGGTCCCTGACGAGACTACCTTATCTGCTATTACAACAGTAACAACTATCTAACAACTACGTAACAAGTACTTATAGAAACAAAGGCTACAGCTAAGAGGCACTTACCGAAGCAAGCAAGAATGCAGTTCCAGTAAGGGTCAGAGGCGGAAAGAAGGAACTGAGGGGGTATAGGGTCAGCAGCGCCTCATTATACCACGGCTTGTGCACGGTACTCCAGGGGGTGCCAAAGCCGGCCCTATGGATCTGCTAAGGGGAAAAATTTTCCGGTAACCGTGCACGGGGCACACACACACCTACAAAGGAATGAACGTGAGCAACACATCTCGCAGAACAACAGTTACAAGGTAAGTAACCATCTTTTCTCAGCCTGCCAATGCCGGGATGTTTACGTAGAAGAGGATGGAAGAACAAAAGCAGGATTTCAATGGTGTTTACAAAGGACTTCAGACAAAATCATTAACTTTTCACACCAGCTTAGGATCTTAAAGGGGCGCGAGCTGAAACGCCTGTGAGTGGAGTGTGTGGTGCTCATTAGAATTATGGGCACGTTTGAATCTGTGTTATAATCTGTGGTGTTTTTGCACAGAATTAAATCTTTTGATATTAAATGCTCTCTATTAGCAAGCACACAAGACATGTCAGCTGCAAGATGCATCCGCTTGAGCGATTCAAGCTCTGAATAAGACAGCTGGTTCTCTGGTGATTAGGGTGACATGGAGCATTTAATGTTGACCCTCAAAACATCTCGCTTCCCCCTCAGATATGTTTCCTTAGGATCTCGCAGTGTTGGTGGAGAAGAGACAGGCCTGGACTGGAATGAATTTAAAAAGGATTCTGTATCGAGGCCGCTGGACACAGCCAGACCTTTCCATGTTCTCTCTGGCTCTCCTACTTTCAAGGGGACTAAAACAGCCAGTGCTGCCTTTAGTCACAAGCAGGGTCTCCCTAAGTCCAGGCCTGGAGTGAGTGCCCGTGGAAGGGACTGATGACCGCACTCTAGGATCTGGTTGTCCTCTCGTTGCATACAGATCCGGACAGGCTGTCTGATATGTGTTATGGAGTTGTGACCACTGCAGAACACACTTAAAATTGTGGCCTTTGCCTTTGACCAGTCCAGAAGCCACTATGAAGTTGGAGAACTTCAGAGGGATGGAACAGAATGAAAGGGTGCCGTCAATTCTGACAAAGATCTGATTAGCTCAGAATGCAGTTGCTGATTTAGTACCACTGGCCATCGGGAGCACATCAGGCCATTGATCTCTCTCCTTCACTGCCTACCCACCGAACAGAGTCAGATTCAAGGTGTCAGTCGGGATCGTCAAAGCCCTCTAGCTTTGGCTCAAGGTCCTGAGAGGGACCTTGCACCACTGCTGTGTCTCTGAGGAACAATGAAACGTGTCTCCACAAGGGTGAGATTCACAGGCATGGAGAGACGAAACTTTCTCAGCATCTGGCCTAAAACTGCAGAACTCACTTCTTCAGGAGACTGGAATGAACATGGACTTTACTGCTTCGACTCAGTTTCCCCATGATACAACCAAATAGGGAGTGATGGTGGAGGAAGGCATCTTCCAGATGCAACTGACGGTGACACACAAGTGTTTTCACCCTGCCTGTAGTTATGGGGGAAGGTCAGAGATTTCACATCTCCACTGTGACGACTTGGAAAGTTTTGACTCGTAGATGACCTCTTGATGTTGGACAGCTGGACTGAAATCACGCTGCCTCCCATTGGAGTTTTGGGTATCTATCACCCCATCTTCATGAGCAAGACTGGTCAGATCATGGCACTACCAGGTTCCATGGACTCAGGATCCGGGGACCATTTGAGTCTGACTTGGCTTCGTTGATAGAGTTTTGGGATTTACCCATCAGATGGACCTTTGTAAAAACCCTTGGGGGAGAGCTTGGTTCTGTTACTGATGAAGTTATTTAATGCCTCCCTTTTGTTAAGGCAGGGTGCCCTCTATTCCATGAATGGCTAGTCTTGACACTAACAAACCCACCAATGTCCAGGATGTCTTGAGCCTCCCTCGGTGGGGAAGGTTATTAAGATCATTAGTAGCAGGTCTACACGAGCATCCTTTAAACTCCCCCCGTTTCCTTGTTCCTTGTAAGTTTAGTCTCACTGTAGCGTGGAGACTGCAGTGGACTTTTGGTTCCCTTGTCAGTGAACAAAGGTCAGCCATTCATGTTCATTTTCTCAGATGGTTCAGTAGTTCTTGATGTGCTTGACCATGAGGACTCACCCAGAAGTGGACGAGATTGCTTTATAGTAGAATTTGCTCATCCCACTCAGTTTCCCTCTCAATCACTTATCTCCTCTGAGGATTCTCTCATGGGGTTCCCTCCCTCACGCTTTCTGAGGAGTGTCAGGCTGCTGGGGAGAACCGATGGTTCGATATTTGGGCTGCAGCAGCATCTCTTTGCTGACGATACTCTGCTCCGTTTGTCCTAGAACCTGGAATCTACCCTCTACTTGCTTTACCCAGAGCCCTTTGATGAAAGTTGGGTGAATTGAGCTTGACCCAGACAACCGAGGTGATGCTGGAAGGAAGGGGGCAAAAGTCTGGAGGTGCTGAGAGGCTGGGACTGATCTTCCTATAAAGAGGGGTACAGCAGGCCTTCATCTCAGCAGCTTGCAACCTTCAGGTCTTAGTGGATCCATCAGTGCTCTTGGACTCCATAGATGGCTCATGATATTACTGCATGGTCCTTCCTCACCGATGTGGACCTTACCACAAATATCCACTTCCAGGCTGGCCTGTTGTAATAAGCCTTCTTGGAGCTACCTTTGAAAGCCTGTTTGACTTAAGGCCCAATTCAGCAAGGTGTCAAGTCCCTTCAGATCCCATCGATTTCAATGATCTCTATGGGTGCTCAGCGCCTTGCAGGATAAAGCCCCTGGTGGAGAATGGAGCTGTCTGATTATTAAATGGGCCAGGACGACACAGGCATAACATGCCGGTGCTCTGTGTTCTGCACTGGCTTCCTAGTGACCTTCAGGGGCAATTCAAATGGTCTTGTCTACACAATGGCGCTGGTCCCTGATAGCTGCAAGACACTTTTATACCCCACTGAGGTAGTAACAGACTGCTGGAGGGCTTTTTGCTATCTGCCCTGATAGCTGAACCCCAGAAGCCAGGCCACAGGGCATTCTCAGAGGGGAGCCCATCCTTGGACCTCTCCAATGCCTGAGTCCGGTTCCCTTTAAGAAGCTGTGCAAGATACATCAATAAGCAGTATTGAATCGACAAGGAATGGCAGCTAGAGTGAGGCTCTGCCTTGTTTTGTAGCTGGCTCAGTCAAGCTATTTGAAGCTTGTCTCTTTAATGACCAAACCGCATGCAATAGGGAGTTTTGTGCATTAATATAGATAGAAATATGAGCAAAGCTAGCACTGGTAATTATACTAAGAATTACAGGAGCTACCTAACCCTCATGGTTCAGGGCATAATCAAATCACCAGGTGGGGTCAGGAAGAAATTTCCCCTTCATGGGAAAGCATTGCAAAACTAAGCATATCACTAAGGGTTTGTGCTTTCCACCAAAAACATGGATTTGGGTGTTACTAATTGCCTAACCTGTTGGCCCCATTGGTCTGGTCTAAAATCATTGCTCTGGTTGGGTCTGTGTTAGTAAGTCTTTTCTAATTCTGCTCCAGCAAACTGTTTTTGACGTGTTTGTTTCTCATGAAGAGAAAGTCTGGGCTGAAATACAGTCAAACCCAAGCACGTGGGCTCTGTGTTTTACTGGCAATTGAGAGTGTACCAGAAGCAGCCGGATGATAACTGACTTGAAGGGTTTTCTATATTTCGGGACCAAAGTTTTGCCTTAACTAGAAGTGACACGGAGAGCAGGGCCTCTGTCTCAGGCTGTTACGTCTCTGCTGGCAGCCCTGGAGGTTGGTAGGAGAGAATTCACAACTCTCGCTCTGTCAGGTAATCTCTTCTGGCCTGCTTGCCTCCGGTGTGGGAAGGGAGAAAGAGCTCAAATGCTTGTGCACCACTGCGTCCTCTTGCACCAATTGGAACGACGTTGTCATGGAAACGTCATAAGCAAGTTCACATCCCCCTTGAGGGCGTCCAACCTCTTTGCAATTGCACAGCCATTTCCACTGCGGTGTGCTCGTGGCTGGGCGTGTGACAGTCTCGCTGCGTGAAATAGTTCTGGTGTTGAATGTGGGAAGCAATGTTTGCCGGTGCAGAGGAGCCCTCACCCAAGGACATGGAGCTAGATTTATTTCCGATGTATCTGACTCCAGGGGCGTTTGCACGGAAGATGACGTTGGCCAAAGGAGTTGAGGCCAAGACAGTGCACCTCTAAAGCTCCCTTTTCTTTAGCGCATAATACAATGAAGGGTGCTGTAAGCGGCAGTTTCATTGGATGGTGGGATGAGCGTCTTGGCTGTGCGTTATATACCAGTGGGAAAGCTTATGACAGGCATCTTTACACTTGCATCTGAGCAGGGATTGGGTGACCGTAGGCTGCTTAATGGTAGTGTATTTGGGGCAAAACTTCTGCTAGGGTTGGACCCAGTGATGTGGCAGTGAGCATTCTCACACCATGGTTGCAGGTATTTCCCCAAATTTGATAAAAAGACAGTGTATGTCTTATCTCCTGCCCCAACGAGGTGCCGTAGCA
The DNA here is from genome assembly GCA_007922155.1 of Mesoclemmys tuberculata. Taxonomy (NCBI): domain Eukaryota; kingdom Metazoa; phylum Chordata; order Testudines; family Chelidae; genus Mesoclemmys; species Mesoclemmys tuberculata. The sequence goes on along the minus strand of ML675631.1, from coordinate 149,649 downwards.
AATCTACAGCCTTCCTAATGGTGCGTAGCAGGGGATTGAACAGGAATTGTTTTTGAGGTAGTTCTCCCTTCTCTCTTCTGTTTTACTTCCTGCCAAATAAACAGCATCACTGTCGCCACGTCCCTGGCAGAGGACACATCTATGTTGTCTCGAATAGAATTAGAACCTTTTCTTTTTTTTTTTTTTTTTAATTTCAGTGGGCGTGGGGAAAGTGGACAGTAAACGGCTGAATTGGAACCGTGTGTTGTTTGCTCACCGCTGTAGCATCAGGGCCTGGCTGTTACTAGGTGAAATTCACCGCCGTGCAGAGGGCCAGCACACAGCCCGTGGACTCCCTCGCGGGGTCCCAAACTTTGGGCTTCAGCGTGAGCCTGAACAGCTACACATTGCAATTTTACAACCCCGCAAGCCAGAGTCAGCTGTTTAATTGCAGTGTAGACATACCCCTTGGGCCACTGTAGGCCCTATGTTGACAGCTTAAGTGATATTTAAGCAATTTGTTGGCTTTCTGCTCCCGGTGACTTTTGCCCCCTGTGAATAAAATGGATGGTATTTGCTCAGTCCAGTCAATAGCAGGGAACATTGGGGGAGATGTGGACTGTCTAGCTCAGTGGATTGCTAATGGGATATGGAGAAGCGCAGTATGTAAGTTACCAAGTTTGGTTTGTCTGGATTTTGGCTCCTGTTGCTTCTTGCACCCTTTGAGTTTCATGTTAAGAAAATCTGAATTTTGAACTCCCTGTGGTGAAGGAAAAACTCACACACTGAAATTGGGCAAGTTTTGTTAATTGTAATTGCTAGCTCTTCTCATCTGTATAGCTCAAGGCATTTTATACAGGAGGCGCTTTATACAGATGAGGAAACTGAGTCACGGAGTGGCAATGTGATTTTCCCAAGGGCACCCAGTAGGCCAGTTGCAGCGCTGGGACTAAAACTCAAGTATCTGGCATCTAAGTCCAGTGCACTATCCAGTGAGCCACATTGCCTCCCTGCAGCAATTGAACACTGCACCGCATAGAGGATCCCAGGGGCTCACAAGAGTTGGTTTCACCCAGTTGGATCCTCTGATATCTAATATTTATGATATCTAATATTTATTCAGGTATCTAATACTTATGTCCACTTAATGAAGATTAAACAACCATGGCTCTTCCCTGTTTGTCTCAATGGGACAAACACAGGCAGCGATGGCAATGAGCCATACAAAAGGTAGGGAAGAAGGTGAGAGTGAATAAAGCTCACGTGAACTGTAGTAAGTTTCATATGAGACTTGGGACCGGTTGTGCAAAGGTGCATTTGGCACGCCTGGAAACCAGACCAGCTTCTAGGTGGGTGACCCCTGGGAACTAGACAATTCTTTGAAGTCGGGAGATGGGGGTGGTAGAGGGCCCTCACCCAGGGATGGCTTCAGACTCTGGACTTTCCTCCTGATGAGTCAGCCGTTGTCAGTGGAGATGGGGATAGGCTGAGCGAATGTCCGGAGGGTCATTGAGGAAACCATAAGGGAGCTGGCTGGGTGGGCGACCAGTGACCACGAGGGATGTTGGCTTGAGACTGTTCCTGGTGGAAGGGTGGTTGCTGGAATATAAGGCAACTAGAAGGAGATTGAGTCTCCTAGAGAACGAGGGAGAGGAAGGTCTGAGGAGGGGCGTAAGGGGCCTAAGGCCCTCAGTGCAGTTGATTGCTGGAGGATGGATATAACGTGATGGGATGTTGGATCGGGAGACTCTGGCTAAAATTTTCTAAAATAGGAGCCTAATGTCAGGCTGTACAGTCCATGTTCAGGCACCTCCGGGTGGGGTTTGCAAAGTGATGTAGGAGCACAAGTCCCATTGAAAGTGACTCTCATTGAAAATCAATGGAGCCTTATGCTCCTAAATCACTTAGGCTCTTGACTTGCCTGCATCATTCTGGGAAAGGCATCTGATAGCTCTCAGCACTGCATTCCCCCAGGCACGTGGGTTGGGGATGTGTTCATGGTAGCCCTTTCCTCTCTCCATAGAGCAAGTCTTTGTGGGGGAATGCCTGGAGCTGGGAGAAGCCTGGAGCCCACAAGAACCTATAGCCTTCCCTTCCCCCCCCAACGCCACATCTGATTTCACTGTCCGCTCTGTCTCCCCAGCAATACTTCATCCTCCTGATCATCACGGACGGCGTCATCAGCGACATGGACGAGACGAGACACGCTGTGGTGCAGGCCTCCAAGCTGCCCATGTCCATCATCATCGTAGGGGTGGGCAATGCAGACTTTGCGGCCATGGAGTTCCTGGATGGGGATAATCGCATGCTCCGGTCGTACACCGGCGAGGAAGCTCTGCGGGACATTGTGCAGTTCGTGCCCTTCCGCGAATTCCGCAGCGTAAGTGCAGGAGGCTTTGCGGTGCCGGACAGACAGACACGGTCCGTTTCCAGCAGGGTGTATGTCAGCCACAGAAACCCATGAGCTCGCAAGTGTAGACACGGCCTTAGTCTGCATGGCTCTGCCAGTGGCGCTCCCATCTCAGAGTCAGTGCGTGTGCATTCAACAGCCTGAGCGTTCAAGTCCCACCCGCTAGACGTGGAGTCCTGCCCAGTTCTCACACGGTGGCACTGCTGCCCATGAGACATTATCCAAGGGGACACGACTGGCATTTTCAGGACTGCCAGCGAAGTCACAGACCAGATAAATGCTCTTGCATCTGAAAAGAGAACAGTCGCCGAAGCTGGGCGTCTGCCTGCGTAAGGTGGGTACTCTCCCCGTTTGGCCGGCTGGAGCAAAGTGAGTTTAAGTGACGCTGCCCAAGTTCACAAAGCAGCTTGATGGCAGAGCTGGGGCTATAACCCAGAATCCCTGACACCCACTCCTGGGCCCTAACCCTTAGGCAATTCTTCCCCATCACCACTGAAGCTTTTTTCAGGTTCCAAAAGGGTTAACCTGAAGTTCTTGCTGTCTAGGTAGTGATCCCATACTGGGAGGATAGCCCCGGTGTCTTGGCCAGCCTTCCTTCTCTCATCAGACAGCTGCTGTGTGAGAGAGTGACTGTTTAGTGAGTGGAGAATGCCTACGCAGCCACCGCAGTGTAGCTCTGACTCAACACTCTAAGTGCTTCGGGAGCCGGGGAGAAAGAGAGGCAGGATACCAAGGTGCATTCTCTAACCCATCAGCCCTGCTGGCTCCCATTGTAGTGGTGAGTGGGTGTGATCGGAAGCCAGCGTGGCAACCCTTCTCTTCTCTACCAGCACCTGGGCTTGCAAGAAAACCTGGTAACCATAGGTGGGCCTACACCCACCCTTGTAATTGTAGATGGGCCTTAACACTGGTCCAGTGACCCACTGAGGCAGCTGCTGGGGACATGTGACTGCAATAAATCATTTGGCCCGTTTGTACTTTTTTACGCAGGCACCTAAAGAAACTTTGGCCAAAGCAGTGTTGGCAGAACTCCCCCAGCAAGTCGTTCAGTATTTCAAGCATCGAAATCTGCCTCCCGCGAGCTCGGAGCCAGCGTAGCACTGGTGCATTGGTGTCGTCTGCATGTTGCCGATCCCCGTCGATTTCCGGAGGGTGCATGTCTCACATGCTTGGAAACCTTTGTCCTCTTTTAATTTAATGATTTGATTTCATCCAGAACTCTCAAAGTCATCCCGGAGAAGCAGCTCAATTCGCTTTGTACGTTCCTGGGCCAGGATAGCGGGCATGGGCTGAACGGAGACGTCTCCTGCCTTCCTCCAGTCACTTTTAAGTATTTAATGTACTTTGTATAATTTTAGTGGAACAGGATTACAATTTTTACAGAAGAGAACTTGCTTTTTCCAAGCAACAAAATGCTTAATATCTAATTATCCACTACTGTGTACAGGTCACGTATCCGTGTTGTACCCGTAACCCTCATGCTCTACAGTCATTTTTATACTGTGTACATGTTATATTTGTTATACTCAGGTTAATAAAGAAACTCAGATATTTAAAACCCAAGCCTGGGTCTGTTGTTTGGGTCCAATGCAGAAAGGCCTTTTAGCACCCTCTACAGCATTTAATGTTCTGCCTTGTTCTGTAGGAGTAATTGTGTGAACATCTTATTCCTCCTTTGGCAAGAACGTTCCCTGGTTCGGTTACACCACTGCCTGTATCTCGGCACCGCAGCACACTGACATCTCTACGAGGCCATCCCACCTGGCTCTGGTCCTCGTTGTGGAAAACCTTGATTCTGTGAAGTAACTCAGAGACTGTGGTGCGAGGAATGGGATGGAAGGGGTCCCCTTGCACCCTTCTACCATATTCAGGCTACTCCATGGGGAAGTGTCTGATATTAAACCAATTACTAGACTTGATCTAGGCCAAAAGGTCTCATAGGGGCAATAACGCCAGTGATGTGGCACCACAAAGTGTCGCCATGGCTTATTTGGCAGCTCTTTCATGCCCGGGGCCAAAGGTTTGCAGGGCTCCCCCAGGAGCCGTTCCGCATCCCCCGCGACGATGCTGGGGGAGCAGGCTCTGGCTCGGTTAGGGGACTTCTGCTGAGCCATTCCACCTCGCTGCCTGTCGGTGAATGTCTGTACCGGGGTGAAGAAGCAGTGTAACGGTTCAGACAGATCGGGACCTGACCCCCTGCGTTAGGGCAGCGGGAGATAAAACAGTCCCTTGAGCGCATACCGCGACTGTCTACACAATTGCTGCGCTCTTGGTAGCTACCCTTTTGCTTCGGGAAAATGGTCTTTCCTGCACAGCACGCTGGAGGGCCAGGGGCTATTTTTATTATAAGCGGGCAGGTATTGTTAAAGAGTTTGGAGCCGGTAAAATACCACCTGCAACAGCCGTAGACTCTGCTCATAAGACCAACGTGTAGCACCAGCGTAACAATGGCCTCCAAGCGAATGGCAGCCCACACGCCCATTGCACACGCTGCTCTCATTTAACTGGCCGGCCAGTCTCACTGAATGATAGGGCCTTCGCCCTAGGCTCTGCTGCCTGGCCCCGCCCCGCAGGAACCTAAAGGGACTGGCGTGCCAGAGGCCATTTCCTCTTTCCAAAGCAGCAGCCAGACCTGTGGCAGGCGAGCGTGTCTGGCCAGTGCCATGCTCCAGCAGCAACGACGCCACCCTGGGCGGTGGCAGATACAAATGGGAGGGGAGCCAGGCGTGGCAGGCTCCAGGCTCTTTCCATTCTCACTCTGCTGTGCTTCTTTGGCCCCCAGGTTCCTCGGGCCACACCCTGGATTCTGCTTTGGTGAGTCTCATTCAAAATTACTTACGGGTGGTTACCTGGCTGAAGCTACAAGTACCAGTAGCATTGCGAGCCCGGGTGTCCTGAGTCAAGAAATGCTCACTGCCAGCACCTATGGTAGCTACTGAGGGGTCCTTGAGCTAACGAGCAGGCACTTACTGTCTGCAGTTGGGACAAGAAGGCTGGGCCAGTGGTTAAGCCACACGATGAGGATTTGGAAGACGTGCTCTGCTATAGCAGTTGTGTGTGACCCTGGGCAAGTCCCTTAGTTGTTCAGTGCCTCAGCTCCCAGCTATACAATGGGGCTAATAGCACTGGCTGCATCACACGGCTGTGCAGCTAAATGCACTGTAGCTGGGGAGGTGCTCAGCTGCTACAGCGAATTGTGGTTATCTCTAGGTGTTTTCCTGCGGTCCTGGCTGTGCACAACTTCCTGTGCTTTGGGGCACGACCCGCTTTACCATTTGTCTATTAAATTGGTTTGGCAAGATGCACCCTTCTGACTTTCACAACTCCGTGCCCATCCCTTCCTGAAGGGGGAAGCACCTGTGCGTAATTGGACTCGGGTGGCTCGCCTTCTTGGGCTTCGTATGAGACTGTGTGTTTTGTTTTCTTGGACCTCTTGTGCTTATGCGGGCGTGTCTGCGGGGGGCTTGAGCGAGATTTGTATTTAGTGATTCTGTAACCAAAGCCACTTGCTTGATGCCGCAGTTTATCCTTTACTGGCATCCCAAAGGTCAGGTTATGCAGATCTGCAAGTCCCTTGGGAAGCGATCTTTGCAGGGCAGAAGGCCTAGTGGATAGAGCACTGGCTGCGGGACTCAAGAGATCTGTAAAATGGGGATAGTGACGCTGCCATCCTTTGTAAAGTGCGTTGAGAACTACTCCTGCAAACTACAGCATAAGAGTTAGGTGGTGGTAGCATTCGAGTTATTTATTTAGACATAGCAGATGCACCTAGCGGCTCCAACCTAGATCAGGGTCCCATGGTGCTGTCTTGTACAGCCCCATCGTAAGAGACAGCCCCTGTCCTGGAGAGCTGACAATCAAAAGAGCCACTGGAACACCCCTTCTGCTCCATGTTTTCCTTGAAGACAGAGCTGGTGTGCTGGGTCACACCTTGCCCTCTCACTCTCTCCATGCCGTGGAAACAAGAGTGCCTTTCCCATCATATTTTATGTTCGCCAAACTCCAGCTGCTTTCCCAGTAAACACCTCGTGTGCCAGAGCGTGCAGTTATTCCCATGGCAACTTCTCCGATAGGGACTAAGACCTCATTCCTCAAAGACACTTAGGCTCCTAATTTCCATTGATTTTGATGGAAATTGGAAACCTAACTACCTTTGAGGGATCTGGCCCTGAGAGCTTACTTCATTAGGCCTTTCATTAATGAACACGATGTAGCCCCTAAATTAGCAAGCAGGTTGTGCGTAATGGCTGGACTAACCGGGGAGGATATTGAGATGTTGCCTTATTCTGCAATTTTCTTTCGTGTCTAAATGCGACCTTAATGTTCAGCTCTGCTCTGAAAGGTGACCGTGTAAAACGGTTGCTGTTGCATTCAACAGCTCTGCTCCGTGTCCACTCACAGCTGCGGATCTCGGTGTGTAAAACTGGATTTTTGCTGGGTTTTTTTTTCTTTACTCATTTGCCCTGCAGAGCCACCCCAGCCACAGGGGAGTGAGCTGGCGTCATGCCTTCTTGTGCTTTAACAGACCTGTTTAAGTTCCAACCAATTATACCAGGGCTACTGGGTTAAAGGTGGGGGGAGCAGGGGGTCACAGAGGTGTAACTGAAGACCTAAGATGGCCTGCAGCGACTCAAATGCTGCTGAAGATGCACAAGAAGGAAGGAAACCAGCTTGACTCTGGGATCCCAAGTCAAGCTGGCAGGTTTGCTAGCTGGGGGGAAAAACACCCTTTGTAACTTTGAACGGTGTATCTCTGGTACTGAAATAACTGACACCCATTAAAGAGGCAACCCCCACACAGGGCCTCTCTGACCAAGCCGAGGTCCTCAGTAGAGCTGCATTTCAACTGCACTTTAGGTCCAAATTATGACTAGACAGGTTCCTTCACTTCCCAACAGCCAGAGGGATCTTCACTCCTCCCCAGTCTAGGGCCCCGCCTGAACCCCTGAAAACTGGACCAAAGTCACCATCTGCGGCCAGTGGAGTTAGGGGGCTGAATTGGGCCCTGCTGAGGTTATTTTTGTTCTGGCTTTGGCTGCCCTTAGTTGCCTTTCTCCAGTTAGAGTCCATGCACATGACTCCTTCCTGCATGTGCTACTGAGGGCCCCATAAGGAACGTGACAGCCACCCACACAGAACCCGCCTCCCCCCTGCTTGGGATCCCGAAGTGGTGATGGCATCTTGGAGTGGGAGAAGCAGCAGACTCGAGGATCTTGCAGTTCAGACCATGCTGCCTTATTGAATGTGGCAGATGAATTAAGCATTCGTCACTTCGATTTGATAAACAAGCCTCTGGCGCCATCGGAGATGGCTGCAGGCTAATTTAGAAAACATGCCCAGAGAGACTCCTTTGCTGCCAACGTAGTGAAAACAAGGAGTGCCTTCCATCTAGCCTTGGCTTTTCTCTGATGAGTAACGGGAACCAGGTGTCAGTGTAAAGCGTCTGGCCTTAGATCTATGTCAGATTCCGAGCAGGGCTAGGAGAAGACCACATTGACCCAAGTGCCTTTCAAAATGACACAAGCAGCCAGACGCATCAGTTCTCCACCCACCATCCCCCGCCCCAGCCATCAGCCGTGGGATAACCACGCTGCACCCCCTGATCCTCTAGCAAAGACCTTGGGATTGCATAGCGATTGCCATTATCAGCATAGCAGAGAGAGGCGTAATCCAACCTTTAGCCTACAGCAACAAAGAGACGCATGCAGTCTTTAACCTGCAACCCCCATCCTGACTGGTGCGTTGGGATGCTACTAGAAGAGAACAGCTTAATAATAAAGGGGAATTAGATGGAATGTAATAAGACTATGATCATGCTTTTTCAAGCCCCAACGTCACAGTTTTGTATAGCAATATAGTCCGTAACAGACATGTTCGCATAATCTTAGCACTGACTGAAATTCCTAGGTGGTCTGCAATCGTTTTATTTATATAAAAACGCTTTGGAACAAAATTACAGATAGGCATTTTGACAAACCGCTCAACCTCAAACACAAGCCCGCAGCCATCTCGTCCCCATAAATCGGTAATTGTACACTTTTCCAATAACTGACATTTATTCTATAGCACCAGCAATAGGTGTTTTGCCAGCTCCGCCTGTGTCTGAAGTGACAAACATGTCCCATTTGGATGCTTCCTTTAAAAGACAACACTTAGCTACCAAAATCAAGAAGAAGAAAGAAATGTGAAAGCAGCATCAATCCATGAGTTAAGGGTTTTTTTTGTGCGTGTTGGAATGAGGTATACATTCGGATATACTTGATAAGAATGTTTATTACATGAGCAAGGGCTGAGTGCCGGCCTTCAACTACTCATTTCCTAGTTTTTCCCCTCCTGAATAGTGCAGTAAGTTACTATGCTGTCACGTAGCAACTGTAACACTGTGATTTGGTGGGCAGCACCTGTTATGAGACGGTTTGACTTGTTTTAGTGTGCCTGCAGGGACTTTAGATGCCATGGCATGGGACATCATAAGGGTGGCAGCTCTAGGGCCATTCTGCACACAAGGGCCCTGATTCAGCAAAGTACTTACGCTTTGTGCTATGCATCCCGCAGGAGGTGGCTCGGAAGCCAACTTCACCAAACTAGAGATGCGATGCCATTGCTAGTGTCAGGGGGAGCTTTGGGTAGTCCAGAGCCATTTCCCCGCTATGCTGGCATCACAGGGAAAGGGGGCTTGGCTGGGTTCTCTCTAGGCCACCTGTGTGGTGCCTGACATAATTTAGAGCCATTTTCAGAGCTGGTGAATGGGCTGCACTGAGCTGTTTTCACGACCCCCCACGGTCCAGCTAGGATCAGACCCATACTGTGTTTAGCTCTGTTGTATGATTTCTCTTTGTACGTGCTGGGTACTTTTGGAGCGTTGGCACTCCCCTTTCCCTCGCCGTCCCTAGCCAGTTGGCTTTAGGAATCAGCTTGTTCATTTTAAATCAAACCCTGACTGCAATTCTCTTGTGCTGCCTGGCAAGATTAAGTCAATTTCACAGATTAACATTTAAATTAGATTGCATACGTGAGTCTGAAGCATTGCACTTGCTTGTCATTTATCCTTTGGCAAGGATTGTGGCTAAACTTAATCTGCCTCAGAGTGGGAAGAATTTTGGGTTTCCCTGTCACTGGTTTTTTATCTGCTAGAAACTTCTAAGTGATGAAAGATCTGTGCCAGTTGGGTCAAATTGGATTTGGCTGCATCTAGCTAATGGGAACCATGTTCTCTGAGAGTTCTCTTGAGCTGTTGATCAATAAAATATCTTCAGCACTAATTACTGCTTTGTTCGGTTATTAACTAGATTAACATCCTCAAAGATAGATTGTAAAACTTGAATGAGAATCATTGACAAGTAATCCTCAAATCAGACTCTAGAAGACTTTTTTTTTCTCCCTTTAGCTAAATTGCTTGTATTGGAAGCTTCCTGTGTCTCTTTGCTGCCCCCATGAGTAAATACAGTTACTAGCTTGAATGAACATTAGTTCTAGCTTTCCTCATCATCTCTCAACTCTAGAGTTGCCAGCATGTCAGCTGCTCCTTCAGAATGCTGCCATTTTAACGCAGAAGCATTGCTCAACTATTCGGGTGCGACTTTGTTAGCACAATTTATTGCCTCTCACTTGCGATAAAAATCAGAATTGATTTTTAAATACTGCTCTTATTAAAGTGCAGGGCTTAGCCCTGGTCTACACTTATCTGGCAATTCGGCAGCAGTCGACGGGAGGGACACAAGCTACGCAGAGCAGCTTGCGTCACTCCCGTCGACTGCTGTGCTTCCCTTCTGCACACCGTCTTCACTGCACTGCGCTGACGGGAACCGCGTTCCCATCAATGCAGCGCTACACCACTTGAGGGGATGGATTTACTGCGTCGACTTCCTGGTTGATTGAGTGGGCCTACACTGACCGCTCAGTTGATCCAGAAAGGTCGATCTGACGGCGGCGACTTTTCCCGCTGTCAGCATAGACATATCCTTAGCCCAGCTACGTAATTCTTGTACATTGATCCTTGCAAAAGATAAATCTTAATCAAACATTCAGCTCTTTCCCATCTTCCCAAATTTGGGAGAATAAGAGGTTACCTAATGGCTCTAAATCTTGTAAGTGGCTATTTATTTTAGACTAGGTTAAAACAACGCAAGAGTTCCCCCACCCACACTTTGGAGTGCTCAACTTACAGATTGCAATCTTACAGTTCAGGATCACAGTTTGTTCTTACAAAGGAAATTATGTATGTTGGCTGCATGCCTCTACGCTAGAAAGATTTCTTCACCGCTTGAGTCTTAAAATGAACACGAACAAATATTTTTTATTTTACTATTGCAGTCTTTTGATAGATTGGTCATGTGCTATGTAAAATCATAGCAGTGAGAAACTGGCATTTAAAAATAAAGTGTAGCAACTCAATTACTGGACTGATCCCATGATTTCAAATTTCCCTTAAATCAGCATTAGACCCAAGGCAAAGCATGTCAATTTCAGTTCCTTCTGCCTCCATCCTGAAGAGCTAACACTCACTGACAGATTAGCCAGCTCATTTTCTGCATGTTTGATTCCTCACCCCCGTATGCTGTTCCCCCAGCAAATCACTGGGTACATTTACAGAAGAAACATGCTGCTTTAAGGTATACTAAGGTACACAGACAGCTCTCCCCTCACCAGTAAATAACCTTCCCCTCTAACCATCTACTTGCACCAGTTCTTCTGAAGATTTTATGGAACCTATGAGGGGGACAGTATTTCAACCTAAAGTTGACTATTTTGTCAACTCGCAGCTGTGAGTGAAGACAGCATTCAAAAAGCAACCTGAGCATCTAGGAAGTTAGGCCCAACATCTGAGATTCTAAGACTGTGGGCCTGATTCGAAGCTACTTTAAGACATCCCTCTCTTGGAGGAAAGCGGCTAGTCACCACGTTTATTAGTCTACAAATCGAAAGGATCCACAGTCATAAGCAGAAGCGGGCGAACATTTGATCCTTAACAGCCAGTGTCCATAAACACTTTCCAGTGGGGATTCTTTAACAATTGACGTTTGGCTTGTTCTGACACAGACAAAGCCAAGCATTGAGTCATCATCCAGCTGAGAAAGACAAATCATTTGTATACACTTAATCTGTATATGTACCTGAACAACTCCATCTCCTGTATGTTTAGATACCTTTGAAGGATAGCACTCATCTGGACTCAGAAAGTTAAGCCTTATCCTACCATTGACAGAGGCAGAAGTTTGAAAAGCTGAATAATTTTGCTTTGATAAAAGGAGTCCTGTGGGAGGACAGTTGGTTTCCACAAATGACAAGACTTGATTTTTCTGAAGTCTGCTCTCTGGGAAGAGATCTCTATTCAGGTTGAGGATCCTGTGTTGCTGCATCTTCTTATTTTGTATGGTGCTGGCATGTGCTGCTCTTTGATCTCATTAATGGTAAGCGGCTGGGCACAGTAGAAATTGCTTAATGGAACAGGCAGGACTTACCACTGAATTATGAATGGCAAAAGCCAAGATAAAAATGCATTCAGAATTTCTTTAATCATGTAACAAACTTCTTTACAGTGTCACGGCAATCTCCATTTCACCATCTGCTTGATTTTATTCTGCCCCCACTTCTCAGAAACAGAATAAAAAGTGACATTTTAAAACAGAACACATGGCCATTTTTACAAGATTTGGAGCTTCAGGTGAATGTGTTAGCCTTGTAAAAACTCATCTCTGATCACCCGGAAAATCTCTTTCCATAAAAGCTTTAAAAGATAGGGCTTTCTCCCACATCTTCCCCCTCCCCCCAATAACTTTGTTACAATAGCTGTATTTTCCCCTCAGTGTTTTAGAGGAAAAACCTATCAACCAGGCTCGGTACGCCCTTGAGCAATGGAAGTTTTGTGGGAGAGATATTTTTAATTGAATATTTTGGTATTATGTGAGGGTACTCAGAAAGTTAAACTTAAGAGGTTAGCTAGGAAGGGTATGCTCGAGGAAGAAAGGATGTATCTTTCACCCTCAAAGGCATAGGGTATCTTTCCAAGCTACATTAGTATGGATGGATTTTATGTTATGGACCATCAAAGAAACTGTTGCTACGAAAGACAGATGAGACTATCTTCCCAGTGGAGTTAATAGTGCCTTCACTATCTGAACTGGACTCAGAATCGCTGCTTCCCGAGTAGGCTCCAAGGCCCGGGAGGATACCAATGCACACAGCGGCTGAGGGGCAGTGGACTGCAGAGCCACTCATTGAGCTGCTCCCGAGTGGAACACACGAAGGCTTCTCTGAAAGACACATTAACAATTCATTACCGTCTTCAAAAAGCAGGAGCATGAGACAGATAGCTTTTAATCAGTGTATAAGCAGATGCCACTTGCACACTGTACAAGTTTACTTACCCAATATAGCTAAAGTAGCTTTGCTACAGTAAAACTTCCTACAGTCCGAAGGACTGGCGACCTGAGGCATGGGCTACGACGCACTAGGCAAATCCAGTCCTGTCCTATGACTGCAGCATTTCCTTCTAAGACCATCCATTTAATACATTCCATGAACACGCAATGGTTCTGCTTCATATATTTGACAAATTTTGCCATGTAATAACTTAGTTGGGAAAACAACTGACTAAATAATAAATGGAGGAAAGCGACGTCTCCAGCACTCCCCAGCTAGTTAGCTTTCAGGATGTTGGAAACACAGTTCATTCAACACGTGGAGTTTCAGAATATGCCTCGGGCTGTAGTTATGCAACTTGATCTGGCTTCCACTCTTGTGGTGGTGTCTAGGTAGAAAAAGCTATTCTCTCTTGGCAAGAACGGCCACAACAATTAAGACTGAAATTCAGCTTGATTCTACTTCCTTTTTTCTGGTTATCCATAACTTTCTCAAACACATTTGTCTCAGGATGAAGCTTCCTTAGGCAGTCCATTGCCCAAAACGTTAATAGCTCAGAAGGTATGAACAAAATCAGATGACCTCTGTACAGGAGTCACATTTTCCCCTGTTGGTTTGGATGACAAAACTAGTTCCCAGCTAGCTCAAGAATTGCTCAAGCAAGACATGTCTAACTTGGCTTCCTTTGTACATCTTAGTGAGATTTGAAATCAGGACAATTAGTATTTTAAAAACTTAAATTGACAATTTTATGCATGATTGAACTTTTGGCCCTTTCTTAAGCATAGTCCCCCCCCAGCATACTCCTGTGGGGAGCATCTCTTTCTACTGGTAAGGCCAGTGAAGCCTGTAAGCTCCAAAAAGCAAAGCACTTGCAAGTTTGGGTAACGATTAGTCTTAATAGCTGCTTGGCCTACAGTCTGCACATGAAGAGCTGCCAGGTCAAGTAGACTTTAGTATTGGCCCAGGACCAAGGGATTTTTAAGGATTTTTTTTTTGGTTTTTTGCTCACACTTGTGAGTTCCCGAACAGCATTAACAGTGTAGGATTTACCTCTTTAAAAACACCCTCACCCCCTAAACACAAAAAACCAAAAACTAGCAATAACACAATACCAAGCCGGTCAGGCAATCTCAAGCATTAGGCTACACTTACAAAAGTTAGCTCAACCACACTGCACATCCTTTCTGTAGTGATACCGTTTATGTAGACATGTAATGTGGTTGGTTGAACTTTGTGGGTGCAGCCTCAATTCCTGGAATTGCCCGGCTCCTTGAGTAGTTAGAATTTCACTGCTACCTCTTCATGAGCATTAAATTCACCATTACTAACAAGTGATGCTGCTCTTCCCATTTTGCACCAATGCTACCTTTTTTTTGGCAGTTGTGTTTATCATAGACACCGCTGGTTATAGTATAGCTAGTCTGGCTGTGTGATAGCTTTTTATATAGTTTTATTTAAAAAAAAAATCTGAAGTGAAACGGGACAAACTGCTAGGGACCGTAAGTTTCAACCCCCTCAAAACTGGGGCTGCTATCTGACTCTGCCCATGGATGGCCGTTATTCATACGAACACAAAATATCCCTTGGCTGTTTGGGGAGAACCCCACGGCCCTGACCAATGGCCCTCTGTAATCAAAGAATAGACCACCTTAGCAGGAGCCTTGTCTTAATTGAGATTGAATGCTTACAAGTGCCTAAATGGCTGCCAAGTTTGTCCTGCTCAGGGCAAAGGTATTTAGGTACCTACCTCTGGGACTTAAGCATCTAAATATCTGAGGCTTTGGGCTACCATAATTGCAATGACCATCTATTGTTTTGCAAAGCATTTGGAAATATTTGGAAGTAAGAGATGCTATTAAAAAAAAAATCTACATGCAACACAGTCTTCATCTTCAAACCTGGAGAATAAATGAGCCCTTATAGCAGATGTAACAATGGCAAATAAGTTACAGATTCAGATATAAAGCGCTGTACATATCAAACTTCAAGCCCAAAACGCACCTGGAGTCTTATCGTTGTCAGTGTCTAGTTTGAGTCTCTTCACGCTGTTACCACCTTCCGAACTGTAAGAGAAGGTGGAGTCACCTGGTTAGTCAGAAAACAGTCACATAAGAACTGCAAAAATCATAAAACTAGATCTGCCTTGAGTGCCCAGAACTCTAGCCAACCACTTAGATGAGTGCCACCGGTTCTAATTCTCCTGCAAATTGGGAAGGATCACTACAGGATCCTAGAAGGGCACCTGTAGATTATCCACACCTTCGGCATATTACTTACACCGCATTCCCCTCCTTTGCCAAGTTGGGGCGTAGAAATCCAGATCTAGGAATCAAAGCCAGGTCTTTTGTATGGGAACACAGCACTAGTCTGAGAGCTGCCCACCTAGCTGAGACTAT
This sequence comes from Mesoclemmys tuberculata, assembly GCA_007922155.1. Classification (NCBI taxonomy): domain Eukaryota; kingdom Metazoa; phylum Chordata; order Testudines; family Chelidae; genus Mesoclemmys; species Mesoclemmys tuberculata. Next base: position 134,499 of record ML675631.1, on the reverse strand, counting down.
TCATCTTAAAATATTTAAGAGTTGCGTCTCTTTATACTCAGGGACAGAATTCGTCTGATCAAAATAACAGAGCCCATCCTTTGTTCGCAGGCTTTTTCCTTCAGATCTAAAAGACGTGGCCCTTCTGTAGTTCTCCAAATGCTTCTATTTAGAAAAAACATTTGACAGCCATCTCTTCACTAGTCAACTAGGCATTGTTCATTCTCTCCTGTATGGCAGTGCCTACTATATATTATCTCTGGGGTGGGGTGCGAGAAATAAACAGGTTTTCTGATTTCCCATGTTATAATGTGAATCGTTCAGCAACACTCTATAGTACACCGATAGTAAGTGTGAAGACTCGTCCTCTTCATTTCTGAGGGGCCAGTGAAGCCTCTCCCTGCATCGAAAAGTTACAGAATAAATCTCCTCTAATACATGTCCATTTACCGGCAAGGGTGGGCTTTAATGCCCAGACAGATGAAACTGAGGCTTCACAATCTCAAGTAGCTTGAAATAGAAGAAAAAGTGACTGACAATGTCAAGTCTGCACTGACCTGTCAATTTTGAAACTCTCTCTTCAAATAGATGCCATCTGCAGCCATCAGATGTATCATCAAGCAACATGCCAGAAACTACTGCTTAGATGCCAATGGATAGGGAGAAAAATAGCTCTTTGGATGCTAGTTAATATGAGTGTTGTTCCCTTTTTAAAAACCTGTCCAAGTCGTATATTCTGGATTGGAAGAGGAGTTTTGAGACATTCCCGTGCTGAATTTACCAAAGCCAGCTTCTTCGATTATGCCATGAAGAATAGTTTCTCTTTTACTGGGGATGAAACACTCACCACAAAACAGAAGCATATGAAGGAATTTCCTATACCTTCAACTAAAACCAGATTCAAGCACCAATTTACTCTGGATCCCAACTGACAGTCAGTGATATCATTGGGTGGTCTGTGGGAAGTGAGGCTATGCCCGTGCTGCATTGCCGCTCATGAAGACATACCCCTGCTAGCTGTAATCTAGACAGCTCGCTAAAAAATAGCAGTGAGGAAGCAGCAGAACAAGCCAGCGATGAGAATACATACCCAGGAGGCTTGCACAGCCCACAGTGCCGCATCCTCACTGCTATTTTTAGCCAGCTCACCGGAGTGTCTACATGAGGTGCAAATAGCACTTCTGGTTGCACTTCCATAGCCTGAACTGGTGATAACAGTCTAGGTCCTACTGGACAGTTGTTCCCATTACACAATATTGTAACTGGTTGCTATGATGGGAGTCTCAAAGAGGCAAACTAGCAAATGGGCCACTGACATAAAATTGCCCTTTCCCTTGGGAAGCAATGGGTTTGCATTAACACTGTCAAGCCAACGCGGTGGGGAATAAGAGAGGCTTGCACATTACCTCAGGATCAAGATTGATACGATGACTTGGGCCTGGTCTACACTTACCTTGGCAATTCGGCAGCAGTCGACAGGAGATACGCAAGTGACGTCAATCACTTGCGTAACTCCCGTCGACTTTGTAGCGTCTCCTCCGCGTGACCTCCATGCTGCGCTGCGTCGAAGGGAACAGCGCTCCCTTCGACGCAGCGCTACTCCACTTACCGGGGTGGTTTTCCCGTGTCGCTTCTTGGATCGACTGAGCATGTCTATACAGACCGCTCAGTCGATCCAGAGCAATCGATGTGACGGCGGCAAAGTGTAGACCCAGCCTTATTTTCTATAAACTAGAATCAAAACAACCAACAGCAACAGTTAAAATTATGTGTTTAGGTATCAATAAAACAAGCTGGTGTGTGATGCAAAGCATTTTGATCAATAAAAGTTGCATTAAGATTGTAAAATAGGCCATTTTCAGATCCAAATATAGGATTTAATGACACTAACAGTCTGAGATGATTGAAGCCTTGTCTGTTTGAATGAGTTTCCCCACAGTTTAGGAGAGCTAGTCCCTCTCTTGGGTATGGTTCACACCTCTGACAATCTACCAGAGACAGCTTTTGGCCTGCCTCGCTCCATACTGCTAACTACGTTCCTTTCCTGGTGAATTATAGAGGTGTGAAACTAACCTTCTGTGTTTCACAGCTCCTGACAACAGCTTTGCCTGAGAGAATTTGTTCTTGTTTTCTACTGATTTCACTGTCAGTTTCTTCTCTGCTTCCTTCTTTGTGTCGGTATTGACCCCCACTTTGGTGAGAGTGCTGTGAATTAACAGTTAAGGATCAATCAGGATGTGAGAGATGACATTTCCTCTGCGTTACATTCAGTCTAGCCTGCTAACGCAGATGGAGTTCATTCACAGCTTGAGGGCCTCATACTCCTGCACAAGCCTGTTGAATGGCATTCAGGAGGTACCTCATATCATATCACCATTACTCTTAGGAGCTGTCTCAGATGCTCCAGTGCCAGGCCTTTTCCTGGAGGACTCGCAGGCATAGAGAGATGGAGACTAAAACGGCATGCGCACAGTGGGAATTGTTTCTCAACAGGTACTTCCAGACAGCAAGGAAAGGACTTTGTACTGGACCAACAAGAGTATTCTTAGCACCAAAGGAGCCTCCTGAGAGGCAAGTGTCCTCTCTCTCATTTTTAAGAAGTTTGGGAAACGTGGAGGGTGCAGAGAAGGCAAAAAAAGGAAGCAGAAGCTGGCATAAGGCCTCCTTAACCCACTGGACCCAGACATTTTTGTTACAAACCAGCTGTTTCCCAATCCCACCTTTATGAAGGCAAGAATTAACCAGTAGGCGAAATTCTGCTCCCCACTTCTTAGCCATGCAACACCTGGAGAATTCATCTGACTAGGTCTACCATAAAGCAGGACAAATTAGCCTTACATCTCACAAGGCCTGCCTTAAAAATTCTTCCACCTCTTTATGCTGGCCTCATTACTGGTTCCACAGCTGACTCCTTCATTCACTGATAGCCTGAAAAGTAACCCTGTCAGGATGGAATATAGTTGAAAACGGACTAGGATTAGGCTTGGACAGATTCAACCAGACACTTGAAGGACCAAAACCTGCAGGGAAGGCATCTTTTTTTTTTTTTTTTTTTTTTAAAGAGAGAATTTTGTAGCAGTTTGTCCTCAGCATGTGGACAAAGTGGAGGATTTGTTTAAATCAGATTGGAACTCTTTGGAGCAAGGATTGTGGGCACCTAGTCTAACAGGGACCCCGAACTCAATTAAGACCTCTAAGAACTTACTAATACAAAAGATCTATGGCCTAGAAGTTTCCTTTCTCAACAACATACAAACTCACTAGCAGGTCAAATAAGAGTGGCTTAAACCTGTCTGCCGTCATACACAAGTATGAAAGTAGCAATCTTAAAGGATAGGTCATCCCATAACATTTATATTAAAGTATTTTCAGATGCCCCTGCCCTGGCTTATAATAAGCACAGCCCTATTAAGAACAACTTTGCCTTACAGAACAAGCCACGTTCTCTTTGAACAATGGCCTACTTTCTCTTCTTTATGCTGCCCTGACTGTTAATGAGCAGCATCATGGACTAGTTCCAGCAATGCCCACAGATTAAGTGAGTAGCCTAAAATCGAACATTTGAAAGGTGCGATGCAGATACAACCCGTAATGAAGCAGGCAAGTCTGGATAGGCCTCAAAAGGCTGATTGGGGACCATTCCTTTCTGATTTTTAAGTCACACCCAAGAGTCTGCAGAAACACTACTTGATTCTCTTCCTATCGAGAAGTCTAGTTTGACCCCAGCTGGACTAATAAAGGACCCATTTAACTACATCTCAAAAACCTTTTTTTCCACTACTTCCTTGCTGCTCCTAGTACATTCGTCTGGTATTTATGGAGACCTGTAAATCTTATGGAAAGTTTTACAATTGCACGTATGGAAACAATGTTTAATTTAGATTACAAATAAAAAAAATTACCCTGAACTACAATATCAGTTCCTTCTTTGATTGCAATTCCTTGAAACAGCTGACAGCACAAATTCTTATACACAGCACAAAAATCCAAGTTTCACAAATAATTTAAAGACAAGATCAGCTGTTGCAGGGAAACCACAGAACACAGTAAACTTCAGACTTGCAGGCCATATCAGTAAAGTGGCAGAAACTGTGCAAATACTGTTTTAAGGTGTATTTACACACAGAGACTTTGATTGGTGATCTTGAACATGCTATTTTAGAAGTTATTTTAGTCTTTCCAATTAGTTTTAGCATGGGTCATTCCTTATTTGGTTTTCCAGGGACGTAGCTACTGTCAATAACCCAGCTGTCATGTTTGTGACTTCTTCCCCATCTCAACTAAGTGTAGCTACAACTACTAGGCTGTTAAGTGGCTTTAAAAAAAACCCAACAATTTAAGACATGGAAAAATGGTGCCATCCTGTGGCCACTTGAAGTAATAAATGCTCTCTTTAGACGCTGCACCTCTTTAAAACAATTTTGCATTGCAACACGTGGCTCTTTCACTTGCTAGCAGGGTAGGTTCTTATTGTCATTTCTTTTGCTATATTGTTCCTCAATACTAGGATAGGTAGAGCCATTCTGAGAAAGCTGAAGTTTGTTTTTTTAAACAGATTCCATGGCTACTACATTTTTGTCAAAGGATGATTATCTACAAACATTCCAACCCTACCTCCAAAATCCCTAGCAACTACTAACCAAACAGCCATTTATAGAGATGGATAACCTCATTGCTGGTTGTATCTAAATTAATTCTATGGACAGAAGATCCCCATGTAAGAGAATTACTGGATTGACGTGACTAGCAAAGTGACTTTTTCCTCCCATAAAGCTATGTAAAAATATGTACAGATGCAATCATAAAAATACTTGTTCTATGATATAGTTTAATGCTAGCATTTTAGGAGCGGTGACAAGCAAGACATGCTTTTACAGAGAGCTCTAAGATTATATGGAGATTTCCTTTCTCCTGCTTTTCATGTGTCTATTTAGATTGCAAGCTGTTCTTGAAGAGTCTCTCTCACAATGTGTTTGTAAAGTGGGCACAATGGGCCTTGATCTCAGTTGGGACCTCTACAGGCTACTGTAATACAAATAGTAAGTAGTAAAGCAAATGTAGAGGGCTAGTATTTACAAAACTATTTCCAAGAAGCATAAAGTTAAAAATAATACAGGCAGACAACTAAAAGTTCTATAACAGGGAAAAACCGAGTAGTCAACCCCTTCCGCAGTAAGGAAGGAGCAATTTTTAATATACACACCCCTACTAACACCACATAGCTCTTGATTTTGCTTTGTTTTGAACAGAGCATTAAAATATAAACCTGAATTAAAAAGGAAAAAATGGTTGAGAATTTCACAGTAATGTAGGAGACTGACACATCTTTCACTAAAATTAAGCATCTAAATCCCCTAGAATGCTTTGAAATTCTCAATTGCCTGTAGCCAATATTTATCCACAAATATCAAACTACAAACTATCACACAATGCATTTAGTTCTTTCAGAATTTTAATAAGCAATATCCTTGTTTTCTTAACACATTCCTTGAGTATCCTGGGGCAATTTACATGCTTTTGCTTAGTACAGCCGGCTAACCCTCTGTCTAAGTCAAGCTTCATTTTAGAGAAACCTAAAATGTTCACAACTTACCTAGAGATACAATTAAGTAAAGCAGCACCCATAATTGGAACCCTTTCCTATTGCTGACCATGGACTTTGGAGGTCATGAGCTGTCCATTTCAATTCCCATTTCAGGCAACATTTTCTCTGAAACTTCAGCTGGAATATATGTTTCCTTTTAAAATGATTCTCAAGTTCTAGTCTGTGAAATCATTTTCACAATACTTATTTTGTAGGGTGGCGTCACACTTTTCACCTAGTACAGTGCATAAATGGAAGGAGAATATTTGATCCACTTATTGATCCTGGCCTGTGCTGTGGGCTGGTGCTTCTGCAAGAGATGAGGCAGACTATCCCAGGCTATCAAGTTAGATGTTGGTGGTTCCTCTCTCTCATGGATAAGTAATGAATTTCCAATACATATACTTTGGAATTATCTTAGGAATTCTTTATATGAAACCAATATCAACTTGATTTTCTCCCCATTTCATTTGGCTAATTTGTTCCTCAACCATCAACGTCTTGGTAAATGAGAGTAAACAATTGTCTCCGCTCAACCTTAAGTACAGTCCGAACTAGCTCAATGCTTTGCCATGTATGCAAACCCAGTCTGAGGCCCTGAACTTGTCTCCAGCATGTTTGTCTGGCAAAGGACAGGAACACAGTAGAGTTGACTGGCTTCCCAGTCAGGCTGGGAGAAAAGAGCATCCTATGTTGCACTCCAGTACTTCTCCATGAACAGTTGGAATTTACAAGCGGAATGGAACAGTCCTTCTAACCTATAAGTGCATGCTATTCAAAGCACTTTCATTTCCACTGATGTTGGGGCAAAGGAAGCAAGTGACTACACGTGCATAGCTAGTCCATGTAAAGAAAAGGGATGATGTCATTCTAAGTTTCTGGTCCTGAAGTTAGCAGAGCCGGAAAGAAGCCTTAAATATTGCAAAAACAATAGAAAAAGACAATAATTCAACAGCTACGTCAAACAGTTTAGTTATTAAGTTTTCAATGTACTCTTGAAAAAAAAAACAGCTTGGTGAAAGTAGATCTGACTTTTTTAAAAACGGGAGGACTAAAGCAGAGGTTAAAAAAAGGGAAAGCCTATTTTCCTTTATACATCCCCTCTCTTTCTAGCCTTCTAATATTTTACACTGATGCAACAAGATAACAATTAGAAGGAAACAGGAACATACAGAAAAATGTTGAAGACATGACCAAAAAATTGAGCTCAAAGAACAAAAAGTGAAGAACTTTAGAGGCAGCTAATCATCATATACAGTGTAGAAAACTACTTTGCAGAAAAAAAGTGTGAGAACATCAGGTCTGATTGCCGCACAACCCAACTGTAACTCAGTGTCTTATAACCATCAGCTTAGAACAGCAGCGAGTAATTTCAGTGCAAAGGATATTCTGTATTCATTTAGTTCTTTCAGATCATCTTCTCTTCGTTGCTTTTCTATTAGCGCTTGTTGCCGAGAAACCTCATCAAGGAACTTTGTCTCATCTTCATCTAAGCCTCTTACCATATTTTCTGAATAATGCAAAGCAAAAATTAAAAGCCATTTAAGAAGCTGGTAGAGTGGAGGACTAACACAACAGTACTTTGCACTTCCAAAACATTTTTCATCCAAGGATTTCAAAGGGCTTTACAAAAGGTAAATAATCAACAGCTATTGTACAGATTAGCATCTAAAGCAGAGAGGGGACGTGATCTGCACATGGTCATTGGCAGGGTAGGAAAGAGCACCCATGGCTACCCTCAATTCTCTGTTCTAACCAGTAGATCATGCTGCAAGTTTAACAAAATTTAGTTTATATCAGATCCTTCAGAAGACAAACCACCCAAGGATCAGCTTGTTTTTCTAACTAATGAGAAAAAACAAATTTCTTCAGGCTAAAGAATATTTTCTAGTCAATGAGATTCCAGATTACCACATCTGAGCTCCCAAACATCAAGGCACATTCAAATGAAGGACTTGTCTACACTTGAAATGCTGCAGTTACACCACTGTAGCACTTCTTGTACTCCCTATACCGACGGGAGGGGCTCGCCCATCAGCATAGGCAATCCACCTCCCGAAGAGGTGGCAGCTAGGTTGATGGAAGAATTCTTCCATCAATCTCGCACTGTCTACAGGGAACATAAGTCAGCACAAGTCAGTGGACTTTTCATATCTCTGAGTGACATAATTATGCTGACCTAATTTTCTAGTGTAGACCAGGCCCTTACACGCCCTTGAACAAAGCAAACATAGCACGATATTTTACTGAATACATACTTACTCACATTTATAAACACAGTAAAAATTAAATTAGCTAAAAATTACATGTTTAGTTATCTATGTATTTACTCCCAAAATTTCCATTCTGGTTTCCTATCTGCTCTTCCTGGTAGGGTACAGATAACTTATTAGAAGGTTCTGTGAACCTCTGTTATGCAAAGGTTAGCTGTGGCCCTGGATTTGAAGGGTAAGTTACCCCAGAAGTTGAAATACCCCAGAAAATAAGTAGATGGAGACCTTGAATTTGGGGGCTTTGGCTCTAGAAATGTATTATGACTAAGACTGTTAGGAATGTTTGGTTAATTAGTCGTTTATTGAAGATAGGAGAGATGATGACCCAGTCGGGCTCACTTTGATGTCTATATTTTGTGAAAGTGAGTTATAAAAAGCTAGATAATAGAGTGCACTTTGGATCAGTTCTCTGATGCTATCCTGAAAGTCTTCTTCTTGACACTCTCCTCCCCAGCAGTGAAGCAAACTGCCATTGCTGACCTACTGCAAATTACGGAATACCATTGCAGATTTTAGGCAACTATTCAGGATGTTCTAAACCTCCTGCTGCCCAGTTCAGTGATGCATCTGAGTCCAATATTCGGCTATACTGAATTTTTCTGAAATGAAATTGAGCTGTCACAAATACTACATAACTGGGCAAGAAAAGCAAGCTGATTAAGATAAGAGACAACTACAAGGAGCCTTTCACCGTTAGATCACTGCTGACAAAGTGATTGACCACCAAATAGCTATCTGGAATGCCCTTGGAATCATGACATCCGTTGGAAACGTTAAAGCTTTTCTTTCATGCACCGTAATGAGTAGGGGGGAAGTGGTCTTATGTTTAAAGCACAGAATGGGAAGTCAGGAGAACTGGGTTCCATTTCCAGCTCCACCATTAATTCTAACATACTTCAGTCTGAGTTTCTTGATCTGCATACTGAGGATATTTCCATATCTCACAGGAATGTGAGTTTTTATGGACATTTTAAAGCAACTTTTAATTCCTCATGTGTGAAGTCTCTCTTAATGCAAAAAATTATTACATTTGATGATGTGCAGCAGCAGTACAAGCCATCCATTCAATTATTTGTCAAGTAAATTTCAGAGTAACAGTGATGCAACAAATCAGTGCTTTTGGGGAAAAAGGTGGGAAAAAGAGAGGAAAGATCTATCAATCTGGCCAGGTATCTCACAAGTTACCAAAGATGTGGCACTTCTCTGGGCTTCAGCTCAGAACAATATCTTGCTGGCGCTTACTGAATTTAAACTGCTCCTCAAACTCCTGCTGTTTCTTGTCTTTCTGTTCCTGGAGTCTTTCATATAGTGATCGTGGGTCATACACTTCCTCTGGGCATTCTGAGAGATGAGAAAAGAGCAAGAGACAAGAACATACCTTTGACTATTTCTTTTATATTATTCTTTAACAAGTAAGCCTGGCTTCCTCATTTAAGGCTTTTAAATATTCTCACAAGTGTAGCAGTTGGTTCCTTTGATTTCTGTAAGGACAGTGAAATATTCTTTGGATCTCTTTCCTGCAATTAGCAAACTATATCCTTGTACCTTCTGGGTCCTCAGGTTTTCGAACCTTCTCCCATTCTTCCTGTCTTCTCTTCCGTCGCTCATCTAGCTCCGATTCAGACACAAATCTTTTGTTAATCACAAGGTCAGCAGTGCCGTCTCCCCCATCCATTGTGGAACAGCCTGTCCAAAAGAGATACATGGAAGTGAAAACGGATACTGGAGGCAAGATTCTAGTTTTGATTGCATAAGGAATACTATTGAGTAGCCTAAAGAAGCAAGTTGCTGCACTTCTGAGCAATACCGAACCTTCAAGACATATAGGGTTTACAAGATAAGAGTCTGACCCCACAAGCTGAAAAATATAACATTTTAATATCAACTCAAAATAAAAAACACAACTGCCCCTCGACGTCCTACAAGTGGTGCTTGGCAATCTTTAGTAAGAGATAGAAGAGCTGAGTCCCTCAGAGAGCACAATTCAGTAACAGCCGATAGATACTAAACAGGTACTATACTTCTTCTTGGTCAAAAGACTCAAGATGGGTGCATTTTTCATGTAGCAACAACATTAAGAGGTGAAGGATTCAAAAACTTGTTAAAACAAACCTATCTACAGAGAACCTCAAAAAGAACATTTAAACCACTTAGTGGAACCTTTGCATATTGCAGTCCAGCAAGAGTGCTCAACACTGCCTATTATAAGATCCTATCTCTAGTTGCTTATAACTTTGCCAAGCTTCAACCATTTGGGCTGAAATTTTCCATGCCACATCCACCTAATGCTAAATGTCTTTTGAAAGTTTCAGCCAAAATCATTTATTCACCTGAGAGGCTAGGTTTTGATAATCTGTTTATTCAATTTGCTTCCCCCCACCCCCAAGTCTAGGAAACTACACACACACAAAATCTACATTAAAAGAACATTGGGGTTGCTAATGTTAAGCACTCATAAGTTAATAAAAAAAGTTATAAGAAATGCCAAAATTAAGGTTGCCTGTGAGTTAACACTGTACTCAGGATTTTAAAATAAATTTTACAAAGACATTTTAAAATAGAAATAGAAATAAATATTTTGATTACATTCAGGGTTTTAAAACCATTTGTGGAAAAAACATTTTGGACCAAAGATGACCTCACTAACCCTGATCTTAAAACTAACACGTAAAAGTCGTCTCTTCCTACTTCTCAGCACAAATTTAATAGCAGTCGATAACACTGAAAAGAGGCTGTCTGCTAGTCAAACAACATTTTCTCTACAAAATACAGTTCAGAACATTATGAATATTAAAACAAAAAATTAATGAAAGCTGTCAAAGAAATTAAGTTTACTTTATGGTGCATTATATATGCTCTTCGATCATTTCTTACTGAATCTTGTATGTTAACAAGTAATTTGCAATTGGATTTCCTACTCGTTAGCACTAATAGAGGTTCTATTATAGTTATCAGTGTCACTGTAAGACTAAATGTCCATAAAGAATTTCCTATAACTAGGGCTTAGTTGGTTTCATTTTGAATAGAGGCTTCCCTAGTGACGGACAGCAGTATTTAGTGACCAGGAAGCGACATCTCTCTCCCACCCGTCTCCTCCTCTTCCCCCTTCCCCTAGCTCTCACCCACACAAAAGTCACAATGCTAAGCCATTATGCTGGTGAAGCAAGTGACAAGTTTTACAAGTGCTAGCACCACAGTGAATCTCCTCGGAGGAAATGTTCTACAGAGAATTAATTAACTGGACACCTGAAGTCCTATGTTCGGTTTAAATCCATGCAATGCCTCAAAAGATTCAGTTCTAGATTTATTCTGCCAATATAGAGTTATGCCCCTAAACCAGATATTTATTCTCTATATTCTAGAATGATACATAAAATTGATGCAAGTGTAAAACTGTTCATAGATTATATCGGTTGATATTACTTAGTTAGATCATACCAACAACCTGCTGGGTTTAATCTCAATGCCTCAATATCCCCATGTATAAAATTAACATAGTCATGCTTTTTCTCCTTTCTAACACACTCTGGGGTCTACAGATCCCAATCACCCTGTCAGCGCTAAGTATTTTCCATTTGCAGCCCAATCCTGCTTGCATTTAAAACCACTGGGAGCAGGATTAAGCCCCTCAGTATCTCTGTTCCTTGGGGAGGAGAAGTCAGCATTTCAAGATGTTAGGTAGGGTCCATTTAACATACCCTTCTACCATCATTGTAGATTCAATCTTTTGAAGAGCTGAGCCTGATAATTTCTACTGAAGTCACTGGCAGTTGTGGATTATCTGTAGTGTAGTAGCAAATAGAGGCCTCAGCAGAAATCCAGGCTCTACTGAGGCAGGTGCTGTACAAAAAATGGCCAAAGACAGTCCCTGCCCTGAAGAATTTATGATCTAAATAGAAAAGACAGACAAAGACGGGAATATGAAGCACAGAGATAGATTAAGGTCTACGCATTCAAGAGAAACTACTGATTTTGGATACCTCAGTTTTGGGCATGCAACTAAAGATACCTTAAAATAGGCCTGATTTTCAGAAAATACTGTGCATGGGCCCTCTGAAAACAAAGACCTTTTAAGGTGTCTGAAGTTGGGCACACACAAATTACAAGTCACTTGGGAAAGTTTAGGCTTAAATAACTTGCCCAAAGACACATGGAAAACCTGTAGAGGAGCTAGGAGTTGAACCTATATCCCATGGGTCCGAGTCCACCGCTTTAACCATAAGACCATCTTTCTGTCTCTAATGCCATAAAAAGAATTTATCATGCATCTGTCCCATCTCATGAACTCCTTTTAGAAGAGGATAAGGGGTTCAAATCTGATGGTGATGGTGCAGCATATAAGAACATAGCTAGGATGAAGGGGCAGAGATGCAAACTTATGGCAATGTACAGAGTACAGACATTGCACACCCAGCTAGCATGGATATAAACAACATTATATATGGTGAGACGCTGTTTAGGCAAGAAGAAGAATGCCCTACACACCTGAACCCCCATGATATATACCCTTAATGGCTGTCTGCATGCCCAACCAGTGCCTCTCATTTCTACACTATTTTTAGCAGCGTAGTGTCCTGCTGCCAGAGCCTTTCCCTGACACAGCGAAAGCCTCCCCCTTTGCTGATGTTTCACTGCGGCGTGTAGCTACACACTGCAGTGACGAGTGTAGATGCAGACTGCCTTTCACTGCTGCACGTAGCTACACACATGATGTGTGTACTCCATATGCTACTGTAAGTGTAGACATAGCCTCTGAAACAGCCAGCAATTTCATCAGCACGGAAGTCTTTTGCATGCAAAATTGTCTGCCCTAACCGCACCACAATCCTAAACAGAATCCGTGATCTCAGAGGGTCCCTGTGTTCTAGGAAAATGATCTATTTACAACAGTCATCAAAAATGGGTTCTCCCCTCAGCTAGTGCCACAGCTTAACTGTGACTTTATATAGGAAAAAAATGTTTTCAGCATCATTATGGAAAGCATGTTCCCAGAAGCCCCATCCTGGATCACAATGACGAAAATGCAAAACGCATTTTAAAAATGAAAAATTGGATCATCTTCAACGTTACTCCCATTTTTCAGCAAGACAAGTTGGCATTTTTACATTCAGAATGTCCAGGTATTTAGATGTCAGCTTATCATGAGGTTCGCTCCTTCCCTTGTCCTTCAAAAACTAGTGGAAATATAACAAACCTGCATATGTAATGTTGATGATGAAAGATTGCTTTTTACTTCTGTTTATTGCTACTTAGTGGTCTGAGTATATTCAGCCATTTTGAACACTCAGGCACATGTATTAGTTTCTTTACTTCCTCCTGTAAAGTACTGAGGGGCTCACTCGGTGATATTTTCTGGATGAGCTGCTGAACAATAAGTAAAGAAGAGTCTTACTCATGTCAGGACGGATGTTCACACAGTACTGATATTGATGGTTACTGTTAACTCTTCAAAATAACAGCTGTTTATTCTGGATTCAGTAGTGAGGAAAAAAATCTGAATTTTCTCCCACTTTGTTCAAAAGGAGCTGTCGTCAAAACAATTACTCTGAGCAGAGGGTAGTCTTATCTGGCTAGAATAGCACCAACCTGTGCCATAATTCCTCTAACTCTTCAGAAGTCCCTGCAGGGATCTATTTCAGAGGTTTAAGATGGGGTCCTACCCATTCTCCACGGCAGTCTCCCTGCATCCTCAATATCAGACGTGGCACATACCACATTCGATCTCACTGATACAGTAAAAAGAGATGAGGGGCAGGTATGAAAAAGAAGTGCAGATTTTAGAATCACTTTTGAACAATTTAAACATTCTTAGTTTCATTACCTGCATCACAAATTTCACATATAAAAACAATATATCCAACTTCTGAAGCGTTTTTCTTCTCTAAACCTTGTCAACAGCTCTGAAACGTATAGAGTATTTTAGAAAAGCCGAGTTTAAAAACTTTATTTTAAATCTTCCATACACAATTTTTTCAAGAGTTAGAGCATTGTCAGGAGAATTTCTTGGACCTGACCTATTGATATGGATTATATTTAATGAACAGATCTACCTCATGCTCCCCGTTTACTGTTCAACTGACAGCATAAAACAAAGCCACCAGTACTGGAGAGAGAAGAGAACTGTTGTTCAAAAGCCTTGTAAATATGTAAATAGTCCCTCACCATCCCAGGGCCGGGTTTATTTCATACTGTCATTTTGACTGGCATGCTTGATTGTTAAGCATCTAACATCATTCACAATGTTTACATCACAACAGAAAACACCTGCAAGCCTTGGAGTTTAAAACCTTGCCCACTCAAGGCTCCCATTAAGTAGAAAAGTTAAGCACATGCATAAACATCTTCAGGATCAGGACCTTGGTCAGCAGGAATTGACAGTTAAGGCCTCCACACTGTTACAGGATTTTTCTTGCCTTAAGTACTTCCAAAAGATTAAGTTGTAAATATCACAATATTGCACTGTTAAATTCTAAGGCAAAAAAAGAAAAACAGCTCTAACACAGATCAAAATGTGTCTGTTCAGAACAGCAGTCTTTCTCACACTAGGAAATCATTTTTTAGAAATCCACCTCCACCCCAATATTTAGTTTGAATTTTATGGGTGAGTTGAAAATTAAAAGCATCAGGGATTAGTCAACTGAAATATGAGCTGCAAATCTCTATTCTACAGAACATCTTGATAGAATCCTAGGACATGGCATATTGGTTTACTCTAGTGTTATCTCAAATAGTGGCTGATACCACATGTTTCAGAGACAGGTGCAAAAAAAATTATATATAGATAAAAATAACTGTTTTCCATTGGGGAAGTTTCTTCCTGTATATTTGTGTTAGAGATTGACTTATACCCTGAAGCACGGGTTTCTCTCATTTCCAAACTCTGGGGTGTTTCTTTTAAAAGAATGCTTACTAATGTACCTCAAACATATAGGTGTCCATTTTTTTTTAACCCTGCTAAGCTCTTGGCCTCAGTGATGTAGTGAGTTAATGTATTCCAAAGGCTGAAAACAGTTCCTTCTATCAATTTTAAATTTTCAACCTTTGTTTTACTGAATGTCCATTTGTAGGTAGTATGTGTATAAACAAAAGATATTATTTTTTAACTCATGATGAATAAATTGAGACAGATATGATATATCAGAAAAATATGTCCGGCAAGATTTAAAAACCAGTTGCTGTTACTAATCCATTTAGTTTTAGCCCAGTTCACTTAGTTAACTATTCTGATGTAACAAAACCTGATCCTGTGATCCAGGGCAGATGCCAGTTTCATTCTCAATTGCTCAATTAAATGCGAACTTTGTAAAGAGAATCCCCTAACTAGGGAAATTTTTAAAATATTCCCCATGGTTAATAACACCGATTCAGCAGATGTATGAAATGTTGGGAAAACCTTATTGAGGACTGTCTGATCAGGGTGCCACCACCACTACTTTCATCATGTTACCTAACCCTGATAAGTGCGAGCACTAAAAGCAGTGTCAGAAACTTAAAATAGGGCTCCAAACATTATGAAACACCAGTGTTTGTAGCAATGGGACGTTTTTCAAGGATTTCCCAAGTGCAGACAGGACCAGCTTGTTCACAGCTCTAACTTAAGTTTGATGGTCATCACTAGCTTTCTTACACTCATCCCCGTCACAAAAGAAACAAACTGAACCAATACTTCGTTCTGGTACAGCACCTTTCATCTGAGGATCTCAGAGCAGTTTAAAAACATTAACGGGTCACCATCAATTTGAAATCTTATTAATTTAAAAGAATGAGCAAAAAGTACGTCTAGTTACATCTGGCCAAGTCCCCCTGCCAGTTTGTGCAATCTGAATCACGTTGACCTATTTTTCTCAAAAAACCATTTCTCTGCATGGTTTCCATGTAAAAAAGCCACACAAATAGGGGAAACTGACTCCCTGCACAGTCAAACAGCGCCAGTGTCCTCCCATATAGTGTTATCAAAGACGCCAAATGGAAAAAAAAAAACAAAAAATCCTTTGACTTTAATAAATGATAGTGTTTTGGGGATGTTATTTGTAACAATAAGTAACAAGCAGAGACAAATGTGCTTTGAAAAAACAGTCGTGCGTCCCTTGGTGCACCACACCATCACCAGAAATTAGATCATATAGTTCACATTAAACAGGTAGGGAAACTGACACACAGAGGTACAGTGAAGTGACTTGCTCAAGTCCACGCAGCAAATTAATGGCAGAGCTTGACTCTGAACCGTGGAGTATAATTATTCTTTCCTTCATAATGTGACTTATTTCACCAAGGTGCTCACTTTTAACTGATTAAACAGTCAAGCAGGTAGGACCTAAGACATCAACTTCTGCAGAAATTAAGCATGCATTTAAAAGAGTTTCTAGCCCTTGCATAAAGAAAGCCTTCCAAATGTGAAGGAATGCAACCAAAAAAAGTGCTGTCTTCCCCAGTTTGCAGACAGACAGTTCAAGTATCTCTGCAGCTTTAGACATTTTCCCAAGTTCCAGTGAAGCTAAAACGACTAGACTCTAGTAAGTATTGCTCTTGCCTTTCAGAAAAAAAGCCATGAGTGCTGAGAATGTACTGGAGCTGCTATCCTGGCACTTCACTGATGCCCCAAAGAACTGTCAGCGGTTGAGTTCCTTCAACCATTCCACCACCACACTTCTAAGCTTACTTTGCTTTTGTATACAGGCAGGAAGAGCGCTCAGATCACAGGAATCTTATACATAAACACTGTCTCCTCACAAGACCACTGTAGCCAGAGGACCAAATATATAGCTTAATGGGTGCCAGTCTATGAACAACAATTGAAATAGGCTGCAGCTGTCATAGAGCTGCTTGAGGAAGAAAGGTAGATGGATTTACAAAACTTCAAATTGTGGCATCTCTTGGCGGCTTGATGGGCTATTACTTTTTTTCCTAGAGGCTACCATCAGATGCTGCAGAATAAACACCTTCATTTTTATTTTTAATTAAACCCACAGCCCACATCATTACACTGATTGCTAGCACTCTGGAGGGCACAATGTTTTCACTATACATGTGTCCAGTACCTTGTGCAATAAGTTCATAATCATCAACCTCTAGCCGCTAGTATAACCACAAACAAATAATAGTCATCCTCAAAGAAAACCTTCAAAATATCCTAAAGCCTAACAAAGTCATGTTTGCCCAAGCCTGAAGTGTCCTGATAATTTTTGGTAAAACTCAGGAACGTTCCTGCTTATCTCAAAGTGCTGTTAACTCTGAATCTGGCTGATGATAGTTTAGACATCAACTTTCTACTGTAGCTCAAAGAGCCCAAGAAAAGAGGAAGATCTTTTAACAAGGAACCGCACAATCTACTGCAAGAGGCATTTGTTCTCGACTAGCCATGCTTTGCCCAATAACACCACCTTTACCCAGCTCACCCTATTTATTCCAGCAGGGAGCTGGTTTCAAAGGCAGAGCGGCTCATTGGGTTAGATACCAGCTGAAACGCACCACCAAACAAGAATCCATAACCCTGTTCTCACCAACAACCAACCACCCCCCTTGCCTGTATCCCCACATCACTGCCAGTTGGCTTCCTCATGTCACCCCTCCACAGCCCTAAACCCCCACCCTACCCCCACCAGCAACCCAGCATCCCCCTAACCTCCGCCCCAGCAACCCTGCCTTCCCCATCCCCTCCACAGCCTAACCTCCCATCGCAGCAACCCAGCCCCCCCTGTCCTAACCCCCATTGCTACAACCCATCCCCCCATCCCCCCACAGCCCTACCCCCCATCGCAGTAACCCAGCTCCCCATCCCCGCACAGCCCTACCTCCCATCGCAGCAACCCAGCCCCCCCGTCCTAACCCCCCATTGCTACAACCCAGCCCCCCCAGCCCCACCC